>JAVXUP010000183.1:245000-678680 GCA_033070095.1 Escallonia herrerae | reverse complement strand
AGAACCAGGGAGAAGACTTGAATAAATATGTGCATCGTTTTCATCTCAAGTGCCTTGAGTGCACAGATTTCAGCAAAGACGAAACGTTGGTTCCCATATGCATCAAAAATATGATTGACGTCTACCGAGTGCATATCGAGAACCTACAGTTAAGGTCATGGGGACACCTCAAGGAGACAGCCCGACGAACTTACGAGACAGTTGGTCCTGTCAAGTCATGGAAGCCTCGACCGCAAAGTACGCTGTTGGCCTCAGCAGATACACCTATCACTCAACGTAGCAACAACAACAACAACTATGCAGGCTTCAAGCGTCAGCTTCCAGATGTGAACCAAGGCTCCGACAAGCGAAGGCAACAAAGGCCTGCACCTGACTATCCCTGTGATCTGAATACAGTGAAGGAACTCTTGGCCGAATGGGTGGCGCATGACAAAAATTTCCAACTGCCACCAATGCGGACCAATATCACAGACGAAGAAAAGGCCAGGCCCACCTACTGTCCTTTCCATCGAGCCCTTGGCCATCCGCTCAAAGATTGCAATGCACTGCGAACCATCTTTGCAAGGAAGGTAGCGTCGGGCGACCTGCAGCTACGGAAGAACAACGATGTGCGCAAAGATCCCTACCCACCGCATCGCAACAGTAGGGAGCACCAGGCCCTTATGGCTGTCACTGACCATGTCGAGCCTGTAATCCACGAAGCCCCGGCAGAGCCCACACTGACCCTCGTGCCTCCTCCAGCTAAGCAGTCGATGCCTTCCCTTCGACAGATGACGAAGATCAAAAGTTTTTTTGATGAAATGGGGTTTTCACCCGCCGCCCGGACTTACCTTTCCAATTGCCTGCTCGAGGTCACCACCGGCCTCGGTCCCGAATGCTTCGCCGTCCAGGCTGAATTACGTCACATCCCCTCCACGGCCTTAGTCTTCTCGGATGAAGACTCGCCGCCGGTCGAGCATCACAATCGGCCGCTGTTTTTAGAGTGTACTGTTAATGGCACGGGCTTCCGTCGTGCCTTGGTTGATTGCGGCGCCTCGATCAACATCATACCTCTCATCACCCTGCAACAGGCCGGCATTCCCCCAAGGAAAATCATCCGTGACCCCGTCAAGATTACCGGCTTTGGACAGGGTCCTCAGTCGACCCTCGGCCATATCACTGTCGACCTCATGGTCGGAACTGTCCGTCGCGACACTACTTTTCACGTAATAGACAGCGAGTCTGCCTTTCACCTCCTGCTCGGGCGACCATGGATCCATGTCAACAAGGCCGTTCCCTCAACATACCACCAATGTGTGAAGCTGGTAGCCGGTTCTACGGGACATGAGGTAGCAATGACAATCCCTGCAACCAAAGCCCCCTTTGAATGCGCCGAGTCTTATTTCGCCGAGGCCTCCTTCTTCACTAATTTCGCCGAGGATGGTGAGAATGCTACTCATATACATTCTACCAGGCTGCCGACCTGGGATGAGCTGTGCGGGGACAAGCTTCCCAAGGCCAAAACCGAGAGAAGTAACAAGAATAATGGGTCAACCCCACCGCTTCCGCCTGCTGCCACGACCAATTCCCCCCTTCTTCCCCCAAGTCCAAGAAGCAAAAGGCTGAGCCGGCCTTTCGACGTATCGTCAAGGACGGCAAAATCATCTATCAATTATGACGGTATGCAGGGGCTCCAGGCGGTCCCTCATCAGACCCCCTCGACCCCGACCCCCTTGGAGAGACTGAATGGTGCCGCACGGCCGAGCATTGCCAGCCAGATCCTGACCTCACCCCCGGCGCGGCACCACCTTGCTATGAGGACGGCCCTCGACCACAGGCTGAAGATATTGAAGAAATCAACCTGGCCGACCCGGGCGAAGAACCGCGGCACACCTACATTGGCACAAAACTCGCCCCCGGCCGAAGAGAGGAATTGGTTTCCCTCCTACACGAGTATCGTGATGTCTTGGCATGGAGCTACAATGAGATGCCCGGACTGGATCCTGCCTTAGTCACACACCATCTCAACATTGCTACCGGATCCGTCCCTATCCGACAACACCCGCGGACATTCTGCCCCGAGCTCGAATTGAAAATCAAGCAAGAGATTGAACGCCTTCTGCAGGCAGGCTTCATCGAACCTATCACTCACCCTATTTGGCTGGCTAATGTCGTCCCTGTACAAAAGAAAAATGGCCAAGTCCGCGTCTGTATTGACTTTCGGGACTTGAATAAGGCATGCCCCAAGGACGAGTTTCCACTACCCAATATCGACATGCTTACGGAGGCCGCCGCCGGATATGAAACTTTATCTTTCATGGATGGGTTCGCAGGTTATAATCAGATTCGCATGAACCCCGACGACAGCGCCAAGACAGCCTTCCGCACTCCTATGGGTAATTTTTGTTGGAAAGTTATGCCTTTCGGCCTCAAGAATGCGGGTGCTACGTATCAAAGGGCTATGACAGCAATATTCCATGACATGATACACCGTACTGTGGAAGACTATGTCGACGATCTTATTATCAAATCCAGAAAGGAAAGTGATCACCTCACCGACCTTCAAGCGGTCTTTGATCGTTGCCGCCAGTATAACATGCGGATGAATCCATTGAAATGTGCCTTCGGCGTCTCCTCCGGCAAGTTCCTCGGCTTCTTGGTCAGTCGACAGGGCATCGACGTTGACCCCTCGAAAGCAGCCTCCATCCAAGAAATGCCCGCCCCCAAGAACACAAAGCAACTGAAGAGCTTCCTCGGCAAGGTCTCTTACCTCCGACGCTTCATACCCGCGCTGGCCGAGCTCATTACGCCATTTCAACACTTGACGCGTAAAAGCGCACCATGGAATTGGGGCGCGCCCCAACGGCAAGCATTTGAACGGATTAAGGCGGTCCTCATGTCACCGCAAACCATGGTCGCCACAACGGGGCATCCCACTCCTACTCTACCTGACTTCCACACCCAGATCCATCGGGGCTTTGCTTGCCCAAGAAGTCGAAGGTGTCGAGCGTCCTGTTTATTACCTCAGTAGAGTGATCAGGGGGCCCGAAGCCAACTACTCCGAGCTCGAGAAACACTGTCTAGCCTTGGTGTACGCCTCACAGAAGTTCAGACATTACTTTCTGGCGCACCAGATCACACTCGTCACCAAGGCTGACCCACTCCGTTACATGCTTACGCGTCCCGCCCTGTCTGGTCGACTCACCCGGTGGTTGCTGCTATTGGCCGAATTCGGTTTATCTATCAAGAATCCTACAGCTCTGCGGAGCCAAGCACTTGCAGACCTCCTGGCCTTCTTCCCACGCCAACAATGTGAACCGATATCGGATCAACTGCCTGGGGAGGAGACAGCCCTGATCACCGACATCGATGAACTGTGGACGCTTGAATTCGACGGCTCTGCCACTAGCAAAGGTCCCAATGGCACACCCCTCCGGCAAGGGGGTGCCGGCATAGTCCTCCGGGCACCAGACGGTGTTACCACTTCATTATCTTTCAAACTTGCATTCCCGGTGTCTAACAACGAAGCTGAATACGAGGCACTTGTCATTGGCCTCATGATCGCCGTCAGTATGGGGGCTAAGGCGCTGTGTGTGAAAGGAGATTCAAATTTGGTCATGAAGCAGGCGGACGGGGAGTTCGCGGTCAAAGAACCAGCCTTGGCACCTTATCGTGCCTTGGTGCAACACTTGGAAGGAAGACTCGGTCATGTCCAGTATGAACATCACAATAGGTGCCACAACAGACATGCGGACAGCTTGGCCACGATCGCGTCAAAGATAGAGGTCGATGGTGAACAACGGATGCTAACCATCGTCAAGAGAATGGAACCATGCACAGCACTGAACCTAGTCCCGAGGGACGTTACTGCGGACGATTGGAGGCAACCGATTATCGACAAACTTAAAGCGCCATCTCTTGCTCATGCCTCCACCCTTACAGACTTTTCAATGATGGGAGATGTCTTATACAGGCGGTGTCCCGGAGGCACTCTAGCCAGATGTTTGGCACCGGAAGAGGCAAAGCACAAATTACAGCTCGGCCACCAGAAGTGTTGTGGCCTCGACGGTCCCCCTCTGTATCGTCGCCTCCAGCGTATGGGCCTATATTGGCCATCCATGGCCAAGGACGCCTCGGATATACAAAAAGATTGTCCCGAGTGCTTGTATGCACCCGACGGTGCAGAAGCTCTTGTCATTGACATCGAAGGTGACTGGCGCCAGCCTTTCATCCAGTATTTATCCCACGGGATTCTACCACCTGACCGCGGCTCAGCACGATCCATCAAGCGCAAGGCAGTCAAGTATTTTGTGACGGAAGGCGAGTTGTTTCGCAAGGGATTTTCGGGACGCACCCTGCGATGCTTGCAGGGTGCCCAAGTGGTCAAGGTCATTAACGAAGTACACAATGGTGATTGTGGTGAACATCAAGGCTCCCAGAAGCTGTATGCAGAATTACTAAGATTGGGGTATTATTGGCCGACTATGGAATCCGACTCCATCTCGCATGTCCGACGCTGCCAACCCTGCCAGCGGCACGCCGACAGGATACACACGCCAGCATCCGACTTGCACATGATCTCAGCCCCGTGGCCATTTCATTCTTGGGCCCTCGACCTCATCGGCCCCATCCACCCGCCGTCCAGACGCCATTCATGGATCATGGTTGCTACTGAACGCTTCACGAAGTGGGTCGAAGCCGTACCTCTGCGGAGAGCCACGGGAGGTGCCGTTTCCAACTTCTTACGTGACGTCATCTGTCGTTTCGGCATCCCTCGGTGTATTATATCTGACAATGGCACGCCATTCATTAACCGAGAGGTTCGAGCTCTCATGGAAGGGTACAACATCAGCCATGCTACATCAACTCCCTATTACCCGCAAGGTAATGGTCAAGCTGAAGCTTCCAACAAGACTTTGCTACGAGTATTATCGCGAATGGTGCATGACGCCGACCGGTCGTGGTCCGAACAACTGAATCTGGCACTCTGGGCCTACAGAACATCCCTGCACACAGCGACAAAGGCCACGCCCTTCTCTCTCGTCTACGGGGACGAGTGCGTGGTACCTGCCGAGATCGCAGAACCATCGGCTCGACTTTCTCTAAGCAGCGGTCTCGGAAATGAAGCAGCCCGGCTGGCGGCACTTGACGGCCTCGACGAACGACGAGCCACGGCCCTGCGCCGCATGAAGAAGTATCATGAGCAGCTCACGAAAGCTTATGGGAAGACCGTCAAGCCACGTTCATTTATCGAGGGTGACCTTGTTCTTCAAGCCGCCAAGCATGTGCGGGCCAACATGTCAGCTCCTAAATTCACGCCAAACTGGGAGGGCCCTTTCACGGTGCACGAAGCCCGCACTAATGGCTCGTACCTCCTGCTCAACCACGACGACGGTCAGGTCTCGGCCCCCATCAACGGCCGCTACCTGAAGAAGTATTATGTTTAGTCACGACAATATTCCCCCAGCCCTATCCGACCGCGTCATAGTACGCGCTCTCGTAGCATTTTTGTACATGCGACATTGCTTACAGACTTGTATTTTTTTGTTGATCTGTGTAGCGTTCTACACTACTCATGTAATGGTGTTTTGTACCACGTCCTATCAATACAAAGTCATGCTGTTACCTCAGCTTCTGCCTAGCTAACACTCATTCTCAACCTATGCTTCCTAAGTCACTTTCTACGGGCGGGAATGGGAGAGCATTCACAGGTGACCGAAACGCGCAAGACATTCAAAAAAAAAAGAGAGAAGAAAGAAGAGAGCAACCGAACATAACATACAATAAGCCAAGACCATCGAAAATATGTACATATACATCAAACGTTTACTAGCCGTCGTTAAGCGCTACAACTACAGCAAAGTAACATACAAGCTAAGAAAGTCTAGACAACAGCGATGCAACTGGGTGGGAGCTGAATGCCTGAAGTGCCTCCCGCTCTGCTTGTACCTCTGACCATCCAGCATCAAGCTCGGCCTGTCGCCCCAACCGCTCTGACTCTCGCCCGTCCACCTCACCTCGCCGCCTCTGTAGATCGGACAACTGCCTCTGCAAATCGACGAGCTGTCTCTCTATCTCTGCTACCTGCATGTCAATCCCGGCCAACTCTGCGGTAATCTCTGACCGCTCCGCCTCTAATCCTGTACGGCGCCGCTCCAGCAACATCTCCCGCATGACCACGACTGCGCGCCTCTCATCCATTTCATGGCTGACGCTCCTCGACCTAAAGAAATCTGCTAGCCAGTCCAGCTGCATACCTAGCGATGTGAACGGAGCGAACTCTGAAAGCGACCGAGCAACGAACTCTGCAGTCCAACCCGTCGACGGCACACTGGCGAACGGCAGCAACCACTCCATAAACCCGACAGACACCCACATCCGTAGTACTGGGTTCTCTACCCCCACCCTCTCGAATGTCTGCGGGAACGCTGCCTTCACCAGTTCTAACCGGCGCACCGTCTCCGCTGGTAGCTGGAGGCCCCCCCAAGTTGCCACATCCACCTGACCGCTCGAGGATCCTCTACTCATCTCTTCGGCTGTCGCGCCACTGCCGCCCGCTGCAGAAATCTCCGACACTCCACCCGCCCTCTGCGCACCAATCGTGGCTGAGTGCATCGCCAGTAGGGTAGCGCCAACCTCAACCACAGACTCCGGCAATGTGTCGTGCCGTCGCGCCACCACAGCCTGAACCGGTGTCTCATGCTCACGAATCGAGGCAGCAACAACAGACTCAGGCTCCGCCATATCACCACCATCACCTCCCACAACCTGCGTCTCCATGCCTGTCCACCAGTCCTCGTCAATATCGAACATCACTGTATCGCTCCCCTCTCCGCCGTATAGTGCCCCCACCGTTTCCTCAGTAGCAGGCAATGGACTCACCCTCCTCGCCACACCGGCCGCCAATATCTCAACGGCCTCAGTCTCATCACTGTCAACTAATCTGCCGGCCTCGGCTGCCATAGCCTCCTCGCCTTCGATCTCAGTCTCAGCCTCGCTACCCTCCGCGACCGCCTCTTCCTCGTCCCCCTGGCAAAACTGCTGTCAGTTCACAAATTATGAGCAATATGCAAACCATATTTATACGACAAAAAGAAAGGACAGAAGCAAACCTCAGAGTCTAGCTCCTCTAGTACGTCGCGCGGCCTCTTCGCCCCTGATATGTGTGGGGCTGATGTACCAGCACTAGCCTGACACGCTGTCTCCATCATCCCCACTCGCAATGCCGACAAAGGGCCCTTGCCGGCCCCCGGCACCCTCGGCACCTCTGCAATAAGCTCCTCTCCGCGGTCCTCCCCTGGGGCAGCGTCCCCCAACTCTCCGGCATCCTCCTCCGCCTCCCTCTCCGAGCTCGGAACAGAACTCCCGGTCACCAGTGACAGCATCCCGCACTGCCTCGCGACTGTGGCCGATATCAGACTCAGGGCTCGGTCGCATGCGAACACATCTACCTGTCGACGTGTGCCTGACGGCTGTGCCAGCCATCCGGCCCAACTCCCTCGCAGCCGCTCCCACCAATGCGCATAATCCGCTGTCACCGCCCCTGCCACCTCTGTCCCTGGCTGCCTCCACTCTGTCGTCGGTGCCGGCCACTCGCGGGCTCTGTCATATCGTGTATACCCAAAAGCCGTCGCCACACTCCAAGGGCTGTCATAACCGCATGGGGGCTCTAGGTCATACCCGAATGCCAACGACAGTCGGTCCGGGCAATACCTCGCCACATAATAGCAGCACTCGGCGGGCTTCCCGCCATCATCCGTCAACACCGGGAGCCAGCCAGGAAAATACGCAACCAATAGCGCCAGCTGTCCTGGCGCTAACTCGCCTCTCCTGCTCAGATCTGTCGTCATCTCCTGCACGTGCAGCCATGGCGGCGTACCATATGACGCATGCATCTCCATATAGGGCCGTCGCTCGCATTCCTCCCGTTTGTCTAGAATATGTGCCAACGGACACCCCGGCCTCCTGATGCCTGCCCAAGCAAACGCCCGAGACCCGCTGCACCACAACGCCACCTGCCGTGACCTGCCTGGACGGGTCACTGTCCCCATCGTCGGTGACGGATGTGCGAGTGGGTATCCATCAGGTCGGTACCCTGGAAAGCACTCGTACAGGTACCTCTGCAAGAACATCCAGTCCACGTACGTCGCCACCTGATACCGACCATACGACCGCTTCACGTCATTCACGAACTGATCTAGCCGCGAGTATAACGTGCCCAAATACACCGGAGCCAAGCCGACCCGCCTTCCCTGCGCCATCCGAATGGCCAAGGGAAACACCCTCGGGGAAATGCCATCCTCAGGTGTCCCCTCAAACACAAACCTGCAAACAACGACCGGCAACATATGTCAGTTTGACGTTTTACAGGGCAAGCAGGACATACGATATATTCACGCATAATCACATGACAGTACAAAAATTTACCTCGATAAGAACATAGCCAAAAACGCCACCAACTCGTACCGATCGCTGCCATGATACGGCCCCATCACGAACTGGGCAGCATTACCCAACCTCTGGCCTGTCCTCGCCTGCGGCGTACCATAGAACTGGCGCAGCCACCCACCGTACGTCCCCTTCCGGTGCTTCTTCGTCTCCGCCAAAATGTCTAGTAGCTGCGTCTGCAACAACCGCTCCTCCCCGCTCAGCCGGGTCACCCGTGCATCCACCTCCCCCTGTATCGGCAGCCCTGTCAGCATCAACACATCGAGTAACATCGGCCCGATCTCCCCGAACTCGGTCACGAACGTATGCGACTGCGTGCTCCATCTTGCCAGCAATCGGGTCATCCCTGGCGTATCCCTATATAACTCCAGCCCCCTCGCCGTGATATTGATCGCCGGTAACAGCCCCAGTGCCTGCAACACCTGCGCCCTCTCCGGTGTCTCCACCATATGCTCACACCAAAAGTCCCACCCTACCGGCATCGTACTATGGCCCTTGAACATCATCAGAGACCAAGGTATGTCCTCTCTCCCAATCAACAATGCCGGTACATACCTCGGCGACATCACAGGCGCCTCCGACCAACTCGGCGCGCGAAGGTAGGGTGACGACAGTCGAGGCTCCTCTCCCATCGACGGACCACCCCACGGTGTCATGAACGCTCTGTCTGCCACACGAATGGCCAACTCCCTCCACAGCTCACGGTCCGGTACACACGGTACTACTCCCCTCACCCCAACAATGTGTTTGTCTTATCTGGCTCCGGATCGTAGGACCTCCTACCGCCATCATCAAAGGTCAATGGCACTGCCGCCTCGACACCCACTGACGGTATGGCCTCATCGACTGGCGGCGCCGGCACAGGTACAGTCATCATACCCCGCGGCGGTCGCGATGTACCCGCCGCGGCCCCTCGCGGCTTCGCCCACATCTTCTGCCAAACTTTTTTCGCTGCTGGCGTCGCTCCGGGCTGTGAGGTTGGGACTTGGGCCTGTCGGACACCCTGCGTGACCGACCCCCCATGACTGGCCGACCCCCCTTGTGCGGCCGACCCCCCATGACTGGCCGACCCCCTCGCGGGGCCGACCCCCCTTGCGCGGCCGACCGCCCTCGCTGGGCCGACCCCCCTCGCGTGGTCGACCCCCCTCGTGCGGCAGACCCCCCGTGGCTGGCCGACCCCCCTCCCCTCGCAGAGCCACCGACTGGCCGACCCCCTGGCCCCGACGACCCCTCGCCCCCTTCCGCCTCTTCTCTCACCATCCCTTTTTCTCTCTTTCTCTCTGACTTTTGTGGGCACAAATAGCGGTGCCTCCGCCCCCTTCCCCCTCCTCTCCTTATATAGGGGTGGGCAATTTTCTTTTCTTTTTTCTTTTTCCTTTTCTTTTCTTTCTTGCTTTCTCTTCTTTTTCTTTCACTTTTCCTTTACTTTACGCTTCCGTCCGCCGGCGCCTCGCCACAGTTTGCCGACCACGCGCTGTCGACGCCATGACCGCTGTGCGCGCCCACGCGCCACCCCTACGGCCTCCGTCGCACGCACTCACATGATAACTCCGAGACTGGCCTCGTCGCCAGCGTGACGTTTCCTCGACCCATGTCGCCCGTCTTAACTCATCGCGCTCTCTGCAACGCGCGCTCAATGCCAATGGTCTTTTGATGCTCGTCGCCGACCGCGCTCAATTGCCACGACAACATCACCAAGTATTGTCCCCGCGACGCGCGTCGCCATGCCCATGCACCACGACCCCGTTACAAGCCTTCGGGCATAACACCCGTTCACCACGCCGTGCGCCCCCCCCCCCCATGGGCATGGAAAATCCCCGACCCACTCTCCAGAGTGTGCGACATCATGGGGGCACCGCTCGTAGTGCTCCAGCACGAGGACCCCTCCCTGCGGCATGGGCTGAGCGCCATCACGGGCTAGCGCCATCGCCGGCTCAATCAAACTACGGGACGGCCTTAGCGCCATCGCCGGCTCAATCAAACTGCGGGACGGGCTTCGTGCCGTCGCCGGCTCAATCAAACTGCGGCATGGGCTGAGCGCCATCAAGGGCTAGCGCCATCGCCGGCTCAATCAAACTGTGGCATGGGCTGAGCGCCATCACGGGCTAGTGCCATCGCCGGCTCAATCAAACTACGGGACGGCCTTCGTGCCGTCGCCGGCTCAATCAAACTGCGGGACGGGCTGTATGCCGTCGCCGGCTCAATCAAACTGCGGCATGGGCTGAGCGCCTTCGCGAGCTTCGTGCCGTCGTCGGCTCAATCAAACTGCGGCATGGGCTGAGCGCCATCACGGGCTAGCGCCATCGCCGGCTCAATCAAACTACGGGACGGCCTTAGCGCCATCGCTGGCTCAATCAAACTGCGGGACGGGCTTCGTGCCGTCGCCGGCTCAATCAAACTACGGCATGGGCTGAGCGCCATCACGGGCCAGCGCATCGCCTGCTCAATCAAACTGCGGGACGGGCTTCGTGCCGTCGCCGGCTCAATCAAACTGCGGCATGGGCTGAGCGCCATCACGGGCTAGCGCCATCGCCGGCTCAATCAAACTGCGGCATGGGCTGAGCGCCATCACGGGCTAGTGCCATCGCCGGCTCAATCAAACTACGGGACGGCCTTCGTGTCGTCGCCGGCTCAATCAAACTGCGGGACGGGCTTCGTGCCGTCGCCGGCTCAATCAAACTGCGGCATGGGCTGAGCGCCATCACGGGCTAGCGCCATCGCCGGCTCAATCAAACTACGGCATGGGCTGAGCGCCATCACGGGCTAGTGCCATCGCCGGCTCAATCAAACTACGGGACGGCCTTCGTGCCGTCGCCGGCTCAATCAAACTGCGGGACGGGTTGTATGCCGTCGCCGGCTCAATCAAACTGCAGCATGGGCTGAGCGCCTTCGCGAGCTTCGTGCCGTCGCCGGCTCAATCGAACTGCGGCATGGGCTGAGCGCCATCACGGGCTAGCGCCATCGCCGGCTCAATCAAACAGCTACACGGGCTTAGCGTCATCGCCGGCTCCATCACCAGGGACCCTGGCCCCCGCAGCGAGAGGGGCTATAACCACATCGTTTATGCGTGCGACGCCCGCTCGGGTTGCCCCTCCGCGCCAGCCCCACGCAGGGGGCTTATGTTCATACCCTATTCTGGTCGCACCGCATGACCCGCTAAGGGACCCACTTTGCACGACACATCACCCAGTCAGCGGTCAACTTTTCAACGCTCGAGGGCCGGTCAAAGCAACGCATGCTCAAGTCACGTGAACCATTCGTGAAGCGACTTCGGCGTGCCTTCCACCTTGGGGGTCGGCCACCCTTGGGGGTCGGCCACCCCAAGGGGTCGGCCACCCTTGGGGGTCGGCCACCCCAATGGGTCGGCCACCCCAAGGGGTCGGCCACCTGCCTTGAATACCGATGCCGTCACCTTTGACCGTGCTCCGTTGTCACGACGACCGTCGCTCGCGACCGCCCTCCGTCGTAGTCGCGACGACCGTCGCTCTCGGCCGTGCTCCTTCGTCGCGATGACCGTCGCTCGTAGTCTCGACGACCGTCACTTGTGGCCGCTCTGTCGCCATGACAACCGTCGCTCACGGTCACGCGCCATCCACGCAACGACCCTTGTCGCTCGGAGATCACTCTGCGACCCTCGTCGCCCGCACTCAACCGCGCACCATGCGCTGCAATCATGTTATATGCTCACGGGATAGGCTACTCCTCCAGAACACTATCTCCGCCGGGGTGCCTGCGTGACTGGCCTACGTGCTCTGGCACTGGGGGCTCGCGTCGGCACCCCTAAGGACTATGACCCCCGGGTCACTCCGAGATGGGAGCAGGTCTTCGGAAGGGCATCTTGCCTAGTCCACCTGGCAGCTGGGCGTCGGGTCTTCCCCACCGCTGCCAGGCCTGTGGGATTCAGTAAGGGCTTGGACTGGAGGCTGGGGCAACGGGCTACTCTGACCATGCTACCGCGGCATGATCAGTCTCCTCAGACAGGCAGAGAGATGTTGCAAGGGCAGGGCAGCACGAACTTAGGAACCGGCAGTCCAACGGAGGGTCAGTGCATTGCCCCCCCTGGCGACGTGTCGTTCCCAGGGGGTGACACATGTCAACTTATGACACATGCACATTTTTGCCTATAAATAGTGGACTTTGGAGCTTTTTCAAGGATCTCTCGGGCTCATTTGGACTTTTCACTTTCTCTCTCTAAAAAGACATTCTCTCTGGAATTCTAGTGAGAGAAATATACTTGGACTCCCGTCTACGGACCCTTGACGCCGTACCTTTGTCACGACTGTAGAACGTCAGTCCTGTTCGTCGTCGCCCTGCCTGCGCAGCCTGCCAGTCCTCACCGTGTGTCTGGGGAGCCTTGCCCTCAGCCCTTACGCCGTCTTTGCTGTCTCTCGCGTTGCCTACCTGGAAGCTGACTCAGACCGCATCCTTTGTGGCACCTCCACGTATCATCGAACCATTTCCAGTACCATCACACGTATACAAATATTATCAATTTTTTTGGAAATTGCTCCTCTCACTTTTTTTGATATAACATGTAGGATTTATTTTTGGATTATCAGTAATGTGTAAGAGGCATTGAGAGACGCTTTATATAAAACAACATCTGCAACATTCACATTGTACTTAGCAAATTTCTTGTGGGTGACTTTAACTTTCCCTTCTTTGTTGGAGGAAGTTGTTCATCAACGTTACTACTATTAAAATTTTTAGTTTAAAAGAAAGAATCAATTATACTTGACTTTTGACTTCTTCATCTATAAAAAGAAATATATTATAACTGACGTCACTATTGAATATGTTAACTGCAAAAAAATCGCTCTTTTTGACTAATGTGATAATTACGTATAAGTTAACATACTACAGGAATTTAAACTTAAAAAAAAAAAAAAGAATTGACCTTGATCATATTGTGTTTTTTCATAATATGAAGATTTGAAATTGAAACTCAGACGAATGAAGATAGAGCAAAAGAATTAGAAAGAAGAAACTATGACGGCCGGTGATATAGAAAATAAAAAATACAACAAAACGAAACCCTAATGAATTAATGTTACGATATAATGACATTTTCGTAAATATATGAAATATGAGTATCCACTATTTAAAAAACTGAAAAAATTTCCAAAAAATTTGGGGGACCCCCCCCCCCCCCCCCCCCCCCCGAGGTTCATGGGAGAGCTACGCCGCTGACTACATACAGTAAACAATGTGATACATAAAATTTGGTTCTTATGGAAAAGTCCTGGGTCTCTCTCTCCCCTATTCTTTTTGTGATTCATTGAACTGCTTTCGAGAGTTTGTTATTATATAATGCATTACCATTTCTTGTCTTTGTGAAAACCCAACTTGGCCGCGCTCCCTTAGGTCGTCAATCAATACAACTGCAGTGGAATGATATGCTTATTAATTAGAACTTGTTCTGTTTTAATATCAATACTGTAATTTATTAATGTTAGGCATGTATCGCCCTCTAGCATGCTAATATATATATATATATATATATATATATATATATATATATATATATATATATGGGAGATAATAAAATGATAGCGCTAGCAACTTAACCCAAGTTGCTAGCGCGATTTGGCCGTCCACGGGTGAGAATGGACGGCCAGATCGCACGCCACAACAGCGAATTTTTTTACCGTCCGCTACATAATGTAGCCGACGATAAATTATCGTCCGTTACATTATGTTGCGGATGGCCAAACAGCGCTAGCAACTTACTAGCGCTATCAATGAATCACGATCATATATATATATATATATATATATATGGATCGTGATCCATTGCTAGCGCTAGCACTGTTGTTAGCGCTGTTGGGCCGTCCGCTACATAATGTAGCGGACGAAAATTGTCTGTCCGCTACATTATATAGCGGACGGTGCTAGCGCTAGCTTGGATCACGGCATTATATATATATATATATATATATATATATATATATATATATATATATATAGGAGCAGAGGCATATGCTACAGATGGCACCCTATTCTTCAAATCAGTGCTATTTATTGTTCAACTTTTTATCTATTCTGATTTGAAATTGAAATAACACCTCTGTTACGATATTACACAAGTTGGTCATTATCTCCAATTATACCACTTTTTGGGGCTCCAACACGCCAAGCTCAGAGCTAAGAGAGAAATCCTTAATAATAAGGCTTTTTCTTTTCTTTCCTCCATGCAGCCACAGGTGAGAAAAGGCCTTGAAATTCAAACCTATGCTCTCAGATAAATCTTATTTGCTAATTTCAGACTTCAGTTGTGACACAGATAAAATCGTTCGTTCTTATCGGTCGTTGTTGGCATTGAACTTCAACTAATGAACAACCTAGAGTATTAAATTCTGAACTCTCTGACTCAGACCCTACTTTTAAGACCATGTGATACATAAACAAGAAATAAATTTGGTCTTTATGGAACATGGCATAGCTCAGATTCTACAGTAACGTAAACTCGAAAAGCTTAAATTTTTATTGATAAAGACTATAACCTAGTTTAGATTTGAATACTTTGGTCACAAGGCAAATTGATCAATCTATTACCAGAACAAAAAATTTTGGTCAGTGAGTCTGAATAAAAGGAAAAAGAAGAGAATGAGCACCTTGTATTATTTGAAGAATGTGTTGCGTCTGAATCAAACCACCATGACACTGCATTTTTTAAACGCCGTCTTCAACCTTCATGTCAAACCGCTGGTTGAGAGGGAGCGAAAGCAGGAAAGAGAGTTAAAACAAGAACGTAAAAGCAAAAGCGTGAGTGTGATAGACCGAAAGCGGGCGGGAGCCACAACGGGACTCATGCCCACTTAGGAATGATTTGGCGACGAATGATATCTGGGACCACCAAGCAAGAAGTTGGGCCGCATCTTGGGCTTTATACCATAATTCTGGACAACTATTTTAGCACAAGACGAGACCACGTTAAAGTAGCTAGTTAGGCCCACCGACGAGACTAAATTTTCTTTCATTCTAAGGGGAAATTTTAAAAAAATAAAATAAAATGAAAATGAGATGTGTATAGGGCTGTATTTTATCTGCTTGACGAAGGAGAATTTTAAGTGATTTTAGCAGGATTTACGCAGCTGCCGTTTTTCCTTTTCTTAGGCCTGCAATAAAATTCAGGAGCTCTAAAAGTTAAAAAAAATGCTTTTAAAATTTATTGTCGAACGGGTATACAAAAGTACTAACTAACCCTTTAACAATGGGTATTCGTGGCTTGAGGTGGGGATTCCAGCCTCTTATTACAACCCAAGAAATTGTTGTCCCTCGCATAAACACCTTTCTTGTTAACCAACGAATAATTGTAAGCATGCAACCAACAAATTAGTGAAGGAGAAAATTTGGCTCTTATCCCGTGAGCAAAACGTCCTCCAACCGCCTAGTTATTGACTAAAAATTGTCCCTAAATTTTATTGGTAGCAAAACTGACGGTGTTTTTTTCACTATAAAGTGATGCCCCAATTTACTATAAAGTGATGCCCCAACTTGCAAAAAGGTTCAACAAAAGGCCGTTTGTGCTTCCACAAAGTTGATTAATTCAAGTAGACACGTGTCAACTCTTAACTGGATATGTAACTAATCAATTCAAGTAAACACGTGTCATCTCGTGGTTGGATATGTAATTGTCAAAAAAGAATTTTACATATTTTACACCATAGCCAGCGACGTTGTAGACACGTTTCACACACTTTACGCATACTCGAACAAGATTATATGATGTTATTGCTTAAGAAAAACACTTTTTTTTTTGTAATTTTACACATTTTTATATTCAAGACACTTTTATAATTACTTCGAATCAAGATGTTATGTAAGTTACGTATAGGCATCTCGTGGTTTGTGCGGCAATGGGCTCCAAGGGTTGGAAATCGGTTTGACCGAGAATGTATAAATTTTTGTAAGAGCCCGAAGTCTCTCACCCACCACACGTTCAAATCTCCCCCTCTCCCCCCCCCCCCCCTCCCCAACCACACACATCAAGAAATGAAAATCAAGACTTCGATGCACACACTAACACACGGCACAAAACCTTACACATTCACCTTCCATGCCCGCTGCCGTGCGGGAGTGGGTCTTGTTCCACTTTCCCCCTTTTTTTTTTTTTGGCAAGTTGAAAAAAAACATATCTGCATTCTTTTTTCGCAAATGGTCTTACTGTGGTGCCGATTTTTTTTTAAAAAAAATCCATTCAAATTGACAGGATGTCACGATCACGCTGTGTTTTGGGCACACCAATATAATGAGATGACTGAACTACCTTTTGATTTCCTTATCTCTTATCCATTACCACCCAAACTAACCCGAGCTGCCACCCTTAGTTGCCAACCCAGCCCCATTCAGCGCCAGCCACTGCCACTAGCCCCGGCCATGCTCGCTGCCTCCACCACCCAACCCCTCTTTCTCGTCACCACCACAATCCCGTTGTCGCCTCACCCTCTTCTCCATCACTTTTGATGGTCATTGCCTCCCTTCTCCATGATAGTCGACATTCGCCGCCCATTCTTCTCATCGTCACTGTTGCCGCCCCATCTCCATGACTGCTAACGCCATGGCCATGCATCACCCTTCCAACCCAGCCCCGTCCACCACCCTCAAATACGCCTACCATGACCAGATTTGGTTCGATTATCTGGAAGCCAAATTGTTAGGTTTAGGGTTTTAGGAAGATGGAAGATGACGGAGAGCATAATTTGTAAGCGGTAAATTAGTTTTTTCTCCCTTTGAGTTGGGTTTATGATGGATGCAACACAAGAAGTACCCCTTGATTTCGTCATATGGTTTCAACATGGAAGCAAAAAAGTCGGTCCATCTCGAAGATTTAGGCATAAATAGTTCTTAATAGAACATGTAGAGTAAAAATGAAAAAGAGAACCAAAAAAAACACGTGAATAGTCCGAGTCTGATGGCAAATTAGTTAAATGGAAATGACAATCACTATAATACTACATGTCTCCACAGGAATTGTCATGCTTTGGTATCTCTTTGCTCCCCCTTCGATGTCGTTAACTATCAACTTTGTTTGAACGACTATATTACTCGTAGTTATGAATACTGTACCGGAGTACGTACTGTTTTTTTTACATAAAATGGTACGTATCAGTACCGATATCGTCTTAAAATTTTCATTTATAATATACATTTGTAATATTTACTCATTTGTTAACTAACAAAATATACATATATTTTTTTATCAGCAGCTCTTCTAGAATAAAGTCTTTGTCTTATGGAGCTTGAATTGCGTTAATTTTCAAATAAACTAAATAGCTTATTCAATTGAATTATCTCTTCTAGGATTATCTCTCTTTTCAACGATCTCATTTGCAAATTCTTATGTAAGAATAAACTATTTGTTCAATAATAACGTCTTCAGCTACAAGAGTAAGTTGTTTGTGTGTGTGTGTGTGTGTGTGCACGAGTGCCGGTGTGTTTCTCATCGCAAATATGTGTAAAAAGTAGTATATCTTATAAATGAAAGAATATGATCAAAGTTTTTAGGTATAAAGTAAATCAAAGTTAAGAAATATTATGAGAAGAAGTTACAGATGCTTTAATTAGTATAAAAGAACTTAGAGTGTTTTTTTATTTAATTATATACGGTTAATTTATAAAAATTTTAATAAAATTTGTTATTTTTACATTTTTTAAGGAACCGGTACAAAATTGAATATCTCGGCCAGTACAACCGATACAGAACAGTATTAAAATGTAAGAGGTACCGCACCAGTAAAAGGTAAAAACAGTAAGTACCGGCCGGTACGACTGGTACCGGTACGGTATTGACAACTATGATATTATCAAAAAATTTTGTTGTAATAAAGGATAGTTTGCTCTCTCTCTCTCTCTCTCTCTCTCTCTCTCGCCAGCTAATCAACATTCGTGGACAATCATATCCTCGAATGGTCTAACCTGGATACCAAGATTGTGGTATCTTCAAGTATAGATTGTCACAACATGTTACTTGAGTTTGCACTTTTTATATGGCAACTGACGGAAACAATTGCAAGAAGTGACCGTCAACCGTATCTTCCATGAAGCAAATCGGTGTACGGAATATTTAGTTAAAAAATGTTGTTCCGATAGGTACTTTTACTATTATATATTCATAACCCACCCTCATATTTGATTAGCATTCTTGAGGCGGATGTCGTAGGAGTAATGTACGCTTGCAAGTGTGCGTTAACTTTCTTTCTCAGATCAATAAAATCCTCAGAGTTACCAAAAAGGAAAAAGAGAAAATCCTCAACCTTGACCAATTAGGTTAGCTCGGTCTTTAGGAATCCCATAACCTTGAACAATTACATAATTCCAAATTCTTCCCAAAACAGAGTCCTCTGTTCACGGAGCAAAACATGTGCTATTGCTCAAAAAGTCCATGTCTCCATCTCCATGTGACCAGCAGAGACAGATTCTTTGTTAACTTCAGATCATTTTGGAAGCAAAGAGGAATATGACTCTGCCCAGATTGTCAAAATATGAGGCTCTGGCTTTTTTGTGTGTAAAAGTAGAAACCCACCAAGAATAATTTAGATCCGTCCCTTTCTTGAACACGTGTATACTTTTTCACACGTTATCGCGTACGCAATATCTTATGATCATTGTGCAAGTAGAATACACGAAATCAAAGAGTGCTATGGAGAGCAGGGCAGTCTATCATCAGCACAGTGAAATTGGCAGAACTTGATAAGTGACTTTGTCAAGCATAGAAGCATACTCTACGTGACTAAGAGATTTACTTGTCTGCGTATCGTTCCGTTCGATCTTTTTAAGTTCCGACTTCACCTTTTATTTCTGTATGCTAACAATTCCCGTAATTCTTCACATAGTCGTCTTCAAACATTAGTCACGAACTTTTGAAGTGACCGTTGTTGAAGCAAACCCCGCCCCAGAGTGCTTTATCTCGCTTGAACTTTAGAGCAGCAACATGTCTTTATTAAAATGGATGCGCAAACATGCTACATATTGTTCCATATACTCACCAATGCGCATTGCACTCATCGGTCTATGCTGGATATATATTTTCGAAAAGTTGATTAGCTATATTGATTCACGCACGTAACTACAAGTCAGGTATAGATCAATGAGAAGAACAAACACGATCAACATCAAATCAAAAATCCCGACATCGTGATTACAGTTGCAATAGTTTTTTGTTTTTTGGGAGAAAAGCGCCACAAACGCGATTTTCATTGATTAAAAAAGGTTAAGAAGATTGATGACGTTCAAAAGAAATCCTTTGAAAAGGGGAAAGTCTCCCCCCCTCCCCCCATTGTTTCCGGCAAAGCAACCGACAAAACCCATGAAAGTTGAAAAAGAATAGAAAGACCAACAAAATACCTACACTACCCTTCCTTTTCGGTAACGTCGATGACATTTATACCCATTAAGTTTGACTGTTTTGTAATCACTTCCCTATTGCACATCTATCAATATGTATCTAAATTTATATCTATATTTATTTACAATAAATTTTGACTGATACCCAAATCGTAAGAATCTTCTTACGGTCTCGTATATAGTGATAATTAATAATTATAAAATATTTTTAATAATTTTTTTGTTAATACTTTCAGCTATAGTTCTTAATCGTGTTTTTTAACATTACTAAATACAAGTCACTAAAAATATTTAGCGAACATTAAGCGTGCTATACGAGGAACCAAAATCTTTTGACTTATTTATATCGAGGAACACTCATTTTAGTGTTACACCTCTTTTGGTAGACACAACTTCTTATCTAAAATGGTGGCACGTGATATCAAAATATAAACATAGAGAGAGGGGTAAATTATTTTTTTATGGTAATTAACACTCATAAAACAACTTTCTTTCTATTTCCATAGTTTACAAAACTGTGTGATCCTTCTTGCAAGGTTTTAGAGTACATGGCAAATTTTATAAATAAAGAAATATTTATTTGCATTTTCTTATTGGTTGAAGAGCTCTTTTCATTTTACACAAGTACCTACTTAAAATTATAACACTCGACATTTAGAGAATTTTTTAGAAAGTGGCCCAATCTAAAAAAATTTAAATAGTAAATAAATACTTATAAAGGCATGGTTTGTTTTTATAATTTAAAATTCACTTAGAGTGTAATTAAAATAAATTCTAAATGCCAAACTTGATATTACTATGAAACTATCAGATTACTAGTTTTATTTTTGGGCACACATCACGTGTACCATAATAACTAGCGTATGATAGCATGAAGAAGTATATAACTAAGGTTTACACCTACCAAAATCATACAATTTTTCTACAATTTGAGTCATATATTAGTGATTTATTATTAACAAATAACATGTAATAAGTTCATGTTGGAAAACGATAAACAAAAGTCTTTATGTAGACCTTATCGATCTGGAAAGAATTGACAATAAGAGACTAGGAGTATCACTTTTAAAATCTTTATTTATTCTAAGGATGAGGATTCTACTTCCAAGATTGATTGTCTCCATAAACGAATCTAAAATTTTTGCAGTGATAGCAAATAAATCGTTTGTTCAACGTAAAAGAAAATAAAATTAAAGAAAAGTGATAAGCCATGTTATTTGCCAGAGTCAACATGTCAACCTCAAGGACAAGACAGTAAACTCAAGGTTAGGTTGTTACCAATGTCACAAGCTGGGCTCCTCCACCTCACATCACCACACACAAGTATATGTTCCTCTCTCTCCCCCCCATACCTTTTCAAGCCTTTGACCTAAACCTCATAAACCCAAAGCCATAGCCATGGATCTTATGCAGAGAAACACACACCAATAGAGAAAAACACACACCATTAGAGAAAAACACACACACAGAGTGAGGGGAAATGGCGACCCAATTCCCAGACGACTTCAAATGCCCAATCTCACTAGAGATAATGACGGACCCTGTTATTCTCTCCTCCGGCCACACCTTTGACCGGCCGTCAATCCAGCGGTGGCTGGACTCCGGCCACCGGACATGTCCAATCTCCAAACTGCCCTTGTCCGACCCCCCTTCATTAATCCCAAACCACGCCTTGCGCAGCCTAATCTCCAATTACGCTGCCGTTTCGTTACCGAAGCCCCAATCAAACACAAACCCAGAAACCCTAATTGCCACACTAACTTCCCGATCATCTTCAGTAGAATCAAAAATTGGGTCGCTGGCTCAACTGGGTCGAGTCTCGAAGCGGGATTCTGGGCTCCGCTGGCGGCTGATGGAATCGGGCGCCGTTTCGGCCGTGCTGAGCTGCGCGGCGTCGAGCGACACGTGTCTACGCGAGAAGGCACTCTGTTTGCTGTTGAATTTGAGTTTGGATGACGAGAATAAAGTGGGTTTGGTGGCTGAGGGTGCTATTGGCAACATTGTGGCCGGCCTGTCTAGCGGTTCGCCGGACAGTCGCGCCATGGCGGCGACCATGCTGACCAGTTTGGCGGTTGTAGAGGTGAACAAGGCCACAATTGGGTCGTACCCATGTGCTATAAGAGCCCTTGTTTCGCTTCTTGAGGATGGGACTCCTAGGGAGAAGAAAGAGGCGGCGACGGCGCTCTACGCGCTGTGTTCCTTTAATGACAACCGTAGGCGGGCGGTGGAATGTGGGGCCGTGCCGATTCTGATCGGCATGGCCGAGTTGGGGATTGAGCGGGCGGTTGAGGTACTAGGGTTGTTGGCGAAATGCAAGGGGGGGAGAGAGGAGATGGTGAAGTTTTGTGACTGCGTGCGGATTTTGGTTAATTTGTTGAGGAATGGGAGCTCACGATGCGTGCAATACGCGCTGTTGACGTTGTACTCGCTTTGTTGTTACAGCGAGCAAGTGTGTTTTGAGGCTTTGAGAGAAGGGGTTTATGAGCATTGTTCGGGGCTGCTGGGGGATGATAATGAGAAGATTCGAAGGAATGCTTCGAGTTTGATTCAGGCGCTGCGGGGAAAGCGGTCGATTAGGTGATGTGGGATTGGTTAATTACGGAATGTTTTGGTTTCGGAGGAAAATGAAGTGAAAATTTTGTTTTTTTTTCTCTTTTGCTGGTGGAATCGTTGATTATTGTGTCTTCCATATCTGAAGGTTAGTTGGGTTCTCTTTTGTTTGATAGTTTATGTACAAAAGATTTAGGCTTTATTGGAAAATGTTCTGTTCTGTACCTTGTATATTCCAATAATTTTATACATCTTTTGTCTTTGTTTTAGCTCTGTCAATCATTAGTTCAAATTATTTCTTCAATAAGAAATCTTGTCTCCTTTTAAATCTTTCCTTAATTTATGCACTGCATGCTGATAATGTCATCCATTTTAGGTTGTTACCTTAAACAAGCCTCTAAACAAACGTCTGAATTGGATTTGTCATATTATTGGAAACATTATAATAGCTCTACCACAATCTTAGAAAAGTGCCTATGATTTCCTGGCAATAGAACTGATGTTGTTCAATGCTGGCGTTATGCGAGTACTTTCACCAACTATGCGCTTTCTTTGGTGTGTGAGCTTGGTTGGAATTTGGTTTGTTAGAAAAGTACCAATGATTTGGTTTGTTATATTATTGGAAATATTTCAATAGCTGTACAATATTTGAAAACTGCATATGATTTCCTGGCGATAGAACAGATGCTGTTCAATGCTGGTGTTATGCAAGTACTTACATCAACGATGCGCTTTCTCTGAGATGTGAGCTTGGTTTGGGTGATACCTTTCTACTGTGTAACCACTTTTGGTGGTAATACTATTGCCCACGCTTGGGGAATCATTACCCTGAAATTATTCTTGTCTTTTGTAGGGCAGGTTCTTAGCTGCCTTGTGCATTTTCATTGGTTTAGAAAGCATTTAAATGAGAAGTATTGGAATGACTCCTAGAGCACCTAATAAATGTTTTCCTATCTACTCGAAGCGATGCTCGAAGAATCTATTAATCAGGAAAGCACATATGTTGCTTCTTTTGCAGCTACTGAATTTAAATGAGAAGTATTGGGCATGTTTTGTTTAAAACAGATGGTGGGTGGGTGGTGGGTGTACTTGGAATGCATATATTCAGCTATATCTTACCCAATTTCTAAATATCTCCTAACTTAGGTTTGTTTTCTGTATGAAGAATGCCGCTCTATAAAATGCTGTAAGTATGGCATAACAGTTTGGGTTTGAGAATCTTATTGGAAGAGTATATTTGGCTTAAAGACGTTCCCATTTGTTGTGTGATGATTTGAAATGTCTATTGGTAGGTAAGAGTATTAGGTACTCCTATGTCTTCCACCAAATTGGCATAACATCTACCTACTTGGCACTTGCCAATTCTTCAGCCTCTAGGATATTAAGTAGCTGATCTCTTTTTAAATAGAAAAATGAATTTGGCCTCAGACTTAACGCTGTACCATAAAAATAGGAGGATAAAAGTAAGGAGCATGTGAGCGCTACTGCATTGATCGTTCCAAGTCCAACTGTTACTCCTGGTCATGGTGCAACTTCAGTAGCTGCGTCGTGTTTGCATCATTTCCATGGCACTCTTTTCTTGAAGCCTATGCTAGTTCCTGGGTGGTGGGTGTACTTGGAGTGCATGTGTGCAGCTGCGTTTTCTCTAATTTCTAAATTTTTGAGCAGGTCTGTTTGCGGTATGAAGAATTCTGCTCCATGTAAGAAGGTGAATTATGGCACAACAGTTTTGGTTTGAGAATCATATGGGTAGTGTATTTTTGGCTTGTGGAAGTTCCCCACGGTGCGTGATGATTTAAAATGTCTATAAGTAGGTAAGATTAGTAGGTACCTCCATGCCTTCCACCAAATTGGCATAACATCTACCTACTTTGCACTTGTCAATTCTTAAGAAAATTTACCAGGGGTGGAAGGTTCCAGCCTCTAGGATAGTAAGCAACTAATCTCATGAAAATAAAAAAACTGAATTCGGCCTCAGACCTATCCCGACCCCACAAAAAGTGAAGGGGAACAAGAGGGATGTGAGCGCTATTGTGTTTCTAGTTTCCAACAGTTACTGTTGGTCATAGTTAATACTTGTTGGTAAAACTTTTGTAACTGTATCATATTTGCTTTGTGCTCGTGGCGCTTCTTCGTTAGCGTTTGCTAGTTCCTTTTGTGCCTGTTAGTATTGCTTTATGCTTCCGTACACAAGCTCCATGGATAAGTTGCAAAAATTTGTTCAAGATTTTGAAACCTACACAAGGTTGACTTGTATTGTGTGGTTCTGTGTCCTCCAGTCTGGTAGTTTTTGATGCGCATGTTCCTCTTGATCATGCTTGTAAGCTTCCTTGACAAACTATAATACTTCATTTGTTGGTGAGTTGTAATATACTTGCTCTCTTAAGATGTTGAAGTGCCCAGTTGTAAGGATATAGTAGCTTACACAAGTTTGAAATGTTCCAACTACGGCTACTTGTATACTGTATATGAATATGGCATATTTAGCTTATCTTTACTCATTTTTCTGATTGTTCTCGTGACGAAGATTATAAATTCTTGCTTTCCTAGTTAAATGTACCCAGGTAACTCATATCATAAAAATGTTTGTAATCTTTGCTCTACTAATTTACATTTTTGTTGGATATCGTACCACGCATAGAGTTTGCACGATGAGTATCTACGGTGCTTAATGTGCACATAAATTCAACGTGATAACGCACACTCTTTGCACTGCCATTGGATGAAGTGTGAAGCTAAGTGAATATTTTGGAAAGCATAGGAGCAATCCATGGTATCAACCATTGACTTGGTTTTGATCTGGAGTGCCCTTACAATATGACTTGTGATTATTAGATGCCGCCCTATGAAAATTATATAACATGTTATGAAATTAGGCTTGATGGTTGATTCATTTGAACTTCGTTTGGAGTTGTTTGATGGAAGCCTCAATGAAAAATTGTTAATCATTCTTATCATTATCATGTATTGTCTAGCTAACACGCCTGCAACTACCTGTTGGTGTAGTTCCTCAGCAACCTCGAAACATATTTTTTCCATAACATTTTAGTGCTACAATAGCTGAATTTGGGCATCAGTTGAATCAGCCATTCCAAGGCCAGAAGAGGATGCTCTCTTTTCTCCTTTTCTTTCATTGATCCTATCTGCTGTAGCTTAGTATTCTTGCAGCCATTCTTCGATCTAAAGAATGTAATCTTCTTGCTACTTGATCTGCATCCCGTTGTGTATGTTGGTGTCACCCTCTTACCGCTTGGCATTTTTAGCGATATTTACCGCTAGAATAAGAATCTGCTTTGGGAAGCTCTGCCTTAGAAACAAAAAATGGAGCAATGCTAGTTCGTAACGTGGATTTCATAGCAAAAATGGGAAATTTTGTGTTTCTCTTTATAAGGAAGGCAAGATATGCTTTCCAATAGCCACAGTCCCTTGTATTTACACTTGTTTCTTTTGTCTTTTGCTGTTATGGTACTGATTGTTTGAAAATTCTGCAATTAGAACATCGAGTTCATAGGAAGGTTTGGGCCCCATCAACCTCCTTTCAGTGGGGTAATGCTGGTGGTTGACCAACAAAAGAATTATACTGGAGCACTGGGAGGTGTTTTACTTGGCCACCAACAAGAAGAAATGCACATAATGGCATCCTGTCAAAAGGCAACAACCACAACCAAAACTCCAAAAGCCATTGGGCGCCATTATTGCGGAGGAGAAGTTTAGGGGAAGCTTCTGCTATACATGTTGAGAATAGAAGAAGAAGGGGAAGAAATTTCCTCTCTTTTTGTTTGTCGCGAAAAAGAAGGATTTGATAAGACACATTTGTCTGCCCTCAATCACGCAATGCTGATGCGCATGATGGTAGAGGAGGCCATGCTTTCTTTAAGAGGCATTCGTGGAGCAGAAGCCATGCCACTACTTATGCCTGTCGTGGGTCGGTCTATCGGTTCGTTGAGTAGAAGCGAGTGGGGAGCAGAGACGAAACTTGAGGCGTTAATATGACCAAGAGCGAGAGCAAGAACGAAACACAATAATGAGGAAATGAAACTAATGGCACGCTCTAGAGCAAAAAAAGACTACATCTACGTCTATTTACTCATCTAGACCTAATTTGAAGATGAAGTCTCTGTTTCTACTTCTTGAGTAGATCATCTTTGCAGGAACCCTTATTGGATTTCTTACCTCAAGCAATCTCGGGATCATGGGCGGAGGCAGCATATTAGGAAGGGGGTACCTGACACCCATAAGTTTTCGGAAATTTTGTTTTTGCCATGCTGAAAGTTATTTTGTGATCAATGAGTAGTTTTAGACAACTTTGAGCCCCTTAGTGAGAGAATTAAATTCTATATTGCGCATCATAAGGTGGTCAAGGTACAAATAGGATTGAATATTTACATCCACGTCCTCATACGGTTGCACCACAACTCGTTTCGACGCAAAATTTGCATTAGCGATGTCACACTTCTTGTTGATGGTTCGAGAAAAAAATTAATAGCAATATATTAGCAGCAAGATATCTACGATCCGCCTCGGACCCACCTGCTAAACAGAACTAAATGGCTGTCATTTTTTTTTCTCTAGTTGTATTGTTAGAGAAAAAGAAATTTCAGTCCAGCAATTTATAGTGGGGACACCTAACACCTTTAATGACTCCGACTCTAATCTAATTAGAAAAAACTCTTTTGACCCTCTTAATATCAAATTGTCGCTGCGCTCCTATTTGGAGTGCATCATACTAAATTTTATCTCAAATTGTGGTTAAACCGTAACGTTTTTCTCTTTATTTCAACACCTAATATTTTGGGACGACTCGAAACCAACATAAACATGACATAAAGCATCTCAACATTTTTTGAAGTTGACCAAAACATTACATTTGAAATCAAAACTTTCATCCAGAAAACCTGGACCTTTTTCAAAGGTGACGGGACTCGAGCACGTCAGTCATACTTTGTTGACATGTTGCTATTACTAGTTATTGTCATTACATTTCATCACCTCCATCGTGAGTGGACTGGACATCTGCATCCAAACATGTAAATATCAGCGGCAAGATATCTACGATCCGCCTCGAACCCACCTGCTAAACAGAACTAAGCCTTCAGAAAATGGCTGAAATGTTCATCAAGCTCGTGAGGTTCACTTTGCGGCGCTTCCAATTTTGTGGCATTGGGCTTGTTTTTGAAAACTGTAATTTGAAGTTTTTGATTTTATTTTGAACTTTCTGATGAAGTCTTATCCGTTATTTCTGTCACATCTTTACCTAACGTCATCGTCTAAAACAAGACAGAATATATCGTGACTGTTAAATGAGAGAAATCTGCCGTTGATTCCTAAACATTCAGTACACTGTCATATTGTGTTGGGTGTTATAATGGATTTCTACTTACTAAAATCGCTTGGGTGTATTTAACAAAGTTGTGGTTTTTATTTTTGGCTTTTGAAAAAATGAAAACAAAAACTAGCTATGGTCTTTTTTTTTTGGAGAAAAGATTAGGTGGTGTTTGATAAAGCATTTTTTGTTTTTTGAGTTTTTTTTTCTTCTTTCTTTTTTTTCTCCATTTTTTTAAATGTTCTATTCTTCTCCAACAAACCCTCCAGCCATGTTCAAACTCCGAAACACCACCGCCAGTCACCACCACCACCGCACACCCCCACATCACCCCCATATTAAACTAAATCACAACAACACCACGACATTGGGTGTGATTGGCGAACCTTGCGGCCCTGGTGGATGGTGCTGGCGGCATTGGGGTGGTGTGTTGGGGGGGGGGGGGGGGGATGTTCTCAAAACAAAAATCAAAACTGGAAAACAAAAAACTCCAAAATGGGAGTTTTAAAAAGTGGTTTTCAAAACTGATTTTCAAAACTGAAAAAATGAAAATAAAAATTTTTTTTGTGTTTCAAAACTAAAGAAAAACTGAAAACCAATCCGTTTTCAAATAGTACTGGAGTTTTCAAAACAACCCTATTTTGAAAACTGGTATATAAGCTGAAGACAAAAAAATATAAGTTGTGTATTAAACACAGATATTTTTTTTTCAATTTTCAAAATTGAACAAAAAATATAGAAAAAAATGGTTTCAAACAGTACCGAGTCTCTTATGTCTCATGTGAGTTCTCAAACGTCTAATACGTCCTATTGTGACTCTGGCCAATTTGCCAGCGGACTGTTGTCTATCATTTTTTCTAGTATGATAAAGCTCGAGCTTCTCTTCCAATTTGAATCGCTACAAAATATGGTTTTACTTGCAGATAAAAGTAAGAAACCAGCTAAACTTACTCTGTTTTTAAGGCAAACTTTTATGGGTTCCAACCTACGCCACTTGGAGAAGTGGCCAATGGTAGTAATTTGGAAGCTTGAGAACATTCATAAAAATGTAGCACCGGCAAATATGGACTCTGATGGTGTGTACTGCTACGGGTTCCTGCCTTTTTGAGAATGCAAAACCAAAGGAATGAAAGAGTAGTAGTAACACTTGCGAGTATGGTCCAGTGCTCTGTTATCCAGCAGTATTCATTGATTGGTCCACACCAGATTTTTTTCTAGCAAACCAAGGCCATTTGCACTGCCAAAAGCAACCTTGGTGTTGCTTTTTAGCCATTACCATACGATATATCTGCTAGTCACGTCATAAACTCTCATCGGTGTAGTGGGTGTAAGGTGTAGACTCTGCCCTCCGATTATCCTCGGTAACTTCTTGTTGTTATACTTTAGACACAAGTCCACACACATTTTCTATGTTCCCTTTTTTTTCCCTTCACACCACGCCCCAGAGAGAAGATAGGTAACACCATTGAGAGTATGTTAAGCACCGGTTGTTCTAAAAGTTTAAGTGTAACCGAGAAATTTGATGCTACGTTAAGTTATCGTATGGTTTAAAAACTTAAGCTATTGAAAAATGAGTCTAACAATGTTATAGAAAATCTGTTGGCAGCTCAAATAAAATTTCTTATTAATGGCCAATGAAGAACATAAAAGGTAAGCTGACTAAGCGAACCAATCTCACTGCTATCAACATGGGCTGCCCAAATTTTTGTATCAGGCTTTGATGAATGGAGTGGTTATTCGCTTCATGAGTTGGTGGATTCTTCGATTGAGCCATTAGGAAAAGCCACGAAACAAAATTTGTGAGGAAACCAGAAAGTTTTTGCTTGAAACTGCGCTAAGAACTAATGCATGATGAGACTTCTACGCTAACTATCGTCGTGTTGAGACATATAAGTCAGACCATTCGAAATTTATAAGAACAATTGTCCTATCAAGTTCAATGATCTCGATCATCTAACAGATCGGATGTTCGTGAAAGTACTCGCTTTCTAGAATACAATAGAGTTGGATGAAGACCTTTTTGTTAATTGAACTTCTGAGTCGTTGAATTTGGTGAAAAGTAGTTTACTTGACATCCTGCCACTCAACATCACAACATGCAAGGTAACCCTAACCTTTAGGATCTCAATTAATGATCTTCAACCTTCAGGTCGTGCAGCCACTAGGCAGAGACCAGGCTTTCTTTTACCTTTTTCCTAAATTTCTACGGTGGGAGATTACTTCTTTTCTTTTCTTTTCCATTTTTTTTTGAGTTACAGATTGGATATATAACTTTTTCTTGTTTTAACATCAAAAGTTGATTGTTAGATTACGTACCAAAGAACCAAAAAGCGTGCAGAAATGACTTGACCATGTTTTGGTTAGAGTAACTTCCTTCGACCGTCTTCTTTTTTTTTTTTTTTTGGTTAGACCACCCGGTAACGGACATCACATTGGGAGCCGACTAATCCGGGTTCGAGCCGGGCAGGACACATGGACGGCAAAGCTTTCCCTACCAAGTTTTAACACAGCTGCATTCTCCGGGCTCGAACCCGAGACCTTAGATTAAGTTTGGACAAACCCTTACCAGCTGACCTACGTGCTTGGTGGTTCCAACCGTCTTCCAACAGTGAAAAAATATCCCTAAATCTTTCTAGCGAGATAAAATATTGATTCTAAATATATTACCAGTGTCAACAGAGATTTTTCCTCCCTGAGAAGTGGCGTCCGAGAAATTTTGCTCCATCTAAATATTCGGCGACAAACCAAAAGTCCATTGTCTCAAATTATGATTTTGAACTTACGGATGGAGGGACATAGTTGTAGTGTACTGAATGTAGTCAAAAGACTGTAAGGCCGGCAAGCAGTGATTTAAATAAGCCTCAGAGATTCAAGTAAAAGCCAAGAACCACAAAGGAGCATCTTTGAGCTCTGGACCTTAATCCAATGCCATTTTTGAAACTGGCAAAAACTTATTTTGACTTGCAGTGTTTGTTGCAGAATCTTGTAAACATTTCTAGAATAATCATATTGGTAGCTAGAAATGGTTTCAAGGGAAGTGACTCCAAGTGCGTAATATCTTGATTAGACTGAGAAAATATTCAATAGTTGACATGCAAAAGATTCGTATAATCTTGTATTTTGAATACTTTTCGCTTGAAAGAAGACTCGTACAAGGAAAGTAAGACAAAGTACACACTTTTTAAAAAAAAATTCTCATAATCTTTCGAGTATACACTACTAATTGATTTAAAGGAGAAAATTGAAAACTATTTCGTACACGAGCGAGATGTCGCGTATTCATGCACCATTCGTACCATTCTAATCCTTATATATCTTGCTACTATCTATGGTCTGAATCCAACATGAATCATGTTATCAAATTCAGTCCCATGATTAGGCCGCATGCTATAAAGGGTTAGAAGGTCCATGAAGTGAAAACAAAAGATAGATCTGCAGAGTTTATATCGGAGTATTTCAAGTTTAATTTGATACAGAAAATCAGCACTAATTATTAGAGTAATGATGATGAGCGTGACATCAACAAACGTAGTATAGTAAACTATCATCATAATGACCCCACTAATGACGCAATTAGCCCATTAACTTTTTAAATTAAACAGCAGAACCAAGAAGCAGGGTCAACTCAATCCACATTATATAACATGGAGGTGGGCTTCCCTCTGCCATAGTGTCCCTCTGTTGGAACTCTTTCTTTCTCGCAACTTTAGGGAGACAGAGATCCTACAAACTCTTCCAATGGCCACGAAAGTCTACATAGTGTAAGCATTTTACAAATATATCTTATATTCATCTGTGCACTCAATATATGTTTGGTGTAGCTATTTTGTTGTGTAAATGTGTCTGTGAGCATTCACTGGTGTCTTCTTTGATTGTGCTCTATTTTCTTGGTTTGTCTTCCTAGCAAGAATTGATTATGATCCTGTTCTTACATTACATTACATGTAACTGATCTGATCAATGAGTTCTGTCATGCAAGGTTTTAAGCTGTTAAGGTTACATGGTGATAATTGATTTTCTTGTCAAGTATGAGCTCCTTGAGCTGAATGCTAGTCTGGAGGGCTTTTGTTTGAAAACCTGAATAAATTACAAGATCAATTCATGTCTTCATTGGGGTTGTGTTTTCAGTTTCCCTCTCATGGGACTGGGACTGCATGATATTGATTGGTCTTTGCAGCTCTGTTTCTGGTTTTGTAAATCTATAGTGCACTTGATTTTCTCGTAGTTCTGAAATTTTCAACACAATAACTGAATTCTCTTTTAGGTTTCAAGTCAAACAAAATGTTAGATGTTTGAATAGCTTAATTCCATGGTAACTATGTTGTATGTGGCGGGCGATGAGATTTTGCCATGCCAAAGCATTGGCCTAATATAAATTGGACAGGATTCTTTTTTGGGTCACTGCCTTCTAGGACAGATCTTCTAGGACTCTCTATCGTCTTTTGATTGCGTCACATTTGATGGTAAACCTTTTAAAGAAGTGGGATTTATCTGGCTTCATGCCGTTAGCTGATAGTGATAGACTGGAACCTTCATTGGTTTAGATTAACTTGTGCACTTGAATCAAAAGTCATAAACTCATGCTGCTATCATTCTCATATGAGAAACTGTCCATATTCCATTTTTCCAGTAATTAACTCGTGTAGATACTTTATTATCAGGCAGACTAGAATTAATAAATGATAAGTTCTCTGTTAACTTAGAGTTGATCTGATATGTTCTGCACTGGATAAAGCTTTTCTACCTTATGGGCAGTGATGGGCGATTTTTTCTTTTCGCTCTATATTTTGATGGTGAACCATGATCTTGGTACAGTTACTACTCAATGTACGGACATGTTGAGAAACTGGCACAGGAGATAAGCAAAGGAGCTGCATCAGTTGAAGGCGTAGAGGCAAAGTTGTGGCAGGTATCTGTTAAATCCCTTTTTCAAACTCAGCTCCTTCAACCATTTAGTCAAGTTTGTGAGTTATTTACACTCTTCCCGCTATCTATAGGCATACGAGATCACCTCAGATCATTGTACTAAGTGATGAACATTAGGAAAAGCCAGTTATTTTGAATCTTTAGGTCTTTCCTGGCAAATTCGAGGAAGATGTAGACATCACACTGATGTATAGTTGTTTGTCTTGTGGATTTCAATTCACTCAGACCTCGCCCAACCTAAAGCACCTAATGGAGTTACATAGAAAGTAGCTTATGTAACAAACCATTTAGTCATGCAGAATAGTCAAATATGGAAGTATGGTCATCCCACAAACTTGAATTCCATTCTTTTTCATTTCATGATCTTCGATGGAGCCATTTTGAAATGGGCAATTATGTCATGAACAATGTTTCAATCCTTGAATTTGTCGTTTCAAGGAAAATAATCATTGACTGAAAAGAGATCAAATTGGTTCATTTCCTTTTCCACCATCTATAATGGAGCCATATGGAAAATGGCAACTACGTAGAGAACAACAGTACCGAGTTTGTCCTTTTGAATGCAAAGCACTATAGAGGCTATTCAATCATGAGTTATTGCATGACTCTATTCAATCGTTGAACAGGTGCCCGAAACACTACCGGAGGAAGTTCTTGGGAAGATGAATGCTGCACCCAAGAGTGATGTGCCAATCATTACTCCTGACGAGCTTGCTAAGGCAGACGGACTTATATTTGGTTTTCCAACTAGATTTGGAATGATGGCTGCTCAATTCAAAGCGTTTCTTGATGCAACCGGAGGTCTATGGAGAACACAGGCGTTGGCAGGCAAGCCTGCAGGCATTTTTTACAGCACTGGATCTCAAGGTGGTGGACAAGAGACTACCCCGTGAGTTCCTCCTTCCTATTAGGTTTTAGAGTGAATTTTCGTACTCTGGACTTTTATGGGAAATTGGATGTTTGGAACTTAAAAGGACTAATCTTGCGCAACTCTGCAGCTTGACAGCGATCACCCAGCTTGTGCACCATGGCATGATCTTTGTGCCAATTGGCTACACATTTGGAGCTGGCATGTTTGAGATGGAGAACATTAAGGGAGGCAGCCCATATGGTGCTGGAACATATGCAGGAGATGGCTCGAGACAACCCAGTAAACTTGAATTGGAGCAAGCTTTCCACCAAGGGAAGTACATTGCTGGCATTACAAAGAAGCTCAAGGGAACTGCTTGATTTTCACCTGCTATATATCAAACATTTTTCACTCTACACATTTTCATCTTCCAATTGAGTTACAATTCAGGTTCAAAAATTGCGTAGTTTGGCCGACTAGAATAAATGTATACCATTACCTACGCAGGTTGTCTCTTAATTTACAGTTGATCCTATAAATGTTCAAGTTCGCTTACGCTTCTTTCCAGTCACTGTTTTGAGACTGAAATACACTCGATGATAGTACTGGAGCAGCAGATAATGTCTATCCTTTTACCTTATTTTCATCTATAATATCTGAATGTACATGTAATATCAGAAACCTCTGTTTACTCATACCAAACTCAAAATCATTGAATCGGTTGCAAATCTCACTAGCAAAATTCAATGTCACAACGTGGCCTAATTTATTTTGAGCATGCTGGCTCTATACAGCACACTTATAGACTAAATGGTTGACTGAATTCGATGGTTACCTCCTTCCCCATACATGAAGATTGTTTTTCACTTGACAGAGACGATTAGCCTTTATCTTTACGTGTATTCTCCTCCGCCCCAGCCCCACGCCCCACACCCCTTGTCCCCTCTTCTCTCTAAAGGAAAGAAATTCAACAGAAGATGGCACACTGGCAACCTATTGCTTGTTAGTTATGTCAAAACATGAGCGGTCCATATGATCTCCTCAATGCATGAAGTTCCATGATATGTTCTTGCAGAACTGCTTAAGCAGAAGGCACCATATTATGCATCCCATGTCACTTTTTTGCCATACTCCTCCCCAGTTGCATTGTGGTCATCCTCTTTTCTGAAACTCCAGTCAATATTCTTGCTGCCATACTCAAAAGGTTTTTAGTGGGCCTTTTTGAATGAGCCAATGTCAAACTAGGCTTACTGTTATCCCTTGTAGCACACCAAGTCCCATTAGCACATGCGCTGCTTGCTACTTTATTACCTGTTGTACTGAATATCAAAGTTCATCTGCATATAGCTGGAATCAAATTCCGCTACTGTTAAGTTGATGATAGGAGTTCACTAACTTGCTTCAACTCCTGTCGTCCTGGATTTTTGTCCCTCTTTTTGTGCTAAATGCACTGTGATGCCTTTTTGTTTGTTCTTATCAAAGCAAAAGAATTGGACATGCCAGATGAACTCGAAACAAATAAGGTGCTTGAAAAATCACCAACTACCTAAGTTATGTGCAGATTTTTTGCAATACATGTTGCCTTCAAGAAAGTTTGACATCTAAAATTGGCACTCAACTTCTGACTCACTGCAACCTTTCTGAAGGCAATAGCACAGACGTTTCCCCCTAATTCATTTAGAGTCAAGTTCTTAAGTGTGGAACACATAAGAGCATTCTCAAGGAAGTGCAGAAAAGCTGTAATATTCAGATCAAAGTGAAAGCATCCCTTAAAGAGTTCTTATGCCCCCGTTTAGTCGGTGTAGGGCCTACCGCTATACTCTGAGTGAATCTAAGACTAGCTGTCTAACAGATGATAACATGTTTTTCTACAAAAAAGAGAAGGATTCATCTATCTATTTATTTTTTTTTTTTGACAAAAAGGGTAATTGCTAAGGGGGTTAGAGTGGTGAGTACAAAGTCAACGAACGATATGTCAAAATGCCAGGGCGTCCCTTTTCCAGGGTCGGAAGGAGTTTAAAGTCGTGTCGTCGCGCTTCAAAGTAATGAGGACATCTGAATGTGAGAGGCTTCGGACATCAGATTAAAGGATATGGGGGAAAAAAGATTCCTCTTATAGGAAAGACAAAAACCAGAGTATTTAATTTGTTGGGGGGAGAGGCAAGCTATACCCAAAAAAAAGGAGAAAGGTAAGGAAAATTACAACCTAGGGATCTAGTTCCTTCACAGACAATGAGTTACCATGATTAGCAACATATAGAAAAGCAAAGCCTGCTATTAAAGCAAGGGTGTAACTGCTAGGGCTCATATATACTACACTTTACTCGCATCACAATGATGCCAAGATCCTTTTCCTTTTGAGTATTCCTTTGTGTTTCTCCTTTTCTACTAAATCAAGTCACACCCTGAAAAAAAACTAAGACAGAACTCTATCAAAGTTGGCAAGAACAACACGCACTGATCCGGATGCTTCAAAGATGGTATAATACCCATCATCCAATCAATTCAAAGGTCACAAAAAGATTAGAAAGCAGGTGCCAGGAGATACTAATCAAGAAATCTCAGGTGCTAAAGCTCTCTTTTTCATGATTAGTCACTTGTCAAATGGATTCTTCAATGTTAAGCTTCTCCATGTTTCTCACATTTGAATATGTTCTTCATTCGGGTTCCTGCGAATAGTAATGAAACATTAGTGAATAAGGTCTTTTTATGACTTGTGGCTCTAATGTTGGGGTGTAGCTAAAGTTACGCAAGAAAATTAAAGAAGGAAGTGTGCTATATTTACTTGCTGGCTTGTAGAAGCATCTTACTTTTTGGTTCTAAAATGCAGTCTCTGGCCAGTACAAGATATAGAACCATAGTACTTGGATGATCAGATATGTAATCGTGCCTTACAACTGGTTCCGCCATGAGAAAGATCCAGCTGCAAGACTAATAACAGTGATCAGTTTAAAGCGAGAAAAGTTGAACCTAAGACCTTGAGGGAGAGCTTTGATATTGTGTTAAAGTTCCCGTCTGCTCTCAAACTTCAGATGGAAATAATATTTACCATGCCTTAACGAGTTCTTATCTCTCTTAGTATGAAACAATGGAATTCATCTGCATAGACCTCTTTTCTTGACAAGAGAAAGAGAAGAACGGCACATATGCTGCGAAGTTAGTAAAAAAGTGCGTGGGACTTTAACACCCGCTTTCATGCATAGCGTGGAATGAGATAATTCTAAGACTCGATCCGATAATAGCAGGCTGTTGATCCGAAGTATGTGAGCAAGGTAGCAACCTGAAGACCATGAGGCACAGGCTAGGCCTAACTCTGATATCATCTAAAATCTGTTGTCCAAACTAAAATCACGTTTATATATAAGAAGGATAAGCTTATCATATATAAGAATCGATTTCAATGCTTGCGGATAGTCCACCTAGGACTTCAACAGTGAAAGCCTTTCTATGTAATAGAAGATTTTTGGAAATTTCCCAATAATGAGACCTTTGGATTCCATTTGCACTTAAGGTGTAATGTCCAAAACAAGTCACTCATTTTTTATTGATTGGTTAAGGAGATATAATATTCAAAGTTTGGCATTTAATCAAGAATGAAATGGGTCAAAATATGGATTCCCACATTGCAATGGAAATGGAAAGCTAAGGATTCGTTTGACAAAAAAAAAAAATTGGTTTTCAGTTTTTAAATTGAAAAAAATTAAAGAGGAGTTTAATTTTTATTTTTTCTTACAAAAATAAGTGGGTGTTTGATAACCCAATTTTATTTTGAGTTTTTTTTTGTGGTGGTTTGTAGTGGCGGTGGTGGGGCGTAGCAGTGGTTGACGGTGGTGGCGGCCGGCGGTGGCTGTCGGCGGTTGTGGCCGGAGCCAGCCGGCTGCCGGCAACCTCCGGGGACTGCCGGCAAGCCGCCAGCGGTGGGAGGGTAGTGGTGGTGGTCTAAAAAAAACAGTTTTTGGAGTTTTTTTTCTTCAATTTAAAAACTGGTTTTTTAAATTGGAAAAGGAAAAAAAATGGTTACCAAACGCACTTTTTTTTCAATAACCAAAACTAAAAAAATAATGAGCGTCAAACGGGGCCAAAGAGTACATAAGTAGCCAGGTGACACGCTATATTGTTTTAGAAACACAAGCTATGCATGGCCACCACACCACACATGCGCATGGCGGCCTAAAGGCTCTTCTAGGCGCACTTTGTACTTTCTTATTGTTGCAAGGGTGCCCTTTCATGGTGTCGATTAGGTATCTGTTTGAAATCAGTTATAGTTTTAGTTTTAGTTTTCAGTTTTAAAAAAAATCAAAATCAAAATCGGTTTAGTTTTTATTTTTATTTTTTACAAAAACAAATTGGTGTTTGATTACTCAATTTTATTTTGAATTTTTTCTTTGGTGGTGGTGGTAGGGGCGGGTGCGGGTGCGGGTGCGGGCTGTGGCAGCGATAGCAATGGTAGCGGCGGCAGGGGCAATGGTGGCGACCGTGGGGTGGTAGTGGCGGCGGCGGTAAAACAAAAATCAAAACTGAAATTAAAACTCCAAAATTGGAGTTTTCAAAAACAGCCCTGTTTTAAAAGCTGATTTTTAAAACTGAAGGGAAAAAAATAAAAATTGTGTGCCAAATGCGTTTTTTTCCTCCAGTTTTGAAAAAACTGAAAACTTAAGTGATTTCAAACGCTACCTAGTTTTTATGTCAGTTAAGTGACACATACAAAGTCATTTAACTGCGAAAACTGTTTGCACATGTTCATGGCACATGTTGTGTACTTTCTATAATCATCAGTTTTCGCTTGTTTTATTTTGGGATGTAGATTCGCCTGTAACCTTATTATAGAGTAGAGAATACTGTCTTAAAAAAACAGTTGTTCATACTCTATTCTGGTCACACCCCAGGACCCGTTAAGGGGCCCACTTTGCGCGACACATCACCCAGTCAGCGGTCAACTTTTCAACACTCGAGAGCCGGTCAAAGCAACGCATGCCCAAGTCACGTGAACCGCTCGTGAAGCGACCTCGGCGTTCCTTCGACCTTGGGGGTCGGCCATCCCAAGGGGTCGGCCACCCTTGGGGGTCGGCCACCTGCCTTGACGATCGACGACCGACGACCGTCGTTCGCAACCTCGCTCCGCCGTGGTCGCGACGACCGTCACTCTCGGCCGTGTTCCTTCGTCGCGATGACCATCGCCCGCGGCCACGCTCCGCCATAATCATGACGACCGTCGCTCGCGACCGCGCTCTGCCATAGTCACGACGACCGTCGCTCTCGGCCGTGCTCCGTCGTCGCGATGACTGTCGCTCGTAGTCACGACGACCGTCGCTTGTGGCCGCTCTGTCGCCATGACGACCGTCGCTCACAGTCGCGCGCCATCCACGCAACGACCACTGACGCTCTCTGTCACATTACAATACCCCGGCACCAGGTAAGGACTCGCGACAGTTGTCACAGCGCCCATGCGCCACAATTAATGTCTCGTGCTGTAGGCACCGCGCCTATGCGCCACAATCATGTTATATGCTTACGGGATAGGCGACTCCTCCAGGACACTATCTCCGCCAGGGTGCCTGCGTGACTGGCCTACGTGCTCTGGCACTGGGGGCTCGCGTCGGCACCCCTAAGGACTATGACCCCCGGGTCACTCCGAGATGGGAGCAGGTCTTCGGAAGGGCATCTTGCCTAGTCCACCTGGCAGCTGGGCGTCGGGTCTTCCCCACCGCTGCCAGGCCTGTGGGATTCAGTAAGGGCTTGGACTGGAGGCTGGGGCAACGGGCTACTCTGACCATGCTACCGCGGCATGATCAGTCTCCTCAGACAGGCAGAGAGATGTTGCAAGGGCAGGGCAGCACGAACTTAGGAACCGGCAGTCCAACAGAGGGTCAGTGCGTTGGCCCCCCTGGCGACGTGTCGTTCCCAGGGGGCGACACATGTCAACTTATGACACATGCACATTTTTGCCTATAAATAGTGGACTTTGGAGCTTTTTCAAGGTTCTTTTTCTCATTTTGGACTCTTCACTTTCTCTCTCTAAAACGACATTCTCTCTGGAATTCTAGTGAGAGAAACACACTTGGACTCCCGTCTCCGGACCCTTGACGCTGCACCCTTGACACGGACTGTAGACTGTCGGTCCTGTTCATCGTCACCCTGCCTGCGCAGCGCTGCCAGCCCTCACGACCTGTCTGGGGAGCCTTGCCCTCAGCCCTTACGCCGTCCTTGCTGTCTCCCGCGTTGCCTACCTGGAAGCTGACTCAGACCGCATCCTTTGTGGCACCTCCACGTAGCATCGAACCATTTTCCGTATCATCAACAGTGCATAGTATTAACTCAAGCATTCTCTACTTACTCCTAGTTTTCCAAAAAAAGATCACTGTCATCTTTGAAGAAGTATATGAGATGAGCTAAAAGTGCCATCAAGCATTCCAAATATTGTATGAACTCGTACAAGATGAGCAGTTAATCAAGAATAGAACTATGTTACAAGAAATAGATCTCAGGTGACACACACCCACACAAACACAGGCAATTGAGCTGGCTTCTGCTTTGCACCCTGTAATGGATGCTACTCAATGTCACCATTCCACAGAAAGAGCAACATGCCTGATGGATAATACGCGCATGCAAACCACATTTCACATAATCAGGGGAAAAAAAGACCTAAATAATTCATCAATATATTTATACAAAATAGTAGACAGTGGGCTGCCCTCTGACTTCCACTATATATTCCAAATAATAAACAAATCAAAAGTGAGCCACCCACACACTTACATTCTTAAGTTAAATTGTTTTCTTATATTTATTTCTTCCTCTTTCCGAATACTGCCCCACAAGTACAAAAAGGTGGTACCAACCCTTGCATAGATATAGAAACAGGAACATTGGCCTGGCCATACTTGTGCTAAATTCAGCTCCACAATCAACTCACCACTTGTACTAATATAATTTAAAGCTTTCATCAGCTGAATTTAGCACCTGTTCCTCTTCCTAACCCACCTCTTATGACTACTATAATTAATACATGGATTATTAGTGTTACAAACTCAAGTATTATCCTCCAAATGGTACCTAATCTGCAGTTCAGTTCCTAGCCCTACATCATTTTGCCTCTAACTTGGCCCCAACAGTTGTCCTTCCTTCAAGGGTACCTTTCTTATTTTCCTTCACCTTTTCCTTTTCCTTTTTTCTTGCTTTTCCACAATTATACTCGTGCGACACACCAGTGTGGCCTCCATGTTATCTTTGATCATATACATTTTTGTTGGGAAAATGAATACTAAGTTGTAGAATAATCAGTGTCGTTGCTAGAATAATTGCTTAGCTTCGGCTCTCTTCCATCTCTACCTGAATACTCCTCCAAATGGTGATGCCCAGAAATCAGCTGTAGTCTCGGCAGCAACTGGAAAAGTGCTTGAGATTGGCACGAGGCAAAGTCCTCGGCTTCTCAAGTCTTGTTTAGGCCCTCCCGCGTCCTTCAACTTGTCAGGAATCTGCAAAACGAACTAATTATACAGGAAGATAAACTGGTAACAGACAACACTTGCACAAGAAAAGCAGGATGAGAACTGTTCTTAGTTTACATAACTTGTGAGGAGCTCACATGCCAGAGCTCTTGTCTAAGTAAGATACTTCACTTATTATGATATCAGCATACGGTATACAACGTAAGAACTTCTAAAACAGTCCTCAGATATGTTATCTGATAGTAGTTCTGATACCAACTTTTTTGTTTCATTTGTATGTAGTAATCTATGGACTCAGTAGACTTTGTCTCGTACCTGTTGGCATTGAGTGGAACTTCCATTTTTCATATACGGAGTACTCAACACCTGAAATTAAGTGAACAAAAGTGAACATACAATCACGAGTACATATTTTCCTTGTTACTTTATCATTTTTTTCTAAATGCTTGTTCCGAATGGGGAAGATTAAGTGGAACATACACTGACTTGATCATGGAGGAGCCTGATATATTCAATGGCCTCATGGAGGACAGATGCAGTATCAGTCTGCAACAACATATAGCATGATTGAAGTTAGCTCAAGTATAAGGAGAAGTTCCCTTTCAAAAAGCTACGGAAAGTTACCTTTCCAAAAGGCGAAACCAATTGCTGGAGGGCAGTGATTCGGTCCCCTAGCTTCTCTTTCCGGACCTAGCAAACAAAGATAAAAGTTCTCATCCATTTCTTTCCAAAAAAAAAAGTAGTACGTACTTCCAGGTAAAAAAGAGCTTGGAATTACCTTAAATGTTGGTAATGGTGACGGTGTTTCAATTCGCGGTCTCTTAAATGCAGTTTCGCTTGTGCTTTTCTTCATGGCCGAGGCTGAGTCTCGTATTTCTCCATTATTGGTCTAAATTCATGGCAGTTATATCATCACTTCCAAAACCCTAATGATGCACATATCTGAACATAGACTAATATCCTACATATATATACACGATCGTTACCTTCGCTATCGGGTTCGAACAACTGGACTGAGATTCCGTTGAAGGATAATTAATGCTCCCACGAATATCGCTCCAAAAGGGTGTTCTACTTTTTGGCAATGAAGGCCTCAGGAAGGAAGAGAATTTAGGTGAAGAAGGCAGAAATTCATTTGGCTTTGTAGTTGCGTAGAAATTCATGGACGATCGGTTATCATCATATAGAGATTGTTGTGGTTGAGAATCGGCCTCAAATAAGTTTTGTAACAAGGTTGAAGGAAAACCATATGAGGCTGAGCTCATGGGAAAGCTTGTACTTGGCCCTTGACATGTTGCTGTACATTCAGCAGTGGTTGTTATGGAGTTCAAAGAAAAATCTTGATCGGCTGGTTTGAACGCGCTGATGGAGGAATCTTGGGCACCATTAGAGAAATTGAAGCTTGAATTCAGGTTTTCTAGTAGCATGGAATGATTATGGTGATAATTGCTCTCAGCTCTTCCACTACCACTGCTGCAAAATGACAAGAAGAAAAAGAGAAACTTTATTGATCAAATTTCGGTACCCTTTTTTCATATGATTACAAAGAAATAAATCCCAAACACCCAACTTTTTTCATCAAAAAGTCTAGTGGGATATAGTTCGCAACAATAATAAAGATCAAAATGAAGAAAAACAAATCTTCATGTAGTACTCATGTATATTTGCTGCATACAAGGTAAGGGACTCTTCTTGGACATGAAAAGAAACACAAAATTATGCTTATGTTAAAGCTTAGTTTAGTTCCAACCTTATGTTCTTGAGGATGATACTCATCGTAGAATAAAGGACTCCTTTTTTGGGACATGTAGAAATAAAGACTTAGAACAGAAAATCATGCTTACATCAAATCTTGGTTCCAATCTGATGTTGTGGATGAAGAAAGACCAATACCCATCATTTGCAAAGTGGAATCCATGGATAAGTCGTCACGGCCACCCTGGTGGTGAGATTTCTGAATATCTTGGAAGACAACAGAATTATCAGAAGGTGAACTGGAATCATTATCACTTGACCTAATCGGTTTCAAGTCCACCAAGTCTTGACCTGCCGGCCATCCAAGGCTTCCCATGTGATCATGCATCACTGAAGAACAAGGCGATAACCCGAACCCGCTCCTCGACGGATTCCACCAGCTTCCTCCACAAACCCCAGCTTGGAATTCTTCTCCCATGCCCACAACCTTGCCTTGATATGCTTCCTCTTGCTAGCTCTTGTGTGTACACCTTTTACTGCTCCTTCTTGCTTTGTATGCCTTAGTTTTCTCTCTACCTATTGAGCTTCCTTATGTGATAATGAAAGTGAAAACTCTACTTTGGGGGCATAGATATATATACACATAATTGTGTGTATGTGTAACGGTTAGGGTACGGTAATTCTACTGAGAATCTGGTTGACATTTTTCTAAGAAGATGATTTGACAAAAGAAAGGAGAATTTTCGAATTATGACAAAATAAATAAAAGGTGATGATAAAGGAGTTTTGGATTGGTTTGTTTAAAATTGTTTTTATTCTTCTTTCCTGCTTTAAGGGCATTGCTTTATTTTAGATTAAAATTGTGGAATTTTGTTGTTGCTTAGAAACAAAGGGATGTGGCTTATGATGTTGATATTTGATCTGGCTGCCACGTGAGTGTTTGGGACGAATAATGTGCCCTTTTTTCCCCCTTCTGCAATCCGAGGGCTGCTATTGTTTGTGCCCTCGGCTGGAATTTGGGACCATTGCACACTTCACTTTCATTGTACCCGTAGGGTGTGGAAGTTTTTAAAGTTGGAGCGTGAGTACCTAACGCGGACGTTTAAGAGTAAATCTAGAATGATGAGGAGCCAGACTCGTGATATTTCTGTCTCGGATTAAAAGTGCACTACCTCGTCCAGAAAAACAGTTGCACTTTTATTCGCTGCACCAGTCAAGTTGCCGGTTGATTGCATTGGTGCGTCCAGACGTCTAGAAGCCGATACTAAAAGTTTTGATAAATTGCTTACAAAAAAAAAAAAAGTTGTGATAAACGGGGCTAAGCTTGAGTTAGTCACAGATTATAAATTGTAAATAGCTAGTCTTCCTTGGTTTTGTATATATTTCCATTTTTAGCCGGTTCTTCAAGGCAAGCAGATTAACTAGAAAAAAAACTTTTTACATGCTGAGGAAGTTGACAAAACAACAAGTGCCCTAGCTAAGTTGTTGAGTATTTTCAGGTTACGCCCTCACACACTACTGCCAAACTCCCCTTAAACTGCCCTTTGATTAGGTGAACCATATCCTTAATTGGTTAAGTCGACAAATGGTGGAGGTCTCAATGAAATTTAATTTATAGGATTAACCAATCACGTCAATAAACTACCAGAATTAGCAATGACCCGTTGACTTCGAGATGTCCAAGAGTTGAAAGAGAGAAATTAGGTCATATCATGACCGGCAGGCGAGACTTTGGTGTTTCTAGAGTGGTTCATCATACGATCTAAAACCGCCGATAATAGAGCACAATACTCCACTACTTCTCTTGATCTCTCTTACTATTTTATCTGTCTCCTTATCTGACGGTCGTAAATATTCGGGACCATACAATATTCTCGCTCGCTATCGCATGCGAAAGTATACTGCCAGTGGCCTATAAACCCGCAATTTTTGTCTAGACATGAACAAGCTTTTTGTAGCTAAAAAAGAGATACCTATTTAACCAGGGTCCAAAAAAGAAATACTTATTTAAAGTTTTATTTAGAGTAACAAAATTATATCAGCTAAGAAAATAGAATTAATAAATCTACGAGCCGTGAGGCTGCCCGAGGTCCACAGAGTCTATGAAGAGGTGGTGAGGTCATGCTTATGACCGTATGTGTGGCCTGGGCCTCACGAGTCAAAAGGGCTATGATTGGGCCCACGTGGCATGCGCGCGTGGGTAAGACACGTGGGCCTCTCGGGCCTCAGAAGGGTCAAAGGCCCGATGGTGACTAGCTCTACCTTCTACACCATATTTCAAGGACCAAATACCTTTTTCTTTTTCTTTTCTTTTATTTTATTTTTTATAAGAAAACAAATAGTGACTACTAACCCAATTTAGACAAGTCATGTTGGCTGACTCCTGGCCCTACCATTGGTTTTCTAAATCAATAACAATCTCCCTCTCTCTCTCTCTCTCCTGATCTTTCTCTCGATCATCTGATTGCGATGTAAAGTCGTTAGATTAGTTTTACAGGATTTAGAAAGATCGATATGTTTTTTATTTTGTTTATACATGTGAGAATTCACTACTCCAATTTTTAAAATACAATTCTACAGATTAAAAACCAAAAAAAAATAATAATAAAAAGTTGTCTAAGTTGGTTTATATTTATAATAGCAAACATTGACGGTGCAGAAAAAAAAATCTAACTCTATGTAGTTAAATTTGCTATTTTAGAAAAAGACGAAGGGTACAAGATTTCTAAATTTAATACTAAAAATGAGCGAAACTAGTCGTTATATACTTTTATTTTTTATTTTTTATTTTTTTTTAAATATAACGCATAAAAACAGCTGAACGAGAGCTACTGAGGATTGACCTTTCTACACCACCACAAAATCAGGCAAGACGACGCGATGGTCGCTTTCTAATTCTAATGATGCAAAGGGAAATTAGGTCACAATCATCCACTCTTTGGATCTTTGTGTTTGTCATCTTTTGGTTTGAAAAATGCTCTCTTCTCTCCTCTCCTTGTTGATTATAATGCTTCTGCATTGTCATGCCTAATGACTCCTCCTACCATTTACCTAAACTTTTAATAATGCTACTTCTTTGACAATGCTATTAATGATAAATTATTAGTATGAGAATCATCACATTAGCCTATTATTAAGACGATGAACCACCTGACATCAACTCATAAAACACATGCTTGTCTCTTAACCCCCACCTCACCCCCCACGCTTGTGTTTTGAAGAAAACATAATTGGTGCTTAACATATGAAACTAACTAAGATGAGGCTTAAACTTTCAATAAACATCCAATCAACTCAAAAGTAAGTAATAGTCTTAGAAAAGATGTGAGTTATGTTACTCTCAGAGCCCTAAATGATAATATAGGTACATTTATTATCACGCACATCTATATTTTGTGCACTAATAATAGTATACTGTGTTGTGGCTCGTTATAAGGGACCTGAAAATAAGATTGAAATGAATCTTTTCAAACATTTCATATAATTACCTTCTTGTGTCGAGATAACATGTATATTCACCGATTGATATAAGTTTTTTTTTTTCCCTTTTTTCTGGTTTTTCAGTCGACTAATGGAAATCTTATATCCGTATGTATTAGAATAATTTTTGTTTTGTTTTCTGTTGCAACAGAAAGTTAAATAAAACAAAGTCAGTAGAAACAGAGCTTAAGCCCTCATATGGACAACACCGACGATATCATCCGCTAACAAAGGGTGAATCATATCTAATAATTGTATAAAGAACACAAAAGACACCCTTTATTACTTACCCATTTTTTACAATTGATCTGCGCAAAGGTTGCCCTCGCTCGCTGTGCACATGTGCAATAGTTGAATTAGTAGCTCTAATTAGGAATCTATCGTTCTTGTTGAGACAGCTGAGGGGGTGGGTGCAGAGATTATCATTCTCAGTGATCAGGTCCACTACAGTCTTGGAGTCTGATTCCACCATCACGTTCATATATCCTTGATCTCTTACTATCTGCATTACTTTGATTATTCCGTAAGGCTCAGCTTCCAATGCATTAGACGCAGAAATGTTACCGAAGTAGCTGCATACGGACGCATGAAACTTAAAGTATGGCTTTGTTTTGCAACCACGGAAGTATGTACGCATGAAAATCAAAGTATGGCTTTGTTTTGCAACCACGGAAATGTGGACGCATGGAAACTCAAAGTAAGGCTTTGTACGCATGTGTGGACGCATGAAGCTTTTCTACCGACACTAATCATATCATATAAATATATAATAGATAAAGTATTGTGCGTTACATAAACGATACCTAAACTTTTTATGTTGTTCTTTTCTCTTTTTACCACTTTTAATTTTGCGACATGTCATCGTCTTTTACTTATGCGACACGTCATCATTTTTGTTTTGATATCACATCCATTTTTCACTTCTGCTTATTACAGACATACATGCACCATGACTTTTTATTTTGATATCACATTCCTTTTTCACTTCTACTTATTAGAGACATACGAGTACCATGACTCTTTACTATAATTTATTTTTTTAAAAAAATTCTCAGGTATTATTGACATAATTTTACTAAACTTTATAAGAGTAGAAAACTAATTATGCACGTTCTAAAACCCTACCTATTCAATATACTTACATATACGATGCTAATTATCACTACCAACACCCCAAAAATGCTTCAAAAACCTCTACTTATTAAAGTTACACATGCATCGTGACTCTTTACTATAACTTATTATTAAAAAAAATCGTAAATATTATCGACATTATTTTGCTAAATTAGAGTTAAAAACTAATTATGCACATTCTAAAACTCTATCTATTCAATATAATAATATATAGTTTCTTAATTTTCACTACTATCACCTCAAAAATATATTAAAAACTTTTGTTCAATTTTGTGACACGTCATCATATTTGTTTTGGTGTTTTATTCCTCTTTTACTTCTACGTACTAAGTCTCACATGCATCACGACTCTATTATGACTTTTATTGAAAACTTCAGAGGTATTATTACTATAAATTTAGTCGACCTTATAAGGGTAAAAAATAAATCTTTTACATTCTAAAACTTTACCTAATCAATGTATCAACGTATTAGGACTTAATTTTGAGTATTAACATCTCAAAAATACTTTAAATAACAAAATAAACACTCAAACATAAAGTGAACATAAATTACACCTCATCATGTTTGTTTGATGTTCTATTCCTCCTTTATCTCTACTTTTTAAAGTCACATGTATCATGATTCTTTAGTATAATTTATTATTAAAAATTTGGAGGTATTATTACCATAAATTTAGTAGCACTTATAAGAGTAAAAAAAAAAATTCTACACCTTCTAAAAATTTATCTAAATAATATATCAACATATTAGGACTTGATTTTTACTATTAACACCTCAAAAATACTTTTTATAACAAAATAAACACTTAAATATAAAGAAATCATAAATTACACGTCATCATGTTTTTGGTGTTCCATTCCTCTTTTACTTCTACTTATTATAGTCACACATGCATCATGACTATTTATTACAACTTGTTATTGAAAAATTCAGAAGTATAATTATCATAAATTTAATTGATCTTATAAGAGTGAAAACAACAATTTTATACCTTCTAAAACTCTGCATAGTCAATGTATCAACATATATTGGAACTTGATTTTGACTATTAGCATCCCAACAATACTTTAAATAATAGCATAAACACTTAAAACATAAGGAAAACATAAGTCACTTATGAAAGAAAAATTGTAGTTCACAAATTAAAAGCTTTCTTTTCTTTATACAGAAAATAACATATAAAAAAATGAGTTAATTGTTGTAAATAATTTAAAATTACCAATATATAAGATTTTACTTCATCAGTTAATTCTAATTATATCACATTGAACTTTAAAACACATAAAGCTTTTATAAGTGTTGTTTTTCTTATTTTCCCTCTTACCTATGCATCACATCATCTATTTGTTTTAAAATCCTTTTTTTTTTACACAGCTTATCAACGCTTTACTAAAATTTATTATTAGAATATTTGTGAATATTATTGCCACATTGTTGTGAACCTTTTAAAACTAGAAACATAGGGATTATCACGTAATGCTACATTATTTCTTTTATAGGGTTACTTCTATATTTTAAAATGATGGTTATCTAAGAAATTTTTTGCCACTACCCAGATCATAGAAAGATGCCTACAACCTCCCATACAATGAAACTGAATAATTATTGTCTACTTTTAGTGAAACTTATTTAGTGATTTTAAAAAATACTTTTAAAAATTATCAATTATGGTGTCAACAAAAATGGCACTAAGCTTATTTATAGATCATTAACTATATTGTATAGAGGGTTGTAGGAAATTTTATAGGCGGTAGGTAAAAATGTATTACTTACTTCATGTGCTTCAATTTCAGTTCCAATGTCTATTTTTAGTTGCCTATTTATGTCTCCACAGTAAATTATTAATTGTATAGTTCATCCACCTTTTTTAAGATTTTTCCTTTCCAATACAAATGATTGTGACTGATTTTTAATTTATTATGTTTTAATTCATGTGTATATATAGGGTAATCTACAAAAACTAATTTTAAATATACGATATTTTAACTTCACAAACTTCTACAATCACCTTAATGTACTCTAAGCTTAGAACTTAATGAACAATCTACAAATCAAAGATGAAGTATAAGAATTTTGTAACCTGACACAATTATACTCCCATCTATCATAATCTAGACACCTATACAAATATTCACCGCTATATAATTGTTTAGCTTCAAACATAAAAAAAGGTTTTGTAAAATGATATGATATTTATATGATCATTCAGACAATGACTAAATGTACAATGTGCACATATTTTTAAATTAATTATCTTAAAAATTATTTAAAATTAAATGAATGGTCGAAAAAGTGCAAAACATGACCATGAAGTAAAGCAATTAGAATACAGATATTGCCACTATAACTCCATAGTTTCTCTTTTCAGGATTAATTTTATATTTTAAAAGGTTGATTGTCTCAAAGGAAGTAAAATAGTTCCAGTTACTTCAATTTTGCGCTAAGCTTTTCATGGTATGTTTGTAAGTTGGTTTATTCAGTTTAGACAATAATTTTTTTTTTTATAAACTTTAACTTTCATTGTAGAGAACTTTAATACATGTCTAATTTAATATATGATAAGGAGTTCCATCAGACGTACTTATAAAATAAAATTGTTGATCAATGACGCGCCACATATAGTGAAAATTTTTAAAAAAATGTCTCACACTTATATGGATATGGTAAGTAAAATGAATATCGTAAATATAATTTTGTGTATAAATTCTTAAAATTTAACTTTTTTGGTACAAAAACAAAATTAAAACCTAAAATACTAAAAACAAAGTAACATTCTAATTTGATGTGAAATAATTGATTACTATTGTATGTTTCACTTTTTTGATACTCTATGTTTAACTTCTAAATCTTACTAATTTTTAAGCCCTATAATATGCTTCACTATTATGAAACAATTCGGGATTATGCTTTCATTGATCTTCTCTTGATTATCATACTGCTTAAATGTGAAATGCATGGATGCGATATATTTTGAATCCGATAATTCACTTCAAGCGTTTACGAATAAATAGTAATTTTCAAAATCATCGACATGGTGCTTAAATACCCAACTTTAACTCTATCAAAATATGTTTAAACTCAAACATACTCATAGCGTTTAAATAAAACTCACCCGAGCCTTGTCCGGATTACTGAACTCGGCTATAATTATTGAGGTCATGTTGAAGTCATCTTGACGTGTATAACGAGACAATGAACAAATCTAGGGTGTGGGGACAAGTGAATGGCAATGGACTGACCATGTGGGTTGATATTGGTGAACTGCAATGATACGATTTCCATACGCTTTGTGAGTTCAACGTGCATTTTGGTCTCTACTACTACAAAACTCAGCCGCCTATTCTCCTTCTGGGTGTTCTCACTTCTGTTTTCTTACCATCTTGAGAGTACTGCTGAACTCGCAAGACATGCAATTGCCAAAGATGGTATAGATCAGATGAAATGGTATCTTTAAGGTTTAAGATGAACCTATGGTGCAGGTGTTGCACCAACACCGTCTAGGCCTAGGGTAAACTAATTAAACCATCAATGTCGCGGTTGATCGAGCGAGAGTGCGGGAAGAGCGAAAGTGAAAACTCAAAGCTCGAGACCTAGGGCAATGAATGACATTCAGTCGTATACGAACACAGAGCGGATGAACAGTGAAAGCGTATGTTATCTTTATATGCAAAACAAACGTGTTTACTTGCCATAATTTTAGTTACGTTTGTACACCCTTTGAAGATAATTTCACCGGTTGCCTTATCCCAGCAAAATCAGAAGCCGCCACATATTTCAATTTAGAATACCATTTTCCCATTGAACAAAGCATTCTTTTCTTGCCAACATTATGTCAACATTAGAACAAATTGGTACTAATAGTGTATAATAATTATCTTCTCTAAAATGATGATTGTGTGACATACATACGTTGACCAAACTACTAAGAATTAGGTCATGTTTCTCTGTAGCTCTCCCTCCTTAGATTGACTTTGATGAGTTTTGATATTTTGCAATGCATTTCCACCAAAGAGGAGGATCCTCCCATTCAATTCAAAGAATGACAAGCCATTAATGATTGGACTTGCACTGTGGATTTCCACGTCTCACCAAATTAGTCTTCCCTTTGTTGGGGTTGACACGGGTAAATGACCCATGTCGATCGATTAAACATTCCTTTGGTCATCCTTGGGTCCCAGTTTGCCTAAATTATTCAAATTCCCATGACATAAACGATGGAATATGATTGAAGTAGGAGTCATTTCATTGGTTGACATTCTTAATTCAAATTTAGGTTCGAGATTCGCCTTACTTCTCGCACGTCATTGACTGTCAAAAGGTGCACTGTCAATATTTTGACATACGAGAAAGCGAATTTAAATATCTTGTTGAAAAATATTTATTTTTGAAGGGACGGGAAAGGCGAGAGAGAGAGAGAGAGAGAGAGAGAGAGAGAGAGAGAGAGAGAGAGAGAGATTCCAACTCCAACACCTCAATGGTCAACAACCATTGGGAACAAGCTTAGGGCAAGTGGGTCAATGATGGAAGACCATGACATCTTCGGTACATCAACAAGGAACAAGAAAAATGAGTCAAATTTATTCTAATGATCAAAGGACCTTCACGGGCTGGAGAAGGATCTACGATGACAGTGGCTTTGTTTTAGGTTCCCTGATGTAATGATGGAGTTGAGAGATGGGTTGGACCTACTCTCTCTCTCACTGTGCCCTTTCTCAGTTTTCATTATTGCTGATGAAAGAAGTCTCCACACTCACTCGTTTAATATTACAATTTCTACCGCATAAGGTTAAGATTTTTTTATGTTGTGAGACCTCTCAGAAGCTATAATTATGTATCAAACATGATAAAAATGTTGGGTTCATTTCAAATAACGCAAAGTTTGGGTTTGTTTCTTCCTGCTTGCATATATATGATTTACCATCATTATAGTGTAATTTGTACTATGTTTATTTGTGTACTTTGAAGTGTTGTATGTTATTGAGAGAGAGATGAGAATCCCGCCGGTCCAGCTTACCCATACATGATAATTACATAGCAAAAGTGAATAAGTATCTTCAAGGAGAATCATGCCGACTGATGTCATATATTATGTGGGTGGGTACATAGCTTCTAGCTATAGAATATAGATGTGAGATCTCACAGTAACCGTGTACTAGGGTGGACAGAGAGATCTCACACTGCTGACTGTATAATAAGGTGGATTGAGATCAAACATCGTTTATATAATACCAAAGGTTCAGGACGATATAATGTTAAGTTGAATCTTGTCCTATATCAGAAGTGAGAGACAAAAAACTCTTAAACATCTATTGGTTAGCTCTTTTTATGAGAGGTAACACCTCGTAACGGAGTCCTCAACCGAGTCATTACAATAGGTAACATGACTTAGATAGTATCTCATCTTGATTACCAACAGGGATCAAACAAAGTGTAATCTAATCTCCTATCCTTAAGAAGTCAATGCTGTTAATTTACACCTCCAAAGGCTACATGCCAAAATACTCACAGAGGAGGTTAAACTGCTCAAATGCATCCAAGTACAGACAAAAAACAGAGAAGAAGATCTAGATTAAGATGCTAGTTATTGACAACAAGAATGCTTGAAGATGATTAAAAAGGGTTTGTTTCAAATTTGTAATTGAAATAAATGTAAATATGGCTCAAGTACTTCATATTTCAAATATATTAAGTCGGTACCTCATTATTTTTTTCTTACTCGCTCAATCTGTTATCTAGGTAAGGTTAACGTCTATTAGTATTCTGAGGGTAAGACTAAAAATTTATAAGAACGTCTCATAAACACCAAGACGATTTTGCCAGTTATATTTGACAATGATCCCGAAGTAAACAGCTATTTAAATGGAATGATGAATAATCTAACCCTAAATTAGTACCTCAGATGTAATAGATGGCCAAGAAGATCAAAACCCCCATATCATGAAGTGCATAATTAAAGTTCCTGGTGGTGGAACAAGAAGGATACGATCAAAGAGTAGTGGGTATCAGAGACTTTTTTGGCCATAATCACAATTGTTTGTGAACAAGATTTGTATCGATGATTCTCATTTCCTCTCAGGATGGTGTATAAGAGAGTTTTAAATAACACTTCAATCTTACCCTTTAAATTTTTAACGTTTGTTAGCTTTCTTTTACTGGCGGACTGAGTTGGGTAAGAAAAATAAAATGAGATACTGATTTGGCAAGTTTAAAATATAAAGTACCCAAGCCAAATTTATAAATTACTTTGAGATAAAAAAAAAATCTGATATTAGCTCTTGTAAAAAATTAAACCTCTAGGTAATAAACGAGATGCGAATGTAAATTTTAGTATTTTTCTTACCAAAAAAAAAAGTATTTTAGTATCCTTTTTATTATGTTTTCCTTGAATCTCTTGAGACCTCTGTAACAAATCACCTACTGTTTTGGGCACTTGTTGAGAGAAGTTCGCAAATTTGCTCACAGTCAAAGAATGTCAACTGGGAGACTGACTTATCATTTGACGTATCAAACTAGACTTTGTCTTTGAATTTGTTCAACCGGATTTCCACCTAATCTTGGAAGTATTCAAATCTCATTTAGTATGCCTAAGCCTGTGACTCTACAGTTCACTGAAGCTGTTAAAATCTTGAAATGTCTAGGGGTTTACTATTATTAGAGGAACGCAACAAATATATGGTGGTACCTTTTCGTCCCGTGGATAAAAAAAAGGCAAGGTGCTGAAAGGAACGTGCCTGCTTATATTGTATTGACCTTCTACTTGTAAGAAAATTATAGAAGTCCAGTGTTCAAATCGAAAGTATGCTTAAAAGAATCCATTCATATTTTTATGTATAACCGATGTCGGACTATAACATCCGCCCTCGCGCATAACGTAAAATATCTAAGTAAAGGATAAATCCGAAGGAATTGGCAAGATAACGAACGACCTTGCTAAAGATCATCGGACACGAGTGGGTCCTAACTTTGAAGCGTGTAAAAAGAATAAGCTTACTAACAAGGAGAATCACACTTGATATGAGAATAGAACTCAATCCCCATACATCACCAATGTGTGACTTTAACAACAGTGTTAACAAAGCAAAAAGATGTTTGTGGTAACCCCTGATCCAAATTTCTACCAAATCTTGTAGGTACACGGAAATTATATCAAGCCGCCTTTCGTCATGCATGTTATAATTTATGTAAAGTTCTTGGACAAAATCAGCAAGTCACATATATGCTCTTTCCTTTATATTTCCTTAGCAATGAAAGTAAGAGTCATGTCTGAGGTTCTTATAATCTATAGTACTTTGTTGACAAATCTACAACTTGCATCTCTCTTCTCTCAAAGCCAATTTTTTTTTTTATTTCCGAAGTGGGTGGTAATGTTCTGAGTGTATGTTGAGACAGCACAGTCCACCTAAAGTTAGCAGCATAATCAAGCCTATTGCACAAATACCACTGTGGTAAGCTTCTGCAATGAAAAACCATAGACAAGAAGACGACCAAATACGCAAATTTTTGTTCCTGATGCACACTTTGTTCAACCAGCAAAGAGAGAGCGATGCAACCCTTCCAAAGCTTGCATTACTCTGTGTCATGCCACGGTCCGCACATTTTCGTGCTCCGAAGAACGACCCTGAAGGTTCATGACACAATACACAAGTAGGTTGGAAGTGTTATGAAACCTCATGGTCGTTCTGCTGCGGCATGAAAATGTGCGGACCGTGACATGACACTCTGCCATGCTCGATCAAAACAGATCAGTAAGAGAGTCATGTTGATAATCTAGTCTTTGATGAACCTGTTACAAACTTATCTCAACACCAAAATCCTTCCAGTCATGATCTTGATGTCTACATATTGGAAGGACTCGAATGTGGTGATGAAGCAGTACCAAGCGTTATTCATATTAGTTTACCCAATTATCACGTGCAGTGTCCATCCTCTGCAGGACAGATGTCCTAAAAAGCGTAGTACTGTCAGTGGCGAAGTTCAACCTGAAGGTGATCAATAAATCCTGAGAATTTGGCAGATCTATGGAAATCATATCAACAATTCTACCCGTGATATCAACAATTCTACCCGTGACCAGAGAAATGTTTGGTTTGAACTTACATGGATGTAATGGTAGCATCTCCCAAGAATCAAAACAGAACTTCAGGTTCCAAACCTTTTCCCAAACATAAACTCCTGCAACACCAAAAATCCCGAACTCGTAGAAATGTCCATTACACGGATAATGATTAATGACAATTCTCGAGGTAAAGCCAGATTTAGGTGTTGACAAATTTCTCAAATTCCAACCACAAGTTTAGCATATAAGTAGGACAATTCTGGACAAGAGAGCATGTTTAATCAAATTTAGCAAGGAGAGACATGAAGGCTTCTGATAATAATATCCCTTTCGACATGGAGATTGCTTCCCAAAGTAATGATTTATACTCCAATTCAAGTAGGTAAAAGAGGGGAAGATGAGTCCACAAAAGTACACTGTCAATAGAAGGCAGCTCAGTGCTTGAGGCTCTCGAGGTCTCACCACTGCAGGGTCTAGGGAGAGTAAAAAGTTCAAAAGCTAAACCCGTTCCTGTGAAGAAACGGTTCATGCGAGTAACGTCTACTGCAGAATGAAGCTATGTTACATAGACTAAGTACAAGTTTGGGATCGGGTATTTGCCCAGGTGTTGATTCTTCCAAGTCCAAAGACACAGGGACACTACAAAATCCTGATATTTTTTCACCGGTAAACAATTTATATGCAGGATACACTACTCAAACTGGGAAGTTATTTGGTCTAAAACCAATCTGAAGAAAAAGGGAACATGTTCTAACGTTATAGCAAAATCCAGTAACCAAAACTGTCCAAAAGAGTCTTAAGAAATGCAGTGGATCACTATGAAGTAGTTACTTCCAGAAACACTTATGTATGATGATTTCTTCCAAGGAATCAAATGTTAGCTGCAGCAAATAGATGCCAAATAGTAGGCAAAGTCCAAAAAGATGAGGTCGAAACCATCAAACTCTGACAGCAACTTGGAGGAAGGAGACAATTTTCAATACTATTCCCTGCGCCACTGCTGGTCTAACAGAGTGAAATACCTCCACAGTCGCACAATACTAACTCCCATACATGAAAGTCCCCTGAGAAGGTAGGGCTCAAAACCAAAAAGGTTTCCATGAAGCGAATATGAGCTGCCAACAGGTCCTGGTCAACTGCAGTAATGAAGCACTAAATAGTAAATGCTCAGTAGTGTTCTTGAGCCCAAAAGGCAATGGGTGGTACAATTCTGATACGATATCAACAACCCGTTCCACTACTGACATTGATTTCCTTAGAAGGGCTGCTCTTGATATCCTCAATAAGCCTGAGGAGACCAAGATCAAGTTCTCATTCACTGATACATGATCCGTCATGCAAAAACTGAACTCAACGATATGTTCAGGCCACAACAATAATGAACTTTGCGAAGTCATCTCATCCTTTTCTACTGTCTCTCAGCAAGCTTACATTATGTGTGCAATAGACCGAATGAGGTACCTGCAAACACACTCCCTGTCAATGACATTGCTCCTCAGCGAATCCGCAATCACAACCTCCATAGCCACTTCCCAAGCAAAGCCTGCAAATTATAGGGAAGTAGAACAACAACTATTATCTAGTACCACAAACTACATAGATAAACAAATATGATCAAAAACCAGTCTTCACCACCAATTATTTGGCCCATACAATATCTTAAATTTAAGCGAAAAAGAGTAGTTTCTAGTTGACATATGAACATCAACCTCATTAAATTGATCTTGTAAAGCTCATTTCATTTTGGCATTACTTACTAAATTTATTGCAACTTTCACTCTTCAAGAAGTACTTATTACCTATGCGAGGAAATTGGCATGTTGATGGGATGAAATGGACATCATTTTGCTCTTCAGTAGGTCTCTTAGTCTAACTTTCAGTTTGTCGCTAAACGGATAAACACAATTGAATAAAACTCTACACCCTTGCAATAACAAGACTAGATCTGAAGATTGTTGGGTTCCATTTGGATTTTGTGACATGAAAGGTTTCAGATGTGATCCAAGTAAGACAAAATCAGTGGCAAAAGCATTTGATTGATAACAAACTTCATTTTCGTAGATCCCTGGCCAAAGGATCACGCAAGCAACAAACAATGTAGCTACAGCAAACATAACGAATCAAGATAACTACAGAGAAAGTAAACATAAGATAATCTTCGAAGGACACCTTCACAATTAAAACAATTTATGTCACTATACATATATAGAGTTATTTTAATTCCATTTGCATACAACCCCAAGAATAATATGCTATCTCTCTGAAAGTTATCCACTTTGACCGGATATAATGTTTTGGACTGAATGACTACAATTAGTACCATTTCCACTTTCTTGTACCACCATTTACACCCCCTAATAGGCTTATGTGGCGCGATAATTGTGTTATAGTTAGCAGTAGTTAGAGCATCGCCATTTATTATCAGTAGTGATTCATCATTTTCTATCTCAGTAGTCAGACCCACAATCCTTGTCCGACCCAAGTCAGTGAGTCATTAACTTACCTATGTTAATTCATCAACTTCACAAATTTGTACGGTAAGACCAGCCTGATAATCATCAACTCTATTTCAACCATCCTGTGAATACTAAATGAAATTAACGATAGAGCAAGTTATCGTGGTGCTATTCATTGCGACTTCATCACCCCGTCATGTCATCTCCATCCTGGACTGGATAATATTTATTCACAACTCCACACAATTAATGAGATGAAATATAAAAAAACAGGTAATTGGCAAGTTTGTTAAGTGCTTCTTCAATTCAAACTTTGGGTCAAGGGTAGAACTAAGTTCCATGTCTTATACTAATTGACGGACTATTTCCCAAGAACTTCATAACTAAGAACCAAAATATATGTCCAACATAAGATTAGAAGAAGAAGAGAGAAGGGGTGTAGGAGGCCACAGAATACAGACATGATGGCAAGATGAAATGCGAATAACAATACACAGTTGTATGTAAGAGAAATTGAATTTTAATGAAGGATTAACAACAATTTCATCTTACAGAGTTCTCTTAAGCTAGACACGCGGGCACATGCATAAGTACATACGTACATATATGTATGCATATTAACTGCATATAATAGAAATAGTTGGATAAATCAAGATATAAACTGATATAAGGAAGAAAGAGAAAGAGAGACTCCCAGTAGCACAGTAGCCATTTTGAACTATGAGAATGACAAGATAGCTTCTGTAGAAGCCCTCTTGAACCCCAATACCTTCTCGCTGATCTTCACCCACCTCTCAGCATTAATGTCCAGGAGCTTCTCCCCTCCTAACTCAACCCTCTTCCTTGGTGGCACAATCCTCATTTCTGTTAATGCTCGTGCATTTAACACCAAACACTTCACAAGCTCCATCTCACCCTCATTTCCATAAAAGTTTGTTATTTTGACATATTTGAGGCAATTAAGCATTTCCTTAACAGCCATGTAATTGCGGTTCAGTCTCGACATGTCTGGTGCTTGTCCTGATCCCCTCTGGATGACGTAAACAAATATCAGATATGGGGCAGAGAGATGGAGAGACGCACACTATTCTGACAGCTAAGAAACCAGTAGTGGCTTTCAAAGATATATGCCCATCAACAGTGCCCTACAAAACAGAACTAAAAAATATTTGCAACTTACCGAGATGATTACTTTTATGGAACAAAGATATCGCATCCGCTAAGAAAGAGAACCAGAGCGTGGAGGTGTTCCACAACAGGCCAACTAGCGACCATCATATACACCAGGTTATCAAATGGCATAGCCTTCAACTGTATGAAAATATTAAAAGCCTGGGAGTGAACTGAACCACCGCAGGAAGAACAAATAAATCCACTTCACCCGCGACAATAAAAAATGCCATCTGATACTTTACAAGAGCAAGAAGAGAAAACAACTACCTCAATGAGCCACTCATCAAGGATTAGATGGGTAGCATTACGAAGCTCCATATAAAATATGATAGCACATCGCCTAATATCATCAGCGCTCCTTCCTCTAGGGACAGGATCTCGAAACTTGACTATTGCATAGAAATCAGGGTATAGGTATGCAAAATCAAAAGCCATTGCTAGATCATCGTTACACTCAAACTCCTCAAGTGATGGAGTTCTGAGTTCGACCTAACAACCAAGGATGCCATCACAGAAAGCTATGTTCAAATTGGAGCCAAAATTAGAGGAACTTCACGGAGGAGAGATTGCATAATAAGATTGTCGAACACTTCAGTGATGGACAGCTTCAGAAATGTCAATAGTCACATTCTTGTCGATAACTAATACACCTCGAAGAATTAATATCCTCAAATTAGGAAAAGCAACAGTTATGGGCAAGTGGAGACTATAACTTATCACTGAAAACTCGAATCTGGCAAGTGATTTGCAAATAAATAGGCCAGAGAGCAGCAACTGCTGTTCATTTATCGTTCCAAAGAGAGTGAGCTTTTCAACATTGTGCTCCACTGCAAAGTTGACCCATTCGTTGTTAATTTTGGGATAAGGCTTGTGAAACAGGTATCCTTAGCTCAAACTTCTCCATGTTGGATGCATCATGTCGGGCAAGAGTCTGATCTATAAACTCTGAAAAATGCTCTAGTTTGCTGTCCATGTTAGGGAAGTTGCCGTAGTCAAAGATCAGGTGGGAAAGAGAGTACCACATGTTTCTCCATGTTTTAGCCGAGATGCTTGTTCTTACAACATCTTGGATAGGAAGGGTAGATATGAGTAGGTAATCTTCCCAAAGACTCCAGCAATATGCTTAAAATAACTGAATCTTAGATAAACTAAACAGCTAGGAGTTAATGAGGGGCTAGTCCGGCTAGCCCAGTGCACGAGGCTCTCGGCATTGCATGGTCTAGGAGAAGCTGCGTTTCAAACGCATTACCTCCATGTCGCAGTAAAGAAACCTTGCCATGGCTCACCCTCTCCATTTTATCCCTCTATCTTCCACACCATATAGTAAAATATGTCTATAAGGCTTGTAGAATTTTCCAGGATAGGTTTGTTTGCCGCTAAGGTCACGAGCTAGGATCATTGTGAGACAGTTTGCTCCATTGTCCATAATCACATTCAGTGTGAGCGTCATAGAATTAAAGATTTGCACAAGTGATTTGTCCACTGTCAATAGCATGATAGTTATATATTCAAGTCTTAAAATACGTCTTGAACTCGAATTCCATAAAATGGAACCGGTCATTTTATTCCCACAGTGATCTAAGATCATACCTAAATTTGTTTAATTTGCACGGGACATGTTTGGGAGGAAAATAATGATATCCCCAAGTTTTTCCAGTTATAACTGGCTGAACTTAAGAACAATAGACAGAAATAGAAAGAACATTGTAACTTTTTCTAATTTTTTTCTTGTATTATGGGTGTTCAGGAAAGCTATGTTACATGGACTCTTTAGAATGCGTGAAGTACCCATGTCGGATACTCGACACTTAGATATGGGTATAGGATATGTGTCCAAGACATTTCATAGGATATGTGCACAATAAACATTATGTTATAGTGATCCTTTTAATTCGTCATCGCTTTGAGATGAGACAAGTTCTCAATTTTAGAACCGTGTGCGTTGCATAAAACACCATTTTACCTTAGAAACACATAAAAGTAACAATAAATAGGAAATATTTTGCCCCCCCCCCCCCCCCCCCCGTCTTGTCTTTTAAAAATCAGCTGAATCCAACACTTTGACACGTATCTGACCCGGACACTCGTACCGAGTCCATGTAACACAGCAGCAATTGTTATTTGGAATAGGAAGAGTAATAGATCTAGTTGCTATGCTAAAAAGTTTCCCTCTTTTAGTACCATCAAGAACGCAAAGCAGGCCACGAGTACAATGTGAATTCACTTCAGGCAACAGAGCGAACCAAATATAACGATTAGGCCATTTCTAAGCTCTTAACCAAGCATGAAGTTTTTCGGTGAATCTGGGGATGGCAGTGAAATCTACAGAACATTTCACATGCAAGCGATATACATCACACCACTCCATACCTGTTACATGCACTGACCAACAACTGCAATAAGGTTCAGATTAAAAAACACAGACATTAGACACTCTCTCTCTCTCTCTCTCTCTCTCTCTCTCTCACACACACACACACACAAACACACACCAAGTCATCAGCATAACCTCACAATCAACACAACATCATCACCTCCCCGACCAAAAACCCTCAAAAAAATATATCTACAACAAATTCAACGCATCAAACAAAATCACACAGAATCCACATAGCAATCAAAATCACCGAAAATGCAGATAAAAAACCCGGGAAAAAAATCAAAACCGGATACCTCAACAGCTCCGCTCGGTGAGATCTGGTGGGTGCCACCACTACTGCACAAGTGAGTCCGCGGCGGCTTTTTAAGTCTTCGGCGAGAGGCATCTTTGCTGTGCGTGCTTGCAAGAAGAACTACTTGGTGGTGGTTCTGGTAGTGCGGCGTGAAGGCTTTGCGTTATGGCGCGTGCGTTTGATTTGTTTGGACTTGGGGGATTGGGTTGGGCTATTCTTTTGGGATGGAAATGGAGGACCTGAGAGCTTTGGGCTTGGTTCATATCTTGGTCCAACATCCATCCATGGGTTTTTTAAGTTATTTGAGGGGGTTTGGGGGGGGGGGGGGGGGGGGGGGGGGGGTGTTGGTTATGGAAAGGAAAATTAGAGTGCAGCTAAAAGATGATATGAGAAATGGTAATTTGGGCATGGAGGTATGCATTTGGAGGATGGATTGGGATTTGGTTTGACCGGGAGTTGGCTATGATGGCGATACATGGTCGGTGCCGCAGTGCCGATAATGACGATTCGGAGTTGTCAGCCTGGGGTCGGTGTCCAGTGGTGAGTCATGGTGGTCTGGTCGATTGTCTTTGTGGCCGACGGTGGCTGGCAGTGGTTGGGGAGAGTGGTGCCTGAGGTGGTGGCCCATTACTAAGTGGCGTGTAGTGGGTGTGGCAGTCCAGAGTGGGGTGCCAGTGAAGGTGGATGGTGATGGGCCAAAATGGGAGCAACTCTGCACATATTGGTTGTACATTATGCATTATTGGGTGTACAACATGCATTATTGGTTGTAACATTTAAACTCTACAAATTGTTTTAGAATCTTATGCATTGATTGTTGTTTCAAGTTTATATAGTTTTATAATAATTTACAAAAGAGTCAAAACGTAAAGTTGTCGTTTAAAGATAGACAAGCGGCTGTGCACATAAAGTTGTATAACTCACGTGTGCACGACGACTTGTAATGCTGAATTAGAAAATTGTGTGGTTAATTAAGAAAATGATGAAGACAAAAAGATATGTTTTTGGTACCAATGTGCTTACCGATAACTATTATACGAACTAATTTCATATATTTACTTTTACTCGTACAATCAACTCACTACATGATATTTCATACATTTTATAATAGATTGAATAAATTGTTACTGCCTAGTTGTAGGAAGATAACTACAACTCTTTGTATATCGCCAGTTAATGGTTGCTGAACAAAGTTAGTCACATTTTTGCTAACACTTATAACTAGCGATAATGTTTAATAGCACTTTTTAATATCACTCAAGAAAAACCACTTAATATATTTGACGAGCATTAAATCGCTGTAGGACTCACATTGAGGGAGTGAAAAATTGTTGAGATGCACGTATGAAGTTACGTTAGTCCCACATCGTGTAAGTGTAAAAAATTAATTAGTGTGCATACATGGATAAATCAAATTCTCTTAACTTAGGCTCTTAAGTTGAGTTGGGTCATCTTGTATGTGGGTTTCTCCTTGAGGGTGAGCGCTGGACTTCCAGTAATCTCTCTAACATACGATGCAAGCAAGGAGAATACAGACTTGTTGAGTGTGAAGAACTGTTCGCAGTGTATTTGATGAGTTACAATCATTAATGTACATGTTTCAAGGCAACTGGTGGCACTATTTGACTATATTGAAGATGATTTGGGCACATAAAGAGGATACTCTTTGTTGGAAGTTGAATTGACTTCTCGGATACAAATCTACAATGGAGCAAGTACATAATTACATTGCATGAGGAAATTGGTGATGCTCTTGCATCGGTTCTTGCCTAAGCCATTAGCAGTACTTCATATTTATTAGAGCAAAATCAGTTGATTCTACAGAAACGGAAACAGATATCTTTTTCCCAAATCAACTCATCATAAGCTCATCGATCATTCGGATACCATGAAATTATTGAGTCGGAGGACGTCCATATCGGGGTTTTTGAAATTGCCATACTTTCTTGAACCGTAATACTTCCCCCAATGGAGTGCCCTATACCTGGCGGGATTCTCCTCATCCGTTAGCTCCTCTAGAGGCTCCACTACCACATAGAGTGCTGGGTTGAAGAAGAACGGAACTGAAAATCTCTCTCTCTCAGAGTTTACCTTTGCCCTGTGCACCAAACTCTGGTACTTTTTATTACTCCAAACCTGTTTGATGTATACAATTTCCAATGAGTTAGAATACTAAAAAGGCTAACACGAAACCTTATACGACTTTATAATGTATTTTTGAGTAATGACTTCTTTTCATAAGGTCATGCCAATATAAAGGATAACTGATTTGGGACTGGTCGAATGATCAAATTTCTAGTTTAAAAGTTTTGTACAATTAGCGAGGATTTTTTGGTAAGAGAAATGAGATAAATGGGTATGTGGAGATTGTCGCCAAGAGAAACGAGGGACGTCGGTTTTGGGAACTATATTACAGGTTGTAATTCCTTTGCTATTATCTAACTTTAATACGCTCTAATGAGACAATTTAAACCAATAAAGTACGGACAAAATTAGAAATCTACAAAAAGGCTTCTCCAAAAGGCTATTAATCTTCCTCAACATGTACCACAGATATCACCTAATTATCAAAGAGATTAAAGCAAAGAAACACACCAATATTAGATTGTATGAACTTGAACCATGAGCCAGTGAAAGGTACCTCAAGCATGTCCCCGACGTTAACCACATAAGCATTTGGGATGAATTTGACCTGAACCCACTCCCCATCTTTTCGCAAGACTTCCAGGCCCCCAACATCACCCTGTGAAAGAACAGTTAAGGCACCAACATCTGTGTGCCGGTGAGTTCCAAGAGCTGCGTGAGGGGTAGGGCAAGGGGGACAGTGGATGATCCGGCCCATGTTGCAGTGGTCTTTGAAGAAGCCATTCAACCGTTGCCTCTGCACGCCTAAGCTAAGGCAAATGAGTTCCAGCAACCTGTATGACAGTTCCTCCATTTCTCGGCCATATTCTTCGCATGCCTCCCTGGTTTTTAGCAAGTTACAAGCAATCAAGCAGACCACTTAGCGCAAGTATTATAATAGCAGTGGAACGTAAGATAACTTCACTTTTTGGTGTATCTTTTTTATTGGTACAGAAAAAGGCTGGATTGCGAGTCTCTGATCCAACCGGCAGAGAGTATTGCACATCGAGAACGCATAATGGCACACGTGAGAATGAATAGTCCTCCTCAATTAAGTGTATTTGATAATGAGTTGGAAGAACATTAGTGTAACATCTCGTAACCATTGCACAATTTGCGTTATATGGAGTCATTTTGAGAAGTTGGTGGAGTGTCCATTATTTCTCTCATTTGGCGCAAATACGCGGGGTTAAATTCTCATAATTGGCAATAAATATTAAAATATAATACACATTGTTGGACTCGCAATTTCTTAAAACTTAAATTTTTAGGGCAAGTGATAACTTAATATGATATTAGAGTTCTACGATCATAAAATCTTTCGTTCAATTCTTGTATATTTTTAGGCTTCGTTTGACAAAAAAAAAAATTTGGTTTTCAGTTTTTAAAGAGCAGTTTTTTAAAGAGCAGCTTAAATTTTTTTTTTTATAAAAACAAGTGGGTGTTTGATAACCCCTTTTTTTTTTGAGGTTTTTTTTTTTGGTGTTTGGTAACCCTTTTTATTTTGACTTTTTTTTTTTGGTGGTTTGCGGTGGCGGTGGTGGGGCGTAGCGGTGGTCGACGGTGGTGGTGGTGGTGGCCGACGGCCGGAGGTGGCGAGTCACCGGTGGTGGTGGCCGGCGGCCGGAGGTAGCTGCCGGCAGTCACCGGCGGTGGTGGCCGGCGGCCGGAGGTGGCTGCCGGCAGTCACCGGCGGTGGTGGCCGGCGGCCGGAGGTAGCTGCCGGCCGTCTCCGGCGGTGGTCGCCGGCGGCCGGAGATGGCTGCCGACAGTCTCCGGCGGTGGCTGCCGGCGGCCGGAGGTGGCTGCCGGCGGCCGGCAGTCTCCGGCGGTGGTCGCCTGAGGTGGCTGCCGGCGGTGGGAGGGTGGTGGTGGTGGTGGTCGAAAAAAAAAAACCAAAAGTGAAAAAAAAAACCAGTTTTTGGAGTTTTTTTTTTTACTCTGCAGTTTAAAAACTGGTTTTTTAAATTGAAAAAAAATGGTTACCAAACGCTCTTTTTTTTTCAGTTTTTAAAACTGAAAAAAAAAAAGGGAAAAAAATTTTGTCAAACGGGGCCTTAGTTTCCCTTAAGGGGGCAGAATCAAGGGGACTGTAAAAAGGAAGTGCCATTAACTTCTTTCGATTTGGAGCATCAACACGGGCTTCAATACCAATAACAAGGGACTCTAGCAGCCTTTTGTCCTACCAGCAGCCTATTCTTTCGCTTTCAAAGGCAAAGCCCTCTCATTTCAGTCAATTCTGTCCCTCTATAAGGCAAGGCAGATCTGTGGACAAAAACTAAAAAGAAGAACGGAGCATTGGCAGTGCACTAGTGATGGTAAATCTTGATTAGTCTTGTCACGTTCAACCGGGACTCACACGTAAACAGTGAGCGTTAAAGTATTATATACATTGTTTCGGCTTAATTTTGAGCGATCTTTAGATCCTGTATATATGAATGTAGAATCATTCTTTAACTCTTTTCTTACTGAGTTTGAAACTGAAAGACAAGCCTAAAATTGTCACCTGAAATTAGGAGGATACTCAGGCCAGGAATGAATCAACTCCCTCATACTCCTCTCCCCATCGCCAGTTGAATCTGGCATCATCGTCTCTTTCTCCAACGGAAAATCAAACACCTCTTTCCAGTCATCAACATTCTCTACGAACTCCTCGTAGCCGTAATCATACGGGTTCTCGACATCAATGTCCTTCCTCAGCTTCCTCTTCTCCGCTACCAGCTGAGCGAAGAACAACTTCATCACCAACTCAAACTTTGCTTGCAATTCTAGTGGCACCCCATGGTTGGTAACCTGAAAAACTCCCCAATTCTCGCATGCCTCGCGTATCTCCGCCACGAGATAGGTTGTGTTCAAGATGGAGAGATCAATGACAGGAATGTCATTGACTTGATTGGCTTGGAAGGCTGGTGCTGCATCACAGTCTGCCATTGATGGCTAGAAAAAGACTTAAGCTTTGGAACTAGAAAAATGTTGTTTGTGTGCATACAAAGTGACCTTGGGGTTCTTATTATAAAGTGGGAGAGTCCTAAATTTCTACCGAGTGTTTTGTGCATACGCAGCATGAACTGATTGTACAGTATCCTGAAAGAGGTAAGATCATCTACTCCCTTTCTTTAAATGGAAGTGGCATTATTTGCTGCTTGGCCATATCAGTAAAACACAAGATTTCAATTGGAAGCAAACAATGCATGTGGGTGTTGGGACCATATTACACTTCTTCATCTCGGGATAGTGATAAGATTTTACATAACTTGCATTGATTGCAGTTGTTGGATTTTACAAAATAAAGTTACAAACCGCTCTATCTCACCATGTAGCATTTGGTCTTGAAAACTTTTTTCAATTTTTTTGGAGTTGTTTAATATTGAGCACTTTAATTTTTCTGTCGAACACCACACATACTCGTATCCGTTTTAAACTGACTTAAACATGTTTGATCACTCTAAAATCCATTTCAAGCATCTTATAAGTCAGAAGGACCAAGACATTAGTATTCTCACCTATTATAAAAGCGCCAGAGGTCTAACAAGAACAAATAGGGAGAGCCTTGTGTTTCTTTGTACATGAGCTTTTGTTGGTCTATTACTTCGCAGCAGCGTAGATCTTCACCAACGCCAAACATTGGCATGTGTTTCCGTATTATTGGGGGTTCCATGCTGCCAGACGTTAAAATTAGTATCATTAATGCATCTTTTAACGTGCGTGAATCTAGTCCCACCCTATTTATGTCACAAACCTAATCAGTCTACCCATATGTCTTTTTTAGCAGAAGATGGTTTCTCGGAGGACAGCGTGAAGAGAGGAAAGAGATCCATGCATTGATGTTTGGACCAGTCAATGAATGTGCAAATCCATGAAATTTGTTAGAGCTAATTACACATATGTCCCTGAAATTATGGGGTAATTACAGTCAAGGATACAAAGTTTTAAAATGTAACATTTCGTGACCAAAAGTGTTTCAAATGTATCACTCGTATCCATCCGTCAGGGTTCCGTCCAAAAAGTGTACTTTTTTATGATGTCATCAATATGTATTTTTAAAATTATGATACTACCCCTTGCACTTTATATACAGAATATTTTAAAAATTCAATCTATCAATTTAGGTTTCAAAACCCTAATTTGCAAATTAGAGCTTCAATTCAATCTGCAATTTCTCAAAGGATCTCAATCTGCCAATTAGGGTTTCAAAACCCTAATTTGCAAATTAGGGCTTCAAAACCCTGATTTGCAAATTAGGGCTTCAAAACCCTGATTTGCAAATTAAATTAGGGTTACTCTTCAATCTAAGTCATCCCCTACTTAGCTGCCGGTGCCTCTCTGTCCTCACCTCGCCGGCACCACCCTGTCCCCAACCCGCAAACGCCTCCCTTCCACAGCCCCGGTGCCCCCTCCCTTCCCCACAAACACGCTGCCTACCCTTCCCGTCCCCCAGCTCACCCCTCTCTCTCCCCGTCGACGCCACTACAGCCACAGCCGCACAGTGATATAGCCGCTACCCATGCCGCCGACCCTCCCTCTACCCACCTCGTCTACAAAATTCACTCCACCCTACCTGCCATACCCCTTCGCCGACCCATCTCCATACCCACCGCTCCATGGGCCTTCGCTGCAAACAACAACAGAACTCAGATTTTGAGTTGGTACCTTCTATTCGGCGAATGATGAACTGGTAAAGGTTTTCCCACAGATGATGGGGTGGTGATTTCTGGTTTTAATCTAGATCTGAATTGGATGCATGTATTTATTGGACCTGGTAGTATTTTCTTCCACTTGATCTGAATTAGATCTGGCATGTTCTTGTCATATCTCTGATTTTTGCTTGAGCAGTTTGATAAGCAGAGCTTACACTTAAGTTAGCAGACGAAAGGGGTAGGGATGGATGGTATTTTATTTTAAAGTCAGGGGCAATCAAGTCTTTTTGTCAAAATCGTTAAGTATTTTTGTATTCCGTTTGATCAACGGACATAAGTGTAATCATTGCAAACTATTGTCCTCGCTTGTAATTACCCACAAACGTCAGGGACATAGGTGTAATTAGCCCAATTTATTATCTGAAAAACCCCAATCAATGCAGGCAATGCATGTAGAAATACCCATATTGCCTTAATTTCACGAAAGCAGTTCTCTCGGTGTGGTATATATTCATCAGTTTAGAAGTACAAATTTCAAATTAAGACTTTGCAAATTGGCTTTTAAACAGTTACTATCTATGGTGTTTGGAAGGAGAGGAATGCTAGAATTTTTGGTCAAAAGCTAAATAATGTATATGGATTCTTGCACTTTATTCAGTAATGGATTCAAATTCGTGTGGCAAGTTGGAAACCAGTTTCTCCCGATCCAAAAAATAGGAAATTGGTGTCTGCATGGAATATTCCCACTAAGATACTGCAGAATTAGGCAATATTTTTTTTATTTGGCATATCTATATAGATTGATGAAGATCGTAAATGTTTATAATTATTGGTGTCGAGCTTGAATGAATAAAGAAACTTTATTCAAAAAAAAATGTGGAGTTGCTAACTTTTAAATGCAATTCGTATGGAGTAGGTGGTCACCAAGGCCCATAGTTATTAATACCATACCGGTACCGGTCGTACCGGCCGGTACGTATCGTTTTTACTTTCTACTGTTACGGTACCCCTTACATTTTGTACCGGTCAAAATACCGCTTTGTACCGGTTGTACCCGGCAGGTACAGGTGATACCGGCAGAGAATTATGTACCGGTCCTGTACCGGCCGAAATATTCTGTTTTGTACCGATTTCTTAAAAAATATAAAAGTAACAAATTTTGTTAGAAATTTTGTAAAATGACCATATAAAGATTAAATAGAAAAAATATTCTAAGTTCTTTTATACCTATCAAAGCCTCTGTAACTTCTCACTCATAATATTCACTTCGCTTTGATTTACTTTATACCTAAAAGTTTTGATCATATTCTTTCATCTATATGATGTACTACTTTAAATACTTGTGCGCGAGCACACGCACACACAAACACAAAAATAGCTTATTCTTGAAACTGAAGATGTTATTATTTAACCTATAACTTATTTTTACATAAGAATTTGCCAATGAGATCGTTGAGAAGAAGAAATAATCCGAGAGTAGGTAATTCAATTGAATAAGCTATTTATTTTATTTGAAAATTAACGTAATTCAAACTCAATAGGACAAATAGTTTATTCTAAAATGTTGTTAGTAAAAAAATATATTTATATTTTGTTAGTTAGCCAACGAATGAATATTACATATGTATCATGTATATTATTGATGAAAAATTGAGATAGTACCAAGACGGTACCAGTACGTACCATCTTATAAAAAACGATACGCACTTCGGTACGGTATTTATAGGATCAGGATCTCCTGCTGTAACCATGAGTTATACTCCATTGTTGTGAGAGGAGGAAGAGAGAGAGAGGGTAACCATGGTTTGAATCCACCTCTCTCTTCCCTCTCTCTCTCTCTTATCGCTCTCACAACAATGTGGATAGCATCCCTGCCGTAACCCATGATCTGATCCGGATTTATAACTATGCCAAGGCCACACCTTACATGTAAAGCTTTAAGGGCTTGCGGGGTCCAAATCTGACTTGACCAGTTTTAACAAGCTGTATCCACCTGCAGTGACTGTGAATGACTACTATCAGAGGGGGGGGTTTGTGACGCAACTTGTCTGCGATTGTGATGTAAGAAGGGAAGGCTGAGGAAGAGAGTTTGACTTCTGACATACGTCATAATTATCAGAAGAAAAAAACTGAGAAGCAAAATTAATATCATGGAATCGCTTGAGGGTAAGATAGGGTTATTCGCGTGCTTATTGACTCCATTATTATTTGACAACTGAGTTTATAAATGACTAATTTATCCATTTGTTTAACTTGAATTTTTCTTTCACGTCACAAATCACACACTCGTACATGCACACATGCATAAATGTGCAAGCTCATACTCGCACATAAACGCTTACACTCGAACACGCAGGCATAGATCTGCAAAACGCCCGCAGAGCTCTGCGTTGAGGGGGTAGTGTCGTAGTGGTGATGCCTGGGAGATCATAAATCAAATGCCGTGGTTATGAATGATCGAGAACAGGCACTCGAGCATTTCTTCTGGGGAAGGAATAAGCCATTAAATAGGTAATCTTTGTTCGGTTTAGATCTTGGACATGTAGAATAGTGTAGGAAATGGAAAAAGAGTTTGGGGTTGGGGTTGGGAGAGGGGGGAGGGGGGGGCACGGGGGTGGAGGGGAATAGGGTTTGGACTTGTACACGTGCATATTTAGCTCTAAGTTTGGATTTGAGGTGGATTTGAAGTGATGGTGGCCCCTAGTGGTGATGCGGCAATGCCAGCTGCGGTGGTGGTAAATGTTGGGGGGAAATGTTACTTTGGTTTTGGAATTTGTGTACAAGATACTATATGAATGACTGTATTGGCATTTTTGAAATGCAATATATTCACATAAGCAAAAAGTTTACTAGATATAAACGGTCTTAACAGATGGGTACATTTCTTACGAATCTTTTAGACTTTGTAGTACTTTTAAAGTTGATGAAGTTGATTTTAATTGTACCATAACCTCAAGAGCTTCAGCGATATCATCCCTTTCTAAAAAGTGTTTTAAAAAATGTGGTTGTTGCTTTTGACACTCGTTAGTGACACATTCTGAACATTTAGAGGCAAAAGCAGCGTGTACAATGGTAAACGTTGAAATGCATTTATCGATAGCCTTCTTTTACTACAACTTATCAGTAGTAAGAGATAATTTTATGTCCAGAACCTACAAATAAACATTAGGTATTAAGTATATAAAGTTCTAGCCATAGCTTAGAGGAAAACTTTATGACTTGAGTTGATGCCCATGTATAACGTTCCTTATGATCAAGAATGATCTGAAATAGGGTAATTGTCCTTTTTCAGAAGGTAACACGGTATAAAGTATCACGTACCTATTATATTATATGCGTACTCATGTAGTCCTCTAAAAGAGGTTAGTTCTCTTGCCAGACCATGCAAGGCTTCCGCTAAAGCAGTGAGCGTTTCGTGGCGGTCGTATCACCTCTTTTTTTTAGCTATACATTACTTTGCTAAAAGTCACTTGTACTTTATCGGTAGAACCTAGCTATGATTCTATAAAACAAAATTGACTTCGAGAAATCACTAAATTTCATCACCTTATACTAGTAGATAGACAAATTATTAAATGTAATCAAGGGACAAAAAGATAGAAACAAAATTTAGTTCCCGATCCATGTGACACAGGTGGTCCAACAAGAGAAATTTGTGTACATTGATACGGCGTGCCGGAGACCTGCAACCTGCCATATAATCCACAAATTTGCTTGCTTATGACGACGACGCACAAGTACTATAAAGACCCCCATCTAGTGACTAAAAAAGTTTGTTCTTCCTTGGCCATTAGCCCATTACTAAACAGTGCACCTAACTATTTCGAAGCGCGAACTCGAAATGTCATAGAGTTCGACAAGTTACATTTATTGATGATATGTACATGTGTTTGTTGATACTTACATACTTTTAATTTTTGTAGTCGATACTGAATCGAAATCGAACGATTACGGTTACATGTACAATAATATCTGTAACGTTACAGCCCAACAAAAGAAGATCTTGATTAATCAATGAACTATGGACTACTCTCCCTTTACCATAAAGTCTTCTAATGATTGATTTCAAATAGCCTAACAGGTAAATGTTATAGGGTTTCTAATTTATAACCAAATGTCCTGCCTTTTATTAACAATAAAGTTGATAAACTTAAAATTTCAAAGGCGTAAAGAGAGTTTGCCAAACTAATGAAGTGCCTGTTACTGCACATAGTAGTATTTACTTTAATAATAATTAGTTTGCACTTCTCAAAGAATTTTTTTCACTTATTTTTATTCCAACACTTACGGCCTGTGTGCACCATATGATGTAAGCCTGACAAATTATGACCCAACCCGCTTGTTTTTTGCTTTTGCGGGTCAACCCAAGTCAACCCGTCGGATGAATGACTCGACCCACGGGTCAGATTTGAGTTGGTAAGATAAATAGGGTCATGACGGGTGAGTTATTTGACCTGCGGGTCGAAATGGGTCGAAACGGGTCGGGTGACTCGTCCAAATATAGACTTCATATTTCAAAGGCAGCCGCCGACTCTCATTTTAACAAATTCGCAAAAACGTATTCTAATCTCTCGTGGCATGGCCCGGTCTACGATATCTCACTAAACATTATGGGCTAGTCAAAGCGGGTCAGGCGACCCGTCTAGCCCACCGAGGCCCAACCCTTAAATTTCAAACTTGGATTGGGTTTGTTTAAGGACTTTGGATCCTTGGGCCTGAACCAAGTACGGATCCAGGACTATTATGACCTGAAATGTACAACTTTTTTTCTACAGTTGTACAATGAGGCCCAGTCCATGTCAATAACCGAAGGGGTCTTTTGTGCTTTAAGTGAATCTAGTACATTTCATTTTTCTCCTTCTTTGGCCTTGATAAATATTTAAGGATAATTTCTGCTATTACCCGAAGTAGGAAAATAATTATAATCTTCTGTGTAGTAACAATTAATAGTCACTAAATATCATTAATTTTATTTCTGTTAACGCCTTTGGCGATAATTCTTAACAGCAATTTTTACGTCACTCAATAGAAACCGTTAAAAACTATTGACAAGACATCTTTCTAAAATTGAGGTAGGAGTCAAAGTTTTTCTGATATTTAAAGAGGTAATTGAAAATTTATCTTCAATCCTAATTCTTCAAAAAATGTCTTATGGCATTAAGAAAAAGATTTAAAGAGGCTTTTCTGAACTTTCATCTCAATTGGACTAATCTTTATGATTTTCATTAGTGTTTAATTCATTCTCTTTTGCTTTTTAAGAAAAAAAATTCATTCTCTTTGCGAATGGGCAACCAAAGTTCATTAGAATATGGTGAAAAATGTATAATGGTAACAGTTTTGCTGGACTATCGCTTTGTCTGTGTGCTCAACCATGTCTTCGTTGCTAAAATTTGAGCTCTAATAAAGAGCTCGGCATAAGTTAACTCATGCCGAGTCCTTCAGCTGTAGGACTCGGCATGAGTTAATTTGCCCTCGTTGCTAAAATTTGAGCTCTAATAAAGAGTTTTCTTGTTTGTTATTTCAATTGACGGTTGCAAAAAATAATCAGTACTTTACTAGTTTCAAATAAATTATAGAAATTAGATAGATATCTATTATCCTTGAATCCCATTTGTTTATAAAAAAGAGTGTGAGTCAGAGTTAACAATAATATGTAATTATTTTCCTTGCTGAGCCTAAGCACAGGTTTTGTAAAAAATAGCTAATCCATTACTCGCGCAAGCAACATAAAGTAAGTTGCCAGCGTGATCTGTCATCCATCAATTACGGATTTTCAAGTAAATTTCATCGTCTACCAAATAATATAGCGGACGGTGAAATTTACAATACTGTCCCCTATTTGTTTATGAATCCCTCCGACTCATTAAATACTTTCGAGACATTTTGGTCAAAATCATTGTCCACTAGATTATGTAGCAGATGATTATTATTTTTTTTTAAAAAAAATTAATAATGATTCGTTCATCCATCATGAATAGACGGTTAGATTGCACTAGTAATTTATTTACTAGTGAGGGTAAGAAATTATCATCCTAAGTTGTTAGCGAGGGTAAGAGATGACGATCTTTTGGAGCAGTAGCCAAAGCAACTTTCTGTGTGTGATTTGATTGCAAGGTTCAGATGTATATTGTCTCGATAAATGCGTGCCTTGTTCGTTCCTTTGTCACTACACCTATTGCACCAAATTTTTTTCGTTCATATACATTGAGTTTTTTTTCTTAATTAATATTGTTTTAAATTTTAATTATCAATACATTCTATTTTAAAATTTATTTACCCGCATATTATATTTTTAGAAATCACTTATTGAAATTTCGATTTCTACTTTATTTCTACTTTAAAATAGAAATTACCGTTTAAAATCACGATTTCAAGATAGAAATCGCTGTTTCAAATAACGATTTTTACCTTGAAATCGTGGTTTTAAACGGTAATTTTAAAAAATATAGTATGAGGATAAATAAATTTTAAAAAGGAGTAAATCGGTAATTAAGTTTTAAATATCTATTAATTAGGGAAAAAAATTTCATGTACATTTGTGTCGGAGCTAAATATTTGAGTTTACAACTTTACCCTTCATTTTCCAAAATATCTCCTCTCTCCCCCTCCAACCTTATCTATCTCACTCTCTCTCTCTCTCTCTCTACACACTCCAATGGCGACTCTCAACCTCTCTCTCCTCTCTAAAACCCTGACCCCCAACCACCAACCAAAACCCGCCACCCTCCTCCTAACCCCTACCTCCCCCCTCCATCTCTCCTCCCCATTCCGCTCTCCGTACCTACCCTTCTCCTGCACTCGCCCACACCCGACCGGAGTCCCATCTCGGGTCCTGAAAATCCGGGCCGCCGTCGATGGCGACTACTCTGCCAAAAGGAGCAGCAGCAACGAGCCCAGGGAGACGATACTGTTGCCGGGCTGTGATTATAACCATTGGCTGATTGTCATGGAGTTCCCTAAAGACCCTGCTCCCACTAGAGAGCAGATGATCGATACTTACCTCAATACCCTCGCCACTGTTGTTGGCAGGTGAGTTTTTTGCCTACCCTTTTCATTCTTCTAGCATTTTCTGCTTGTTGCTTGTGCATCAGTGGTGTGCGTAATTTTGTCTCTGCCATATCATCTTTCATAATTTGTGTCCCCTTTTACTTTTTCCAAATTTCTGGAATTGAACTTTTGACGTATTAACTATAATTTGCGTTCAAATCAAGTTTTAGGGTGTCTAAATCTTCGAGAGTTGTAAAATTTTGTAGGAAACAAAGATTAAGAACCAGAGGGACTATATATTAGTGTTTGTGTGTGCTGATTTTACATTTATGCGAGTAGATAAATCTTCTTTCCCTTGAAATTTCATTCTTTTAGCATTTTCTGCATGTTGCTTATTTTCTTGGTACAATTTTCTGCATGTTGCTTTGAATCAGAAGTTTGTCTGCAATTTTTGTCCACTTTGACTTTTTGCGAATTGCAACTGTATTAATCATGACTTCTTGGACTTGTCAAATGATAATTATATATAATGATATATTTGAGGTCAATTTGATGTTTTAAGTGTTGGGGTTCTTGCTTAGAAACTTGTAAAAGAAAGGGGGACAAAGGTTATGAAACAGATGAGTCTATGAGAAGAGTGTGTGTGTGTGTGTGTGTGGTGCGTGCGCGCGTGTTTGTGTTGTTTGTGGGTGTGTGCGTTCCTCTGCAGATTTTACATTTATGTGGGTACAAAAATCCACAATATGCTTGTAAGGTGTTTTGTGATGCCTTTTAAGGTGGTATTTGTTTATATCTACGTTTTGATATTAATCTTAAGTGTGATTGTAAGGTTATAGCATTTTCTTGCTACATAAATTTGGCATGAAGTTAGCGGTGGATTAATGTTTTATTTTCTTGATTGAGTTATGTTTATCTTCTCAATTTCAATTAATGAGTTCAGAATTTGGATTTAAGGGTTTCATGAGAAACCCATTGTTCCCTAAAAATTTTAAAAAATTAGTCTCAAACAACTTGCAATTTTGTTACAATCATGGATTAAAGTTACGTTTTGAAGGGTTGTTACTATTGGCTTGAAACACATGTTTTGAGGAATTTTCGTTTTATTAGTCCCAAAAGCAGCCTTCTGGAAATTTTCATGTCAATTTTTTTTAATGGTTAAAATTGAATGCATAATGAGGTTTTGTCACAGCATTACGCTGGACTATTTGAAAAACCTAAATCATGATTGGGTACTCTCCTGTGGATAATTGTAATTAGGGTTTTAGTTAGGGATTCTTCTTTTTGCAACTTGCTTTCATGCTTATGTGATTTGTCTGCCTGGGTGTATGTTGTGGAAACCTACATTTGTGTATGTATACATAATCTGCTGAATTAATCCTTCTTTGAATTCTCCTCATACTCTAGCCCATTGCATGGTGGATATATTTTTATTCTCTTGATTAAGTTATGCTTTATCTCCTCAATTTAAATGATAAGTTTTGTATTTGGATTAAAGGGTTTCACCAGAAAGTCTTTAACAATCAATCTCAAACAACTTGCAATTTTGTTATAATCATGGCTTAATGTTTTGTTTTGAGGGGATGTTTCGGTTGACTTCAAATCACAAGCATGTCCAGGAAACTTTCAATCATTTCATAGTTTGTTCGGTTGGTCTCGATTGATTTGTGAAAGAATATAAATGAGAAAATAAGGTCTGTTTCCGGATATAGTCCCAGAATCTGAGGCTACTTAAGTTTGTGATCCCAACTCACCTGGCATTTGCACTCCCACAAGCTCCCAAGTTGGGAGCAAATTTGAGAATCTAAGGGATATTTGTGGCCTACTGACACACGGTGGCCAGTGACACCTACCTATGCGAATCCTGCAATAGAGTTCTTTTTTGCAATTTGCTCTCATGTTTATGTGATTCGTCTGCATGGGTGTAAGTTGTGGGGACCTACAGACACAAACACACACACACACACACATTTGTGCTTTTAATATAAACTTAATTATAAGATACAAATTTCAACGATTTCCCGTTAAGCTGTTCCTTATGTTGCAACCTCAGGATAGCCCTGAGTTTATTTAAGCACAAAAGCAACTTGAGTTTTGAAGCTGCCTTACAATGATGTTTTAAATAATTTATGGTGACTTCCGCTGAATTCAAATTCCTGAAAAAGTGGGCAGGTGGATGCCTTGTAAGAAGTTGTTGTGTTGCAAGTGGAAGTCTTAGACCCTTTGAAAGTGAATTTTCCATTATTGACGAAAGTTGTTGAGAGTAATGTCCATGATTTTACTCATGCGATTAATGGCACGTTCTCATTGGTTGTTCGTGTACATCTTGTAATGAGTCGACTGTGGCGGCGGGGTGGGGGCTGGGGGGGGGGTGGCGGGGTGGGTGGGTGGGGGTGGTAGGTGTTTTGATACTCTAGAGTTAATGGAAGTGAGTAGCTGTCTTGGAGGTGTACAGTATAACAAATTCAATTTATGTGCCCCTGTATTTGTAATTTATCAGACCCATCTAATTCTTAATAAACTTGCGTGTATGTCAGCATGGAAGAAGCAAAAAAGAACATGTATGCTTTTAGTACAACTACCTATACTGGATTCCAGTGCACTGTATCTGAAGAAACATCAGAGAAATTCAAGGGTAAGAAAACATGTTTGTCCTTGGCTTCATTTCGCGGAGTGTAGTAGGTGATTTTTGAGTTATTTACTTTCTTCTTCTTGTTCTGTAGGATTGCCTGGAGTTCTATGGGTTCTGCCGGATTCGTACATAGATGTTAAGAACAAAGACTATGGAGGTAATACTTTTATGAGTATTTATCTTTCCCTAGTATGTGCATCCGTTGGAAATGTACTTCATAAATTTACTTTCACATTTGAATTAGGTGATAAATATATCAATGGGGAAATCATTCCTTGCAAGTACCCTACTTATCAACCAAAGCAGCGTAAGCAATCAAAATATGAAAGTAAGAGGTATGTAAGACAACGAGATGGCCCTCCTCCGGAGCGAAGAAAACAACAGACTTCTTCCTCTGCAGAATCATCCTCTGGATGAGGTATTGGAATTTGGTATGTAACAAGCCTGCATGTTTTTTCTCATCCCGTTAAATGGTTTGTTACTTTTATTGCAACTTCTTCTTTCTAATGCGATCGCCTCTAATATACTTGAAGACAGATCCATTTTGTATTAGAAACTAGAAAGTAATTATATTTTTTTTCTCATGCTGTGCTTTCTGCAGATTGTTAGCATTTGAATCTCCATGTGGGAATTGCTAGTACTCTAGATGTGCTGGAGGACAGTCATACAAATATAATTAGGTATCCTACGGTTAGAAAACCTGTTCGTCTCAAGTCTGGTCAAGTTCACTCATTGTTGTTTACTTATCAAAGACCATAAATGTTGTTTCAGTAGAGACTTGGAAGACTGCTGTATCAGCAAGTAGTGTGGAACAAAATTTTCTATTACGAACTTGAACTTCTCTGATAACAATTTCTAATTGGTTGTGCTTCCTATATAGCGGTTTCTTATCGGCCGTGCACTTGTGTTCCTTAACGCATTTAGCGCGTCAGACACGTGATATTGTCTTTTGAACTGTAACGAAATGTAGAACTAGTTGAAGAAAAGCAATGATGTATAAGCAAAAGATTGTCTCACTGGAGAGTGGATACATGAATTTCTGATACAAAATTACAGCATTTAACCACTCTCATACCACAAGCAGCCCTTTGGTTTTGATGATTCCCAGGCCAGTTCTTGTGGTTGTAATCTTGCTGGATTTGGATAGAAAACTAGTTTGCTCTTGGACTACAACAGCACTGACTTACCATGGATAGAAAACTAGTTTGCAATTATGAATAATATGATACGGCTGTTACCTGACTATAATATTTGCCTAAAAAAATGAGTCTCGTCGAATATCCATTGACAGGCCTGATAATACAGTGATCCTTATTTATAGAGTTGCAAATCAGCAGTCCAAACGGTGACCAGAGATGCGTTCACGATAGTACAATGATCTTATGTTGTACAGCAGTAGAGGATATAGTTCACAATAACCGGAGACGTGTCGGCAATAATGAAATGATCCTCGATCGGAAAGAAGTCTTCAAGAAACTTGATATTAAAATAAAGTCTGTCCCTCCCTCTCCAACTTCTCTCTATCTCAAAGACAAACCCTATCGCCGCCCCTTCCTTCAGCCTCCATGGCTATGAGGATGGAAGGGGAGGCCCTCCCTATACTCCTTTTCTTCTTCTCTATGGCTTCTGCTCCTTCGGCACTCCATCTCTGCCGCCTCACGCCGCCCATCACCGACTTCCTCCTCGCTCCGATTTCCACTTCCGCCACAGATCGGACCTCCTTCGGCCTCAAGATCTCTCCCCTCCCTCTAATATCCTCAGATCTGAGATTTGTTTTCAGACCTGTCATCATCGTCGCCGGATCTACAATCCCGTTGGTTTGGTTAGACTCATCCGATGTAAATCAGATATGGAGATCTTGTGGCTTGAAGATGCCGGAATTTCAAGAGTTGGAGGATGCACATTCCCTTGAGCTCCGGATCGCTTCGATCCGGCCTTGGGAGGACCCCCCTTCAGTTGCTGTTGGAGCTCTGATGAAAGCCGCGACAGTAATGTAAACTGCCACCCAAAGCGGCCCATAGCTCTCACCACTGTTTGTGTGGGAGCTAGGGATTAGATGTAATCTTTTGCATGGTCCTGCCTCTGGCTACCTCTTAATTTGCTAATTCCAAATACAGGTAGTCTTTATGTTTATTGTACTTTCCTCTAAGGCCATGTGGGCCATTTTTCAAAACCATCGTTCGGATGCGTTGTCTTAGCTGTTTCACGGATATCCATTCGAATATTGCCTTAGGTCGTAATGAGTAATATATTTTAATGAAATTTGCCTAGAAAAAAAAAAGAACAGAAATGATCCCCGATCTGCTGTACATCCTGGTCTTCGACCGCTACATCTCTTGTGTGAAACAGTAGTTGATGTTAAGTACATAAAACATAAATTAGCAGGCGTCCCGCCGCCACACTTGGGCACTACGTTAGATCGATGGAGCGTAGCACGGTAAATTTATTATCCAACACTAATTATTTTTGAAGGAGGCCCTTGGATATAATACCTGTTGGAGCACCAATCTTTCCTACCACATGGCACATGCATCTGTGAGATTCCATGTATTAGCCTTCATTTTCAGCCTTTTGGTTAGGAGGGTCACATCCTAGGGAAGGCTTTCGTCTGCACCTTGCTTGAGAGGTGCACTATCTTCCATCATACGAGTTTGACATTTTGGTTTTGCCCATGAAGTAAGCACAAAGTCACCAGCTTGCTGATTAGATATGTCACCTCATTCCTTTCTACTCATCACATGGCAACAAACTCATATTGCTGCACTACCCATATCCTTTTCTCCTCTTTTCCGTCTAGATAAGCATCAAGTGGTTGAGATTCTGATACTCTGAGAATAGAAAATTCGGTTCCTGACCAATCAGTCTGGATTCATTGAAGATGACTGGTGATATTCTCCCTCTCCTGCGCCATTGATTTGCTTGGCGGCATTCTTGAGCGCACTCTGACTACCCTTGGCGGCACTCGCGCTTCCGTTCTCGCTCTTGCTTGACGAACTGTTATTTTGGACGATAATACCAAGATGAATTGCCATTGACGATCCTAGAATGGCGTACTACAGCCACATATTTGACCAGGGTGACACTGGTGAGTACAATTCGAATATTTATAGTGCTAGCTATGATGTTGTTCCGTTTCAGTCTTCAAATAGTCTCTCCGGTTTCGAGTTTCATGAGCCCCAAACTGAAGAATATTATCGTACTACTGATGATGATGATGCTTATGATCCTTCTATAAGTCAATCTGGAATTCATTATTCAAACTATTATATCAGTGAGCCTAAAGTTCTCGAGTATGAGCCGACTACTTATGATGTTGTTCCGTTCCAAGCAACAACAATGCACTCCAATTTCAAGTTCAATGAGCCTAACCTCAAAGAGTACTATCCTAGTTATGGTGTTGCCTATGATCCCTTTCCAACTCAATTTGAAGCTAATTTCTACGAGCCTAGAGCCATCGGGTATGAACCGTCTCCTCATGGTAGCGGTAATGATACTGATCCATATCAGGCTTCGATTTATCATTCTGACTTCCACGAGCCTAGAGCGATCGGGTATGAACCGTCTCCTTATGGTAGCGGTCATGATATCGTTCCCTATCAAGCTTCGATAACTCATTCTGATTTCGAGTTCCATGAGCCCAAACCGGAAGACTATTATTCTACTACTTACCATGATGCTTATGATCCTTCTCTAACTCGATCTGATATTATTTACTCCACCTATTATTCCAGCGTACCGAAAGTCATCGAGTATGATCCGACTCCTTATGCCAGTGAATTTGAGTTCCATGAGCCTGAACTCATAGGCTATTATCCTACTAGTTATGGTGATGGCTATGCTCCTTCTGCAACTCGATCTGAAATTAGTTACTCTAACTATTATTCGAGAGAGCCCAAAGTCGTCGAGTATGATCCGAGCCTATACGAAAGCATTTCCTCTCGGACGCAGTTCTTCATCTCGTACTCTACCTCGGAACCTAGTGAGCTGGACTATCCAGGGTATGATCCAACACCTTACGGTGGTGGCTATGATCCTACTGTTACCTACGGCAAACCCCTTCCACCCTCGGACGAAATCTGTTATCCTCGTTCCGCCCCAGAGTCTAACAGCCATTCTCTTGATGGCTTCTCGTATGCGTCCACCCCTTCCCCTTACGGGCAAAATGGTGGCGACGACACTCCTGAAAAACCGCGCAGTGAAAGCAAATTGACCGATGTTAGTGAAGGAGAGAAGCAAGCTAATGGCACGGGGAATGGGCTTATCGAAAATGGCAATGGTCGCGAGGATGATCTTGTGGAGCCAGTAGTCTCCAGAGAGGGTGAAGAAAGAGAGGGATGTACTTATGACTATGATTATCCTTGGTCAGGTTATGATTATGGCTATGGAAATGGAAGAAGAGGAGGGTGTGATTGTGACTGTCACAAGCAAGTTCCTCAAGCTCAAAATGATTATAGTCCAGATACTATAGACCTCTGTGAAAGTTTATTTGGTTACTGGCCTTGTTTGTCTAAGAAACCCCAGAAGTACAAGGGAAACCAAGAAGGTGCTGAGATGAGCAACTTCAATCCATGGAAGGGGATTGCTGATTACCTTTTTGGAGGTCCATTCGCGTATGGCTATAGTGATGGAAGAAGATACTGACCCGCGATTCGAGCTATGGTCGCGAGAGTTAGAATTTCAAGGAGTACGAGGATTAGTTCAACAGAGTATGAAGATGCAACACATACTTGCATAATTGTAGTTCGTGTTGTACATCTGTGTACAAGGGCCGCTCACAATCTTTTTCCTTTCTTTTTCGTGGAGGAATCTTGGATGGTCAAGGATCAATGGACCGGACCATCTATGATTGCCAGCCATATAATGTAATAAGTTCTTTTTTCCTTTTGCCAGAGTCCCGTTCGATCGGTCTATCCCGATCTAACAGTTCTCCTTAATAAAAGAGAAAACACCAAACATATGAACAATTAGAGGGAAATTATGCAACACAAGTGGGAGGAGATATCTTAATGCAACTTTTGGTGTGAAGAACCAAAAAAAGTACACATTTGAACTTGTTATTCTTCTATTGAATCAGATTAATATAATGGTGGTAGGGTGAGTGCTGCTTGGATAACAACAGACCAATTCATTGACAGTCCACGACCAGTGTTGGAGGCAATTTATGTCAAAACAATTATTGTTTCTGGGCAAAAGCTTAAAGAAGTTGTTGATGACTATTCAACAATGCTACCCGAACACACCAAAATCACCATCCTTGAATAATAATATCACATCTTATAGTCCAACTCAGTAGAAGATGGATCGCCGGGAACCAACAGTTCTCAAACGGTTGTGATCAACGGCTCGAGACCTTGCAATATTTACTCCCAATCAATGTCATTCTTTTCTCCATTAATTTGAATCAATTCCATTTCAGAACATGACATATAAAACGTGAATTAATAGGCAGGCCAAGTTCAGGGACAAGCACACTTACTGATTCACGTAGTGTGTATATAAGTAGAGAGAAGCATAGAAAAGTCACTAAGAAAAAATAAAGTGGTTGTCTAGGATATGATTTATAATCATAGATTGGGGTACACATTTTGCTGATCTTTACCCAACCATCTACTGTTAATTAGTAAGATATCCCATAGTTGCATTTGATTTGTCTTCGGTCCTGTTAAGATTCGAGAATCCCGCAATTTAAGGGAGTTTTTTTTTTTTTTGGGCATTTTGTTCCCTTTTTTTCCCCTCGCCAAAAGGTTATCGTCTCCGGTTCATGAGCTCAACTGATTAACAAATTGTTTATCGCCACTGTCAGCAAGATAAACGCAAATCATTAGAGCATGCTTCAACGATTTAATTATTTTTCTGAATACGATTTAAATTGAAATTCGACAAAATAAGCTGAATCATTTTAATCTGTTAACGACAATATAACGTCGCATCTGTAAGAAGGAAATATCCAAAGCAAACAAGGGAACCTCGTAGTTTCCGTCCTCTGTCGAATACGCTAAAAAGAAGACATCAAGCTTTCTTTGTTCGGCTTCGATTTGCAAGGGATTCTTTGGCATGATTATCCCTCTTTGCTTTTTCATGACCAACCCTTTAGGCTTACGCCAATTGTCTAGTGTTTGGTGTCTTCTGGATTTACTATAATGCCCTTGTTTTATTTTCAGTAAGCCATTTACCAAACTGCCCCCATCCTTGTAGAATACTTTAACATAAAATCCTTTTAACTATATTATTAGCTTAGCGTCTCTCCATTTATTATAACATGAAAAATCACGTACTCGAAACACAAAAATACTTTTCATTGTATTGGGAATAAAGCTAGGTGTAGTTACCATTTTTAAATTTTGCAATAGTAGAAGTTTTGTATATGCAGTCGTTAAATTGTTTTATTGTCTACCTCCTCTATTAAAACACTTCAAAGCTTTTATTCATTCATTTTTTCTATAACTTTATGATAACATTTTTGTATTTCGTTTGTAATTATAACATGAATCTAGTTTATTGTTGAAGTTCACGACTTATGTAAGTGTTTGCAGAAAATTTACCTCCAAATTTTTAAAAACAAGTAGTACTAAAAAAATAGATAAAAAAAGGTGATGTAAAAGAGAAAAGTCCTCAAGGGTCATAAAGCTCGTTAGCTTCATCAAAATTTCTCTAAGCTACACCCCAAACAAAGATTAGAAAAAGTCAAAAACTTAAAGGGTGAGATTAAATTTATAATTCTCTTAATTAAATCTACACCTTTTTGTCACTAAAACATAAAAGCAGATGTCACTCATGCCCCTTTTAATTGGTATAAATTTAACAAAATGATATTTGAACTCCGCTTTTAATATTTAAGCTTCACAAGTGTCACTGAAAGTTTTATATACCAATACTTATCGAACCTTTAGCGACAAAATGAAGCTCAAAAGGTAAAAAAGTGTGAAGCACAAATATAAATTCCTTAAATTTAGCACAAGTATAGATTTAGCTCTACCCAAAAATAGCATAATTCTGGCGAAGGGTAGTTTGGGAAATAAACTTTTGGTCAATCACCTTTTAAGACTTCTGGTCCCCACCTTTTGCACCATAAATCCTGTTAAAGTCCTCCTTTTGTTCTTCACCTCCTTGAACAATCAAAATTTGCTTAAAAAACACAGCCATGGCAGCTTTGCTCGGTCTTCTTCCACCCTATCCGTTATATATTCTCCTAATTGTATATCTCTCTCTTCTCCCTCTCGCTCCCTCCATTTCCATTCAAGACCTTCTCAGGAGCAAAGGGTTGCCAGCAGGACTCTTTCCAAGAAATGTAGAATCATACGACCTCGACCAAAACGGCCTTCTGCAAGTGTACTTGGACAGGCCCTGCGTGGCCAAGTTCGAGACGAGGGTGTTCTTTGACAGTGTTGTGAGAGCTAACCTCAGTTATGGTGGGCTCGTGGGGGTGGAGGGTCTGTCTCAGGAAGAGCTTTTCTTGTGGCTGCCGGTGAAGGGCATAATTGTGCATGACCCATCTTCTGGTCTGATACTGTTCGACATTGGTTTGGCTCGTAAGCAGCTCTCTCTTTCTCTCTTTGAAGAACCTCCTGTTTGTAATCCTCAAGGTACCCACATAGCCATCTCTCTCTCTCTCTCTCTCTAAGTTGCGCTAGCTGTTAAAGAAAGTGTTACAAATGTGTTTACACGACGATAGTGTCTGACATTCGCCGCTAAAAAAAGGTGATGCAGAATTCTTAGTGACGAATATAATTTAGGCGACTAACACAAGACTTATGCTCAACTTTGTGCCTTACTTGGTTGTCTTATTTTTTTTTTGTCTACCATTGCATGTGTGGCAATGTTACGCTTTTAGCGGCATATGAGATGCAATTTGGGTATATGTTTCTCTGCTGGTTGTAGTAAGGAGTGGCCTATTTGATTGCTAAGAAAAGGGAAGAAAAACAAAGAAAAATCTTTTCACTGTCACGATAATTTGAGGCGGAAAATGAAATGTGTTCACTACAAATTTGACTTTGTTGCTTTAACAGAGGAATGCTGCAGCTAAATGCAATATGGTGGACAATCTTTTTCTGTTTCAACATATTTTCTGCAACCTCTGTGGGGTACCGACTCTTGATTGATGTGAAACATTGCAGATTTTTCATTGGAGAAGAATGGAAGGAAGGAGTTTGGGTTTCAACGTCAGAGATAAGGGGCTAATCCTCTTGAAGATGCGATTTTCCTTGCATTTGCTAGCTTGGTGTGGTGTCAAAATCAAAATATGAAATGAGGTGCTTGTGCAGAAGCTTTAGAGCTCTGAAGTGGGTGGTAGCTGATAACAAGATTCCGATGAATGAGTTGTTCTTGGTTTTCTGTTTGGTTTATGACATCTGTAATTATAAGATTAAGGATTGGCATAGTCTAGAACTTAATACAGAAGAATTCTATAAGACTCTGCTCCTTTTCCTGAAAAAGCAGTGCAAGAGTGCATGAAAAGGGGAACCTTGAACCTCGTACGTTGTTATAATTCATCAAGTGGACTCTTCAAAATGCGTGAAGTACCTGTGTCCGACACTTGGACATGGGATATGAGATATGTGTTCGACACATCATGTAAGATATGCTAAGAACACTATGTTTTAGTATTTCTTTTAGTTCCTTACTGCTTTGAGATGATCTCAATTCGAAATTAAAACAATATGTATACTATAAAACAATATGTAAACTAAGGAGTAACTAAGAAACAAGAATAGGCAGAAATATTTAGCCATGTCCTCTTGTCTTGTGAAAATTAGACGAATTCGACACTTGGACACGTATTCGAATGGGACACTCATACCGAGTCAATGTAACATAGTCATCAAGTCCAATAGGCATGTAACCCGGTTCAACTAATTCTAGACTTTTGTTATACTAGAAAAATTGGGGGTTTCTTTCTTTTTCGCTCCATGAATTTACTAAAGATGTCACGCCAAGAAGAAAAAGGATGGGAGTCCTTTCATTGTATAGCTGTTTACTCGAAAGCTGGGGACTAGATAATCTACTGACAGATAGAGTTCATACATTGAGATCTTAAACAAGAGCTGGCATTATGGGAAGGGGGTATATTATAACCAGACATACTTAATAATGTTTGATCAAAGCTCATTTGAACATGTAATCTATTGCTGACCAGTAAGGTTGAACTATTTTCCGAAAGCACACTTGCTGAGTTGCAGAAAAGTGAGAGGCTGATATACCCACCTTGACGACTTACAGAAGCTTGGCATTAGGCCAACCTTCCCCTGTTAGATCATAGTCTAGCATCATGGTGTTGGCACAACTTTTGGCACTTACGGGAAAATGTTCCGGATCAAATGACAACAGTATATCGAGGTGAATAGTTAGGATTCAGATGTATATGCGTCTGGTTACATGACATTATATAAACTTTGGGAATAGTTTAAAGGGTCCAACTTTTTTTTTCAAGCTTTTAGCAGACAAATGTGTGTGGGTTCATATTGGTTGGATTTACGTTATGACAGCAACTAACGTTGAGAGCAGGTTTAACGTGGAACTTCCTTTTCATATGACAGCAAAGCTGTCTCAGTTTTGATTGGTTGAACAAAGTTTGAATAAATTTGCCTGGGAAAAGACGTAGATGTCAAAGATTTGGTTGTTGAGAGGAAGATTTAAGGTGGCGGGACTTGGCTAAATTCTTCTGAAACGATGTGTGCGTTCATAAGCACATTATACGCAAGATTCTTGAGATATCATGCTGGAAACGAGCAAGAAGAAAAATTACAACATAGAGGAGTAGAATCAAAATAAGTAACCACATTGCATGTTTGAAATGTGTTTCCATGCTTCCACTGAACGTGCCAATTTTAACGGTGGGGAGCGCTGTATCCTACATAACCTGATTGTCAATTAGTTGTAGCATGATAGTGTCCGCCCATGATGATCTGTTAGCACTGGTGACAGCATAACTCAAATGCAGATTGCTTGCTTTTTAGGCAAACATTTTGCAGTTCCGACAACCTACTATCTGATTGTCATGTTTCGTCCAATGGCTTCCTTCCTATGCGGGTGTAGGAAGAGATAGTGATCATGCAGAGACAATCAGTGGACTTCATTTCGGAAAGCAGATGCATTTCAAAGGAAATTCATCCTTATAACGCAGAATCAGCGTGCTTTACATTTTTAAATCTTCTACTCTGAAGAGAAAAGAAGTGGAAAAGGTGGATTTCTTCAAAAGAGAGACAGTAATCGAGTAGTTCCACCACTTCAACCACCATGTCTAGAATTTTCTCCTGTAGTTTTACAACCAGACCAGCAAAGAAAAAGAACTAAACCTTAGGAGGTGTACTATCGTGGTGTTTTCTCGTGACGCGAATGTAGCAGAAAACAGCAGCAACCATAGCAGTAGCAAGCCCTCCAAGAATCACATCGCCACCAGCCACAGCATGAGAATGATGCCTCTTAATCTCTCTGATCTCTGGAGGTTCTCCTACCTCGCTTTTGTCCCCAGCTTCAAACGGAACTGGACTTGGAGCCGGCACGTGCATTGATCTAATTACTGCGATGGTGCTTAAAGCTCTGGATCCATTACTTCTTCCAATGAAGAAAGATAATTCAACTAAAGCAATGCAAATAAGAAGAAACCTTGCCATCAAGAAATCTTGTATCGTGTTGCAAATGTTAGTTCACTTGACAGAATGCAAGTTTGGAGTTACATTTATATGAGACAAGGGTCTTGCAAGTCCTTGTTGGTATATTTTTTAAGAGGGGTTGGTCATATAATATATGTTTTGAATATTGAATGCATGTTACATACTTCCAAGTGTAGTATGCTGGATTTTTGGATCTCATGGTAACAATAACAAGGGGAGGTGCTGTTTGGGCAGGATTATTCCAGGGAGATGGAATCTCCACACTCAGATACTACTCATATTTTTGGCAGAATGAGGCGGAGGCGATTGTCAGAGAACGACAACTCTGTCATAGTCTTCTTGACTTGTCAGTATGTTTCATTTTTATGTTTTCTTTCGTCTTTCCCATCAGTCTTCTTGATTCCTGAATGCTTGGTCTTCAGTTGGCCGACTTGCCGGACTAATTACAAAAACTTGCTGTCGCACCAAGATTTCAGCCAAATCAATCAATAGACCACTGATGCACTTTCTACTGTTATGAAATGCATTTTTTAAATACAACTCTTGTAAGTGACTATCATGAATGCGATGGAAAACGCGTGACATCTGTGCTACTCGAAATCTAATTAAAATAATCAAAAGCGCGAGCATTGTAGTTGGTGGATCTTCAACCAGAAGGCTAGTCTTGAGCCTATGTTAACAGATAGGATGTATATAATAATACGGTTTTCGGATATCAAAATCTTGAGAAATGGAAATCTTGATTTATCCCTGCTGAATGAGAACCCTCTCTGTTGCATGAGCAAATTGATTCATAATACAGAGGTAGGTCTTCGAGAAACATTCTTATAATGTACATGAAACCACAAATCAAGTGCCTTTCGAGCAGAAACCCATCAGCCAAATATGGAAAGGTCCGTGATTTGTTCAATGGTATTCTGATGTAGTTTAGAAGCTAGAAGTGACTTTCGTACAGAGGTTTGCAGTTTAACAATTAGTTGGTTAGATCTAGAGTACATGTTGATGGAGAAAACTATAACCACATGATTTTGGATCAGTAAAATTCTTCTGCTTATTTCAAGAACATATTGGAAGGATCTGTGCTCGAAACAAGTAAATACTTACATATATTAAACTTGAAAGTACGGTTTAAACAAATTATTGCTCGTGTATCTCGGTCTAGGTCTATACGGTTTTTATGCAGTCATTATAGAAAGGGGGCATCTTCCACTAGTAATGTTCCCCATTACTGCAGTTACTACACGAGGTCAGTTGTGGTTCATCCATTAGCATAAAAAGTTGTCTTGATATCTTTATTCATGTCTCTCCCCTGTCCAGAATCTATACATCTGCTGAAAGCTCGTATTATTCTGTATGTATTTGTTGGCAGCTCTTGATAGAGCTAATATTGTAACAATTCCTCTGGCATTACATATTCGTGAGTCCTAATCTCTCCTTTCTCTTGTTATTTTGTCCTCTGTCCCCTTTGTTCATTCAGAAACGAAAAATGAGGGCATCTGAAAGCGAATGATAATATGCTGGTGGTAGATCCTCTATAAATGGTATTGCAAGCTTTCTCTAGATCACAAATTATTGTCAAGTGGTTGGGCATTGATACCATTTTAGGCAACTTGCTATTTGGAAGTGTCGCCAAGATTTTTGTTTCCTCCACATCGAAAGATACAAAAGGACATAACATGACCCTTAGAAGTATAGGACATTCTACTGAGTAGCTGCTAAGTATCTTTGCTATACAGAACTCAAGCATCAGAAGTGTTCAATACCTTATGAATAAGTAGCACTTCTAATTGCTCTATATCCCTCTAATAAAATCCAGCAAAAAGTCCCTAATCTTGTCGGCCTCAAGCCTTCCGCCATTGATTACCTGACATCGAATTAATCACTTATCTTACTGATTAGTTTCCTCATAGACGATAACTGAGCATCATAAATCTTGAAGATCTTGAACATGTACACATCAGTACCATATCAGGATTTAGGAAAAAGTACGAGATGATTAAGAAAATTTATTTCGAGAACTTTTGTACTTTCGAGATTACCTCCACAGATGAAGTGAAGAGAAAGGCTCCTTTTGAGGTAGTAAGACTGGTATCAGTGATATCACATCCGAGAACATTCATTGCCTCCATTAATTTAGTGAATCCACCTCGCTTCTTTTGGAAAACTATCTTTATCCAAAGCTTACTCCCATCCACTTGAATGACTTTAACTTCTGGCTGTAAGAAGTGCAAAGGTTGAAGAATCTAGTTATGATGAACTTTTAATAACTTGCTACAATAGTTGAGACTATATACGAAGTAAACTAAATAGTGTAACCTCTATTCCCCATTGGTTCATCTGATCTTTAGTATCAGCAATCTCATAACTCTTTGTAGCTGGTTCCTCTTCAATTGCTGCTTCCATTTCATGAAGTTGGTTACTAAGATCTTCTACGCACTTTTGCAGCTCCTTAATATAAGTGATTGCATCAGTTATTATGGTGGCTTTGTTCATCTGAAATTAACCAGCATTTCTTCAATTAGGACATGAATGTAAGTAATAGGAGACTAATTATTAATAGCTAAAAGAGCAAATATAAGAAGAGTTGTTTTGAGTCATTGCATTTGTGATGATTGGGACTTGTGACCGCAGTTCCAGGAGCCTGCCACTGAGTTTCTCGCGCCGCCTCCTCTCGGCGTGGAGGTTCTTGGATTTGAATTCTCCGGTCTCATCACCAATGTGCCTCCTCCTACCCATTCTCCCCCCACTGGTTTCTTCTTCAGCCACGCAAAAATCATCCAATGCAGTGTCTACAAACTCCATTCTTCAGATTTTAGGAAGTATTGATGCTATTGAGAGGGATTTGCAAAGAGGTCCTAACTTACTTTGAAAAGGAGATGGGGCTAGATGGGTTGTGAAAGCGCAGCAACTTACGAGAAGATGTCCCGTGATACTGAAAAGTGATTGAGCAAATTGGTTTATAAAACTTCCTCTCACAAGATAAGCATTTTTCTTCAAGAGAGAGACAGACAGAGAATCTTCTTGTTGCAGTTTGTTGGGCATGTTTCAGTCTTACAATGATCACAATTTTCCTGGTGTTGAAATAAAAAGGAATATGAGTTTGGAGTTAGGAGTACAGTCCCCACCACTGTTACATCTAATGAAAGACAGACTAGTAAGTACATTATGGCGTTGTAACAGTATTTTCTCCATCAACAAAGGTGAAGGGGGTTTTGGGGGTGGGGGGGGGAACCCGTTATAAGGAAGAATTGAGGCGATTGGCGCACGTCCATTCTCCAACTGTAGTTGGGGCCATTGGCTCATGTCCATTCTCCAACTGTACCATAACTCGAACCACGTATTTTGGTCAGGCCACGCACCTCTATCTTTATCTGTTTATTCATCAGTCGACTGATAAGAGAGTAATTGTAGTCTCGTAAACTCCTTCCATGTGAATGGAATAGAGTACTTCGGACACCTCGGTTGCCAGGCATAAAAAACAACAGAAAAAGAACTGAGCATGTCTGAGTTGTTGAAATCTTCAGAGTCAAAAAGCAGTTTATTCCGAGCATAACTACTTTGCCAACAAAAAAAGGGGGGGATCATGGATATATGTGTTCAAATGATCTAGAGAATGATTACATGCATACAGTTGTACTTCTGTACTGAGCCAGCACCAGAATTCTTTATTTTTTCCTGTTAGTAGCTGTGGTTTGGTGGTTACTCTGAGTTGAATGGGAAGTACAAATAATTGAGGAAATCCGCTAGAGCAGTAATATTCTCTTCCAAGAAAAGCAGATGTACATTCCATACAACATAAGCATTTGTGGTACTTCTGCTAAAGGTGTGCCAACAATACCTTCTCTACTGTACCTAAAAATCAAGTAGGCATACTAAAAAAACATGCCAAAATGGCATCCCCTTGCTCGTAGCTGAGAAAAGTGTCACTAAAGTAACTTAAGCAGAGCGTACCTCGTAAGATCGACCAGAAAATTACCCGTATGTATACAAAGAAAAGGGCCTGCGGCAGATTATCCGTAGTGTTGTTAATGTACCTTATGCATTTTTCTTTCTTTCAACCCCATCCGAATAAGTAAACAGTTAGAGCAAAGAGTACTAAAACTACTGTGAACCAAAACACCACATGGGAGATCAGCAGGCAACATCCTGATGCAAAGAAGTCTCACTGCAGGCCGAACTATCACACCAAACCCGTTGGACACTCTGATTTGATCAGAAGGCAAAAGACGCCAATGCTGAAGAGAGGGACAACACTTCCTCTTTCCCTTGAGTGAAATGCAGCGAATGCAAAGTCCTGCGTTTATAAGAGACCGTACACAAAAGTGCTTCTGTACCCGAACTTGTTCCATTTTGAAATGACAACTTTAGTCCGGAGGGAAGTTTCCGAGGGTTCATTACTTCAGGTCCATAATCAACTCTCTATATTTGCACTCTCTACTTTGCAAAGCTGTCTGTCAAGAGCGTGAAATAAGAATCTACTCTTAACGCTGGTTTATGAACCAACATAAGAGTTAATGAAGAAAAGAAGAGAATCGAAACTAACTAAGAATGAGGCTATCCTAAGCTAGCTATGCTTGCCTAATGTAACTATTTTTTGTACACCTCATTAAGTTCCTTCCATTTTTTTTCCTTTTGGAATACCAATGATACCATTTGCAAAAATGTAAACATTATTAGAAAGGAAATACTCCAAAAATTAAGCCATTCAACTTCGCCTCTAAAAGGTAAGTCAGGGCCAGTTAAGTGTCGTGAACGAGTCCAGATATCATCCTAGTTTCATCTATCAAGCTTCTCCAGCGTAAAAATTTACTGAAGCTTGCTTGGTTTCATTCTTCGATGAACCGATATTCAACAAGCTCGAACCTGATTGGAATCGTGGGAAGTACTCCTTGATCATTTCTACCAACTTAAAGTTCCAATTAGAATAGAATTCTCTATGAGATTCATAGTTACATTACTTATTGCTTCCTTGTTCATAGATAAAGCGGATTCGTAATTGTCTTTCATTCTATTCTAAGGCCTAACTTGTATTCATGCGCTTCATATTCGTCCAGTGGAGTAATTTGTTACATCATTTAGTTACGAACTAATTGAGAAAATCACGTTTCTTTTTTTTAATTATTGGGTACATAATGCAACAGATTAATAAAAAAGTTGAGTACCTACGACATCCGTTTCGAGTTCGACAAGCAAATCACGAGGAAAGTTCGAGTAAAATAACTCTGTTTGTTAGCAGAAATAATCACGTCTCTTCAATTAAAACTAAGTCGACAATCCAAAAAATAATGTTTCCATAGGTATAAAAAGAGAAAAAGTCAGTTTCTAGATCAGTGTACAACTATTATGGCATAAGGTACAAGTGCTTGATGTTTGAATGCCAAAAGCTTTTGACAAAATGCATCAAACATTTCCCAAAACCCTAAACCTCTGCTAAGCCGCCTCATAAATCATGTCTTCACTCTGTCGCCTCATCCGCCGCTCCTTTTCCACCGCCACCGCCGCCGCCGCCGCCGCCGCCACGTCCCTCAAGTCACTCTCCGAAAACCTCTACAAAGAACGTAGACTCAGCAAACTCGTCCAGACGTTCAAAAAACACTCCGAGTCAGACAGGTTCCGCACCAAAACCGGCATCTACGAGGACACCGTCCGCCGCCTGGCCGCAGCCAAAAAATTCCGGTGGATTGAAGAGATCCTCGAGGATCAAAAGAAGTATGACGACATTTCCCATGAAGGCTTTGCTGTACGACTGATTACTTTATACGGAAAATCCGGCATGTTTGACCATGCAGCTAAGGTGTTCGAGGAATTGCCCGACCGAAAATGCGACCGCACCGTCAAATCGTTCAATGCCCTTCTCTCCGCCTGCGTTTACTAGAAGAACTATGACAAGGTTGATGGCTTTTTCAGGGATTTGCCGGGGAAGCTGTCCATTCAACCGGATGTTGTCTCGTACAATACCGCGATCAAGGGCTTTTGCGAGATGGGTTCGTTGGATGACGCGGTGGCTATGGTTGGTGAGATGGAGAAGAGTGGGGTGGAGCCGGACAGGATCACGTTTAACACGCTGCTAAATTGGCTTTCTGAGAAAGGGAGGTTTTCAGACGGGGAGAGGATTTGGGCTCGAATGGAGGAACGGAATGTGGTGCCTGATATAAGAAGTTACAATGCCAAGTTAGTTGGGTTGGCTAATGAGAGGAGAATGTCTGAAGCGGTTGAGCTGATACGGAAGTTGGGGGACAAAGGACTAAAACCCGATGTGTTTAGCTACAATGCTGTGATTAAGGGGTATTGTGGTGAGGGAAATGTAGAAGAAGCTAAGAGGTGGTATGGGGAACTGGTGGGAGGTGGTTGTGCTCCTGATACAGCGACTTTTTCCTTGCTTGTTCCGTTTGCTTGTGAGAAGGGTGATTTGGGTTGGGCGTTTGAGCTTTGCAAGGATATATTTAACCGTAAGCGTCTTGTTCATGAGTCATTGTTGCAGCTTGTGGTTGATAGTTTGGTTAAGAAGTCCAAGGTTAAAGAAGCTAACAAGCTTGTGCAGATGGGGAAGTCTAATGTTTACCGTCAGTATCGCTTAAGACTGCCTTCAGGCGAATAGTGCATTTCTGCTAATCAGAGGGGATCATTGTTTAGCGGTTAAGTGGTTGCTTGGGGACAAGGAAGTTTATGTTACTGGAGGTATAACTTTGTACCTTCGTTTTGTGTTCCTTATCAGATCATTACTTTAGAGACTAGAAAATGCTACCAAAGAAGAAGTGCAACTGCTATCCTGTGTCTCGTTGAGCTTCTTTAATGATCTCTAATGGACCATGGCATTCAAATTATTGCCTTTCCTGCTATTTATTGTGTCCGTGTAATTCCATTCTCCGTATCCCTTGGATGTGACATGTTTTCTAGGGCAATTGCTCAGACATTGCTACCTGTGCTGGAAGCTGGAGCATTTGCATCTGTGTTTAGATTTTTTTTTTTTTACTTTTTTGTGAACGGTCCATGTTTAGATGAATTCACCTGATTTTGATCAAATCGAACTGTAAATAGTGTAACCGATGTATATGGAATTGCCCTGAAATAAAAGAGCATCACATCATCCCAAGTATACAAGTTCTAGGATCATAACCTCATAGGCAAAAGCAACATTTTCTTAACATGCCATAAGCTCTGGTAGCTATCTTCCTGAGCCTTTAGCTATGTACTTGTACCTTTCTCGGCCTTTTGGCTAGGCTATGGACTCAAGTGAGATAATAGGAGGATATAGCCATCCGTTGCTCTAGGAACATATATTACATCCCATCCCAGGTGCTTGTGAAGTAAGAAGCATTATATGATCAAAACGAGCAACAATTCAGTTAAGAAAGGAAGAGCGAGGCCAAGCTTTTGCAGAACTCCCTTGGCAAAAGTCACAAATTTGGCCACCCAAAAAAGGCTCAAAAAATGCCCCCGTCCATTCAGTTCATGATTGTGCTCCGTTCAAGTGTTAATCCAGACAAGAAGTCACACTTCGCGATCAAGACAACGAAGTTAGAATCATGACTAATGCTACAACCGAAGAGAAAAGTGTCACTAATGTACCCTAAGCATAACGTTCTTTGTAAGATCGGCCAAATACTTTGCCATGCTTATACAAAGAAAAGGGCCAACGGCAAATTGTAAGTAGTGTTACGTACCTTGGAGTCAAAGACTGGATGGAAGGGAAATGTGTAGCTGGGCTGGAGGAAAGATTGAATGGGCCAACGGCAAATTGTAAGTAGTGTTACGTACCTTATGCATTTTTCTTTCTTTCCATTTCCTTGATCACAGAAGAACTTGTTCCCTCTTAAAGTGACAACTTTAGTCAAAGAGAAACTTTCGAGGATCATTTACTTCCATAATCACCGTATTATGCTTGGACTCTCCCTTCTGCAAACCTCTCGGTCAAGAGCTGAAACAAGAATCTATTCTAATGTTGGTTTATGAACCAACATAGAGTATTAAAGAAAAGAAGAGAAGCAAAATTATATGAGAACGAGGCTATCCTAGTCGCAGACCAGCTAGCTATGCTCGCCTCGATACTAATGTAACCTAAGTTCGCTAGCCTCGGCAGTAATTTTACTATATTTGATTTGGAGAACCTCATTCAAAATTTCTTCCATTATTGTTGTGAAATACGTACGGAAGAGTTATGTCCCAGATGCTCCTTTTGTGGAAGTACCTTTTGCAGAAATGTAGGTATATATTATCGAGAAGGTAAAGGTTGGGCGATGAAGTGTTGTGAAATCAGTCAAGTTCAAAATGATTCTTAGTTTGGTTTATTAAGCTTCTCGACTCAGGCTTGGCTTGATTACCCGATGAACCAACATTCAACGAGCCCAAAGTCGAGTAATTTGTTTTTTTATGTAGTTACCAGCCGATTGGAAAAATCATGTGCTTCATGTTTGAATGCTCGAATGTTGGTTCAAGTGCTTCATGTTTGAATGCCAGAAGCTTTTGACAAAAAGCATCAACATTTCCAAAGACCCGAAACCCTGCAACGCCGCCTGACCCACCTCATAACAACGGATCGGTGGTGAGATCGATTGGTAGCGGTAAGGTTGACGGACGGTGGGTTCGGTAGTTCAGTGATGATGCGTAGATTTAGGGTGCTGATGGTGGGCACGGGATTGGTGGTGGACCTGAGCTGCGATGGTGATGGTGGTTGGCGTGTAGATTGGCGGCCGGCACGGTGGTTGGGACATGGGGCCGTGGGCCTGAGAAGGGTGCTGAAGGTGTTGATGGCTAGATGAGAGACGGTGGTGGAGAAATTGGGGGTAATCGCGGTGGGGAGAACCTGGTGGTGGTGGGTGGCGGATTGGTGGCCGGCGATGAGGAATTGGTGGTTGATTTGCTCGCTTGCTCAGTAACGCCTCCGTCTTCTCAAAATGCAGAATTTTGAAGGGTTTAAGCGCATTGGTGACGTGTCAGTCCGTGAGGCGTTGATATTTTTTAACGGCCTGGATTGGAGCAACCTCTGCTCTGTAACCCTGCTTAAAGCAAAGGATCTGTGCCCCATAACAACATGTCTTCACTCTGTCGCCTCCTCCGCCGCTCCTTTTACCCCACCACCGCCTCCGCCACCTCTCTCAACTCACTCTCTGACGATCTCTACAAAGAACGCACACTCAGAAAACTCGTCAAGAAGTTCAAAAAATACTCCGAGTCGGACTGGTTCCGCACCCAAACCGGCATCTATGTTGCTGGAGCTACAATTTTGTACTTTCATTTTGTGTTTCTTACTTTCTTATCAGATCATTCCTTTAGAGACTAGAAATGCTATCAAGTTGTGCAGCTGCTATCCTGTCTTGTTGACCTTCCTTCATGATCTCTTATGGACCATGACAATCAAGTAAATGCCTTCCTGCTATTTAGTGCGTGCTAGTGAGTGTACTTGGATGTATGTTTTCTATGGTAATGTTTTGTAGTCAACTTAATTTGTTTCTACTGGTACGTGTGCTACCTGTGCTGGAAACTGGGCTTTTGCATCCAATACCATTGTTAGTATCTATGGGGCCGTTTGACAGCCCTTTTTTTGGCTCTTTTTTGGTCCAATTTTTTTGTTTTCCAAAAATCTATGGAACTTGGGTGTTTGGTTGAGTTTCTCTCTTTTTTTTTAGGGCTTGCTCTTTAAAAACTAAGCCCATTTCCGAAAAGAGCTCCAAGCTCTTTTCTTAACCTCTTTTCACGCGGGCTCCTGTTGCTCTTTAATGAGGTCAAGGCTTCGAGCCTTACTAGCAACAAATTGTTTAATTTCTTTGCTGGGTCGTCTCTTTTCATCAGCACTTTGCTGGGTCGTCTCTTTCATCAACACTGTGCTCGATTGGCCACAACTCTCGTGGACTCCACAGCCCACCGCGTCCATCACCTCCACCGGCCACCGAAGTTGTTATCGCTGGTCATCTTTGTGGCTGCGACGCCATGACAGTAGCGGTGCGGAGGCGGCGCCGGTGTTGAAGGAGAATTAGGGCCCAGGTGCCGGGTATGGAGTTGAGCGCAGCAACGGCGCCGGTGTTGAAGGAGAATAAGGGCCGGCGACACCACCCACTCTGCCGCAGACAACCCACCTCATCATCAAACAAACACCCACCTACCACCGGTTCATCACCTACCACCGATGGGTTCCATCATTAGGAAATTACAAAAGTCAATTTGGTTCTTATTTGATTTAATTGTGCAAAATGCAGATTTTGGCTGAATCTTTGATTTAAGGTGTTGCATTACGACGCGTTGGTGTCGATGGCCTAGAAGCTGGCCGACTTGCAGAAGAATTCAATTTTGCAGGAATTTGTGGCCTAGAAGTAGGAGTTGAAGGTCTTGAGCTTTGAGACGGTTTCGTCCGGTCAATAGAAGAGTTGTTAGGGGCTGGACGAGCTCTAGAAGGAGTTGAAGATCAAGATGGCTGAATCTTTGATGTTGTAGAAGAGAGGGTTGGTAGTGATGGGTTACCGGTTTGTGATGATGGGTCACCGGTGTGAGGTTGGCCAATGATGGTGGTCGGCGATAGGGACTGTGTGGTGTGAGCCGATTTGGCAGTTATGAGATGTGTGTGTGTGTGTGTGTGTGTGAGAGAGAGAGAGAGAGAGAGAGAGAGAGAGAAAGGAAAAAAAAACAGAAAAAGAAAGTTATAAAAATATTACTATAATTACCTTTAATTATGTAAAAATGTATATTAAAAAAAATAAACCCAAAGAGTTGTCCTGTCAAACGCTTGCTCTTTTCTGTTTTTTGAAAAAATAAACTCTGTCAAACAGCCAGCAGTTTTTTAAACTGGTGAAAAAAAAAACCGAAGCTCTTTTCTTTGTTTTTTAGAAAAAAAACTGAAAACTGAAAGTCATACCAAACAGACCCTATGTGCAGATCTTTCTTTCCCATATGGTCCATGTTTAGATGAATTCAAAATCCAACAGTAAATTGCAAAAGGGATGTATATGGAATTGCTGTGAAGTAAAAGAGCATTTCCTATCTAGCAATAAGTATACAAGATCTGTGATCATAACCTCTTAGGTCAAACAATATTTTCTTGACTTTCCATAAACTCCGGTAGTTATCTTCTGGTGCCTTTAGCTATGTGCTGGTGAGAAAATGAAGGATATGGCAATCCGTTGCTCCAGGAACGTATTTTACATCCTATGCTAGTTGATTCTGCAGTGATAAGCATTCAACTATCAAAACGAGCCAAACTCAGTTGAGAAAGGCGAAGCAAGGCCAAGCTTTGCAGAACTCCCTTGGCAAAATTCACAAATCTGGCCACCCAAAAAAGCTCAAAAAGTGCCCGAGTCCATTGAGCTTATAAGTGACTGTTCAAGTGTTGGTCCAGACAATGGATTTAGAATCATGACTGATGCTATAAACCAAGAGAGACTTCTACGCAAGTACTTCAGCATATGGTGGAAGTACTTATCTTTCCCCAACTGAGCCTAGCCCCAGACAGACATCGTGTAGCACGAGCAATTCTCGTCGGTCGGCTCTGTCAAGGCCACATCGAGATTTCCCTTAGGCTTGCAAAAGGGCTTGTAGCAGAAACCGAACAAGCTTGGCTAGAATGCTGGTTGAAGATTGTCGACTCTGCTAATTCAATCGGTACTGTACAGTTGGTGGCAATTTTCTGGTGCTAACAAACATGCACGGGATAATCATTACATGTTCATCTGCATAATGATTGAAAACCTTATTAGAACTATGAGTTATTCCAGGTGGCCCAATCATCGTTACTGCCTAGCCATATCACTTTTCCTGGCTAATTTTTTTTGCTCCAAATCTGGCATTACGGATGATAATGCTGGCTTTTTCATCAACATTATCAATAGACAAAAGAAGACCACGGGACCTGACCTATTCTCGTATACCTACAAACCCAAGAAAGTAAGTCCATAACCTTTCTTGTACCTAAGATTCTGACAAATAGTGACCTTTATTTATATGATAGCGTAGTATTATAGCCCAATTTCCATTTACCTTCTCCAATCAAAAAGTGCTTCTCCACTTAGAAGCAATTATATACCAATTGAGCAAAGCAACGCCAAGCTTGGCAGCATTCCCACGGCAAAGGCAACAAATTTGGCCGCCCATGAGTCCTCGGCATGCTTATACCAACACCATTTAGTTCAACAACGGACTAGGTTGAAGTATTTTTTTTAAGAGGTAAGAACCATACCATTGATATTAAAGATAGCTTTTAAATGACACCCCCATCCAAAAGGAATTGCAGTACAATAAAAGTCAACAGCGACAACACCAACAACATCATAATTAAGAACAAATAAAAGTACACAAAAAACTAAACAAAAAAGACTACTTTTTTTAATGGAAATATGCACTAACCAAGATAAATGACCAAAACACACACACACACACACACACACACACACACAAACAAATATAAGAAACTGCAGGATAAGGGCAACCAGTCGAACATTATCCCTTGAAAACCTGATCGCCATCCACACAACGACCGGCATCCCAAGGTCACCACCGCCCTAGACTAGAACGCACAACAATGCCCACAGGCAACCGACCATCGCCATTTTCCAATCCACCACCATCATCGCCAACGGTAGCGCCAAACTGCCCACAACCAACATACCACCACATCCATGCGGAACCACCGTCACACCTTCAACACTTGCAATCTCCTTGAACTTGCCACCACCCCCAACACATAACCCAAGGCTCTGCCACGCCAAGGCACCCCATGTGCCTAGCCAGCAGCCCCAACATCCGAAGCCTGAGGAAACTGTCCACCACCGCAGCAACATCCACCACCACTAAAACCAAAACACCAACCTTAAGGGGTTTTTTGTGTGTGTGTGTGTGTGTGGGGGGGGGGGGGGGGGACCCTAGCTGAGATAAATCTCTTTCTACAAACTCCTTCTCCAACCGGTGGCACCACCACGGCCACCGAACAACCAGAGATGCCACCATAGCTACCTCCCATCCTAACATCGGCAGAATTCCGACCACCACCAACACCCAAAGAAACCCATCTAAACGCACAGCCCACGCTCTGCCCCGCCACCAGAGATCAGGCGTCGCAGTCGATGTTCATTGAACAAGCCCACCCCCAAGCCATAGATCTAGCCTCGGCAACGACATGCTCCAGGAGAATAGCAGATAAAATAAAAAGACAACACTGAAATTAACAACAAAACTGGAAAACCCTAGTATACCACACCACCACTCGCCAGAGGATACAGGCGACGGCAGCGGAGACACTATGGGTGTTGGGGAGAAGGGGGTTCTTTTTTTGTTTTTGTTTCCGGAGAGAGAGACATGGTTGAAGTGTTAATCGAGCAAAGAAGTCACATTTTAGAACAAATAAAAATCGAGTTAAAAGTTTGGCAGCATCGATCTTAATGGTATAGCCCAAGATAAGCTTCTACTTAGGGAAAGTAAGAAATATGAAACCTAAAGACCAACCACTTGAACTACTCATCTGTTGGCAGCTTTAGCGTACGGTAGAAATTATTCTCTTTTCCCAACTCCACAAGTTCTTTAGCTTCGTCAGTCTTCAACCCCAACACCAATTGATCTACCACACGCTGCAATTTTGCCATATCAACAAGGCAACGCCGAGCAATGGCCCCCTTGCACAACTCAAGAGCAAAGTCAATATCACACTTGTCACAAGCTAAGGGAATAAGGGAAACAAACGTCGCCTTATTAGGGCCACAGTCATCCCCAACCATTTTGCCATACCAACTCTTCGCCTGCTCCAAATTCCCCTCACGGCAAAACCCTTTAATCAAAGCATTAATACTATAAGTATCAGGCTGCACTCCCTTACTCTCCATATCCTCAACCAACCTAGCCGCTTCTAAAACTCGTTTATCAGCAACCAGAGCCCGCAGTTTTGGGTTGTAACTCCTAACATTAGGCACAATATCCTTACTCTCCATCATTTCCCACAACGTGTCAGCATCGGATGACCGACCTGTACTGTAGAATGCGTTGAGAAGTGTATTGAAAGATATTATATTAGGCTCCAGACCATCCTTCTCCATCTTGTGGATCACTTCAAAAGCAGAATCTACAGAGCCAGCCCCACAAAACCCCTTAATAATGGTATTATACGAAACAATGTCGAGCTTAATTGACAATTTCTCGCGCATTTCGCGAAGAAGCTCTCCGATCTTTTCAAATTTCTTGCAATTGACGTAAGCCGCGAGGAGGGCATTGAAGGACATGACCGTGCGCTCGCAGTTTAACTGGGGCATTTCGTCAAACAGCTTGCGGGCATGGTCGAGCATGCCCGCCTTGCCATAAAGTGAGATGAGGCGGACGGCGAAGCGCTCGTCAGCGAAGTCGTCGAACTTTTTCTGGTGCTCCAGAATGTCCTCAACGCAGGAGAATTTCCGGGCGGCGGCGAGGCGGCGGACGGTGATCTCATAGCTGCGGTGGTTGTGTTGACGAAAGGAGGCGTTTTGAGAGTCTTTCTTGAACTTCTTCACGAGGGTCCTGATTTTTTTGTCCCTGGAGGAGATTGGCGATGTGGGTTTGGGTGTTTTGGGTTTCGAGATGGTGGTGGTGGCGGAGGAGTTGGACTTGCTTGTGCTGGGCTCTGAGATGACAGAGAATGGCTTGATCGGAGAGTTGGTGGTGCGGGTGGTGAAGAGGCAGTGGGCACGGCGGCAAAGAGAAGAAGACATCTGCTCTGTACCAGCCACTAACCTTTGGTAAGTAGGCGAGGAAGGGGTTTTACTAGGGTTTTAGGTCCGCAAATCTGGAAATGAGTTTTGGTGAGCGCCAACCCGTACAAAAGTCTTTTAACGGTTCTTATTTTCTCAATGTGACCTTAGTTTACTTTCGATTCACGATTTACTTTTTTAAAATCAATAACAAGCTGAATCTAACTGATTTATAATTTATTTTCAATAACATTCGTGGATAATTTTCACGTATTAGTACTAAGCAATTCTAAATAAATAAACTTAAAAAGTTAACCAAAAGAAAAATAAAGTAAGCAGTTATAATACCTAATAATCAATATCTCTTGTATATCTATTTATTTTTTCTCGTACATCAATAAAAAAAAAAGGCATATAAGTGAGCTTTTATTATAATAGATATCTTGCAATAAAACTTGTATCTTATGTTAACACGAGAACTTAAATACTGAACGTAACAAGATTATGTTAATTTAAATGAAATATAACTTCAATTCTAAATAATATTTGGAGCCGGCCAATAGTAGGTGCGCAAAAAGAACTTTTTAAAATGAGCACAAACTGTTCCAAACCAAACCGCTATGACCGACTAAATTGAGCCGTCAAAACTGATGGTATTTGATTCAAGTTCGGTTCAAAATTTTCCAAACTAATGGGTAACAGTTTCATTTGCGATTTGATTTCCAAACTGAATCGAAACGAACCGTGCTCACCCCTAATCTCATTCACTCCACTAGTCACACATATTTCCGGTGATTTCTAATATCAAATCAACCAAGGCACCAATCATGAACGAGCCACAAGGTATACATGTTTTGCTGCATCAACCCGTTAATTAACGACAAATAACAGAAATCTTAGTAACATTATGTGAGCGTCACTAAAAGTTTTCCTTTAGCTCTATGCAATGACCATAAGTTACTGCTATGAGAATATTTTAACAATTTACATAAAGATTAAGCCCATCTGAGGTGACCAGGGGCAGATGAGCTTAATCTTTATGTAAAGAGAACATTTTTTCCGTGTATTCTTATTCTTGAATCTTGACCACTCTTGACGATTTTGAAAACATGCTATAAAAAGCGTGCCTAGGCGCAAGGCTTAAGGAGTGAGTCTCGCCTAAGGCTAAGCGCAACCACTTAAAAGAGGCTTTGTGCGTGGACGCCCAGACACAAAGCAAGGGTGGAGGCGTAAATAAAAGCCCTAAAAATCAAGTATTTATATTTGCTATCGTGTCATCATCTCGGCTATTCAGTGTTTTTAGTTCTTTCTTTTGTAAGATATAAATGTCTAAAGCAAAAAAATGAAAAATGAAAACCGCAAAATCCCAATTAATCGATTACCTTTCTATTGTTCGTTGTGTCATTGTCCTCTCTTGGAATGTTGTTCCCTTTCAATTGGATCTACTCTATCAGTTCACCTTGTAGACGAAAAAAAAATGAGATTGAGAAGAAATTTTTACTGGACTTGGAACTTGCCATGGCCCTCACATGATGAGGATGATGCTGTCATATCCACTTAGTGTCACCTACTCCTCATCGGATTTGATACTTATTTTAGTGTTGGAAGTTCGTTAAATTTCCATATCCTAAAATATGTTTACATGATTTTATTGCTTTAGAGGACTGATATCTATTTATTTTATTTTGCACCTTGCTATTAAAAGTCTTGAGTCTGCGCCATGCACCTACCTGGGCTCTAGAAATCTTTATGCCTTTGTGCACCTGTGCTTTTAACAACAGTCCACCATAGTTTCATCCGCAACAATTGGTCTCAATGGACTCTATGTTGTAACTAATATATGAAAATAGGATTTTGTCAAATTAATTATGCCAAATTATAATGAACAATAAACCAATTCAGTAATCAATACTAATCAAAGAAGAGGTTTAGAAGAGCCTAGAACTCGGTTTAGGCGTGCTAAAACACGCTTCCCTTGAAGGAGATAGATCCAAAATCTGCAAACGGGCCGTCCTCGTTTATCCCGTCTAACTTATCGGGCAAGCGGCGGTGCTCGAGGAACAACACCATGAAAGTGCCAACACAAGTTGGACGATCAAGGTTAACCCCTCTTGTATTATTATCCAGGGCTCTACTTTCTATTTATCTCTCTCCCTTCCGTTCTTAGCCCTCACATTTCTTTTTAGGAAGCCCACAGTTTAGCCTACACTTGACTCAAAAAACAGGTGTACCGCTTCCCCCAACAACCCATACATCAACCGTTCCATGTATCCTTTCACTTCCTCCATCTTCACTCCTCTTCATTATCTCGTCTATTTGTCTCGCCATTAACTACCATGTTAACTGTTATCTTGTCTGTGAGAAGATAAGAAAACGAGAACTACAAATGGTAAAGCAAGGCCAAAGCTTGGCAGAACTCCCATGGCAATAGTCACAAATTTGGCCACTCAAAAGTTCCAAAAGAGGTTCACAAGAAACTCCATTCAGTTCATGATTGAACTTTAATCCAGCAACATTCTGTTATCAAGCTAACAATGGAGTCCTAATCGTGACTCCAGCAGTGCTACAAGCCAAGAGAAACTTCTATTCAGGAAAGTAGTACAACACTCGCATTATTCATCTATTGGCAGCTTCAGTGCATAGTGCTTACTCTCCTTCCCCAACTTCACAAGTTCCTTAGCTTCTTCACCCTTCAATCCCAGCACCAATAGATCTACTACCCGCTGCATATTTGCAGCATCGACAAGTGATCGCTGAGCAATGGCCTCCTTGCACAACTTGAAAGCAAAGTCAATATCACCCTTGTCGCAAACAAAGGGGAGAAGCAAAGAAAGCGTCACCTTATTAGTTAGCTTATTCCGACCGCAATCATTCTTAGCCAATTCGCCGTACCATCTCTTTGCCTCCTCCAAGTTCTCATCCCTGCAAAACCCTTTAATCAAAGCATTAATGCTAAAAGCATCAGGCTTCACTCCTTTGGTCTCCATTTCTTCAATCAACTTAACGGCTTCCGAAACTCGTTTATCAGCCACCAGTGCTCGCAATTTCGGATTGTAACTCCTGACATCAGGCACAGTACCATTACTCTGCATCATTTCCCAAACCTTGTCGGCATCAGATAACCGACTCTTTTTGTAAAATGCATCGAAAAGGGTGTTGAAGGAGATTAAATTAGGCTTCAAACCATCCTTCTCCATCTGGTCAATTACCGCAAGAGCGGACTCTGGCGAATCTGCATCGCAGAACGCCTTAATAACCGTATTATACGAAACAACGTCAAGCGTAATCGACAATTTCTCTGGTATTTCATGCAGAAGCTCGCCAATCTTATCGTACTTCTTGGAATTAACGCAAGCCGATAGGAGGGCATTGAAGGACATCACCGTGCGCCCGCAGTTTAGCTGGGGCATTTCGTCGAACAGCTTGCGGGCATGGTCGAGCATGCCCGCCTGGCCGTAGAGGGAGATGAGGCGGACCACGAAGCGTTCGTCGGTGACGTTATCGTACTTCTTCTGGTGCTCGAGAATGTCCTCGATGCCGGAGAATTCTCCGGCCGCTGCGAGGCTGCGGACAGCTGCCTCGTAGTTGCGGTGGCGGCTGCGAAAGTGGGCTTTGTCGGTCTGTTTCTTGAACCTTTTCACGAGGGCCTCGGGATTTTCGTCTTTGGAGGTGGTTGGCAAGGCGGGGACGGCAGCGACGGGCTTGCTTTTCTTTGGTTTTGAGATGGTAGTGGCTTTCTTGAGCCGCGAGGTGGTTGTTTGCGTGGTGGTGGTTCTGAAGATGCGGTGGAGACGGCCGCAAAGAGTAGAAGACATTTGCCCTACAGTAACGCACTAGTAGGAACGGGGTTTCTAGGGTTTGAAGTGGCAATTTTGGAAGGAGAATTCAAATGGTTGAATTGCCCCATGGACACTCGAGGCTTTTCACTTGGTTTTAAATCAGCTCCCATGTAAGTACAAGTTAAGTACATTTAAGAAACTGATAACTTGACACCGCATTCTTCACGGCGTTTCCTAAATAACGGGCGGCACAAAATCAAGACTAATTACAAAATATTAGAGCGGCAAAAGAAAAAATCGTTTCAATTCGGAATAACTTCTTACGTGAAGACTTCTTCCTGTATTCAAACCATCAAGTTACTAACTATAAACAACGACAGCAACCCTATTCCCAGAAGTCTTGATTTGTAGCTAAATAAAGATTGCTAGTGAGTACTAGGCAATCGGTGAACCCGATACTTGTAACTTTAGAAATTTTATTTTATTAAAAAATTATCTTCCAATTTCTAACCTCCAAATACTCCCCCCCCCCCCCCCCCTCACCCCCCACAATAAATAAATAAATAAATGCCTTCTTATAGGATGCTTAAAGTATAGTGTATTTATGTATACATGAAAAGTGAGGAACTTATGTCATTTTCTCTTAAGAAATTTAAATAGCCCTGTGTGAAAGTTCTATTTCAACATCGATATGGAAAAACTCATTTTAGCACACGTGCACTAGAATTATATAACTGAAAATCAACTCAAGTCCGATCCGAATTGAGAAAAGACAAAAAAGAAAGGAAAATAAGTTTTGATAACGTCGAAGGTTTGAAAACTAACTATTGTAGCATTTTAACAAGCGAAAAATAAGAATTTATAATCAATATTAATTACTTGGTTTGCTGAAAAGTCCCGAAAAATCCAAAAAAAAAATAAAATCTGCACCTACACTTTATGTGCCCGGCAAGATTACAAGTTTTTTTTTGGTGCCAAATGTGCGTCTAGTCTAGTGCTTAAGGATTTTTTTTTTTTTTTAACTTTACCAGCTCATTTGTAGTTACTAAGTATAAGCTGATAAAATTGGGCATATAAGGGTTACATTGCATTGTGATAAAATATGTATTCATAAGAAAATATCACTAAAGATACTTATTGGATGTAAAAACTAAGAATTGGTCAGAAATAGTTGGCAAAAGTGAATTTTTTCCCCACCTTTGATAAACTTGTTGCTTCAACTTCTTGATTTTTGTGGTTTGTTATGAATTAATCTCTGTATGTATTTAAAGATACTTTTATGTTATATATACAAATAGGGCTCCTCAGCGTTACCCCAAAAAAAAAAAAATACTGAAGGAAAATATCAAAAAAATGACTAGTACATATTTCAGCTGTTATTATGATGTTCTAGTTGAGAAAGTCTTACGATATAGACGTCCTTAATCAAACTCTCAAATATCTTATATGAATGGTCAATTAAATATTTAGGATTAATCTCAAAACTGTACCATCAATTTTAATCTCAGTGCAGTTTTTGTACCCAAATTTAAAGGTGCGTAAAAAAAAGTACCTAAATTTTAAAAAATGACCTATATTAGTACCTCGACTAAAAATCACGAAAAACCCGGTAAAAAGTTCAAGGAACAGGAACATCATTATGAAAAAATTATAATAAAGCCAGGCTACGTGGCCACCTGGACGGTTCATTTTTTCACACCCACACACACACACCAGTTACTTAAATGTTCTTTAATATGTGCCCTTCAAGATCTGGAAATTTGGGCTGGAATGCAGCTGCACCCTATTTTTTCCTACTCCCGTCACAGGAATGCTGGGGAACATGCTTAGCAGCTGCCTCTTTCTCAAGGTAATAAAGTACAGCGAAGAGCCATGGCAGCATGCAGCTGAAAAAAGATGATGAGAGGCCATTTATTCCGGTTTAGGGGGGCTGCAAATTTAATTTATTCCGGTTGAGGGGGTCTGCAAATTTATGGACACATACAGTACCACAATACCCAGTTACACTCATTATTATTGCAGGTAAATTCTCAGGCTGTCTTTATGGATCAAGTAGCAACAACACCATCAAAGTCTAAAATCTTCAATCCTTATCAAAAAAAATTTTCTTGTTTTAAAGTTCAGACAAAAACATGGCTTTAATCCGCAGGCGAAGCAACATCTTCTTGCCCTTTTACCTGGATATCTTCGACCCGTTTGAGGGCTTCGTAGCAGTGGCGAACGCCCGAGCTTGGCCGGCAAAACGACGGCGATAGCCAACCCCAACATCCACTGGAAGGAGACCTAGGACTCGCAAGTGATCAAGGTGGACTTGCCGGGGCTGAAGAAGGAGAAGGTGAAAGTGGATATGGAGGACGGATGGTGCTCCAGATCAGCGGCGAGCGGACCACGGAGCAGGAGGAGGAGAAGACCCACAGGAGGCACTACGTGGAGAGGAGCAGTGCCAAGTTCGTCCACCGATTCAGGCTGCGGGAGAACGTGAGGATATGGGCCAGGTAAACGCTACCATGGATAACGGCGTACGTGCTTATCGTGATCCCAACCCTAAACAGAATCCCTCGTGCCACCACACAATTACCATCTCCTAAACCCAAATGAGAACCACCATCCCACCGGAAAGTTAGCTTACGTCATCCTCGAACACCAGAAAAAGTACGAAGAGATCGCCAACGCGCGTTTCACCATCCGCCTCATCTCGCTCTACGTCAAGGCGCACATGACCGACCACGTCCTCAGTCCACAAGCGCACCAAAATATCCTTCAATGCGCTCCTCTCAGCTTGTTGTGAACTCCCAGAAATAGGACATGATCGGCGAGTTTCTTCGTGAAGTGCCTAAGAAGTTGTCGATTAGGCTCGACATTGTTTCATATACCACAGTTATTACAGGGTTATGCCAGACGGGTAAGCTAGATTTCGTTCTTGCATTGGTTGAGGAAATATATAGTGATGAATTGGAGCTTGATTTGGTTACCTTCAATATTCTGATTGATTGGTTATATAGGAAAAATGGGTTATCTGCTGCTGAGAAATTATGGAGATTGATGGAAAGTGTTAATATTATTTGTTAGATTATATGTAGTCAAGGGGTTATATTGATATTTTTGCTAATCTATAATATTTTTTAGGGTTTCTTAGTCCTTATAGGATACTACATTCATGCCTATATAAAGGCTCTCTGTACATATTTTGTGATATGCAAGAATAATATCTTCTCTTCTAACATACTACCAGAGCCGTGATGATCCCACCAGCTATCTGCCTCCCAAGTCACCGCCCACGGTTACTGTTCATCAACCCCCATCCGTTCAAAATGTTTTTCCTCCCTTGTTGTTACCTCTGTCGAATTCTTTTAGCCCAAAGCCTAATCCAACACCACAATAAGACTCCTTTTTCTTCACCAATCAAAACGCCGCCAACCACGCCACCAGATTCGTTGTCACCTGCCACCCCAATTTTCTGCCTTTAGATCCACATGCCACCAATGTTACACGTATCTACATGCGCCCCCATGCGCCTACACGTGCATGGGCCTCTACGCGCCCGGATCTCCAGAATCCTTCTGGGCTGACCCACGGCTCACCCTCCTGACCCGTATCTGTATCCGTACCCGCTCGCCAGACCCACCCACTACAAGAAAAATCGGCCATGCCTACGGTATAGGTCCATTAGCTTAAGTAGTCTCGTAGGCATAGGCTCTTCCAACGGTACTAGTCCGTAGGCTTAAGTTCCGATGGGATGGACCTATACCTACGGTGCTTTGGATCTATACCAACAGGCATACCCTCACCATAGATATATCATTTAGTTGTATTCTTATTTTTATTCCCATACCGTAGGCATAGGTCCTTACTTGTCAAAAAAATATTTACAAAATCATTTCCATGCTACCACTACAGCCTGCCAAGCACCAACTTTCCTAATGCATGCTACCACTACACCGCTGCCAACCTTCCTAATGCATTCTGCAGCTTCCTCTTCTGAATTAATCACAACCTCACGTATAACTCAACCTGCAAAGACACAAAACAAAGTACCTGAAATTATTTGCCGTCAGTAAGCGTGGAGCTTAGCAGCCAACTGGAGACTTGCCTCCAAAACTGCATAGAGACTATGAGCAGCAGTTAAATTAACTAAGAAACACCAAACTTTCTTACTGATCCGCTATATTAGTTGAAGATCATACCAGTTTCGTTTGTTTTTCTTCTCTCCTAGCCACATCCCCATTTGCTTTTTGACCTTCGAAGGAAGAGTAGATACTAGGGATGAAGCTGCAGATAAACCACAATCCTGGAGATGAGAGGTTTAAAGGTACTCTTGGATCAAGCGGTTACCACTAGGCCAAAAGCTATAGCTGTTAGCAAGGGTGCAACCCCTTATGCCATTGCTCGTCTAATAGTCCGTTTGCATGAGTATGAAATTGTTCCTATTGCTTCATCAATTCAATGCATGTTAGACAATATAAACATCAATATCATCAAAACCAAATATAATCTTGGGTTAAATAACCGTAGGGTTAACAGGTACCATTAAACCTTTGTGGACCAAGTTTAACTGTAAACAAGTCGGTACAGATGTAATTTGGATAATTCATAGCAGGAAATATTCATCATCTGATTCTCGCATCTAACACATTTTCCCCAATTAACAATTACTGGAATGCAGACACAGAATTTGAGAATCTGGATAGACCTGAGATATATTCACTTGGTGGCCCTCTGATGATGAGAATCTAAGCAGATCATTCGTCAAATACTCTTCCAGAAATGGCTTATACATTGTCTGAAATAAATCAAACTGCCCTTGTACAATCTTCTCCACCTGATGCAAATTATACATATTAAGAGCAGAACCTCCACTGGATAAAAATTCTTGCCTCTTTAGCCTAAGAAAATGTATTATGCCTTTCAGACATAAGACAATAGTACGAAAAACATCACAAACACATAAGAGATAACCTATGTGAAAATGTGCACAAAAGATCATGTATACAAATAGGCACAACCTATAGCCCTCATAACTTCCCATTTTAATATTTGGAATTCCTCCCAGAACTATATTGGCGGTTCATGATACATTTTAGAAGCAAAAAATTTCTATTGCAAGTTGTAACTAGTCGATGATTTCAAGAAGATTTACCTAAAACCCTTGCTTGCATCCATGTAAAAGAAAACAAATTTGTGATCCATTAAATCAGAGCTATTAAATCCCTTCCGAATCTAACCCTTACTTTAACTAACCTTACCTTGTTTTTGTCCTCTGCAAAAAGTCACCCATATACGAGAGGCTACAAATTTTGGCATAGAGATCTTCCTGCATAAGCATCATAATCACAAAGATATCTTGTTTGTCTAACTTGACTGAAAAGTTGAAAGAAGCAAACCTAGGTAAATTTCGATGGCATAAGGAGGAGAGCGGCAGAGGTAGCAATCCTCAAGTTGACAGAGTTCACACACTCGATGTCCAGATCAGCCACAAGTACACGAACCTGCAGGAAAGAAAAGGGGATGGGCGGGTGGGGTGGGAGGACATGTTCTTTCTGTGTTAATGTGAAAACAAAACTAAGAAAATCACAACAGGCTTATAGACATCCATGTCGTCACAATTTGCATGCCTATTCAATTAAGAATTACAGAAGTAGGTATCACAAACAGCTCAGTGAGTGGCGGTTGAATCTCTAGATGGCTTCTAATTTGAAATCCTAGGGCACGACATATTGTTCAGACTTCACATTAGACTACTAGGTAAGAGCATCGAGTTTTATGTGGACACAAGCAAAAGGTGAATCTCAAGATTTTGCATTCTTCTAATATGACAACCCAACAATGACAAAATCCTGATCAAACAAAGGGATATATGTTACAGTGAACCACAAAATGCATCACGATATAAATCTCAACCGGTAACATGTCAACGGAGCAAGAAGAGGAGCATTCCGTTTGTTAGGGCCGTTTGTGCCATATAAGCTAAATGGAGTTGGGGCCAGTGAAATTCTTGTTTATTCAACAACCTTTTGGCGTACTAAAACCAATCTGCATCACAAAAGAAATACCAATGTAGCAGTTTTTAAAGTGTTTTGGATGTACATAACTGTCTACTAATGCACTGCGGCATTATCAGCCACCCAGATTTTAAACAGCAAGGAAATAGAGAGAGAAGGTGGGAAAGTGAAATATATACCACTAAAGGAGGGATATCATATCCATCTTTCAACACTGACCAGTGATGAAAATCATCTGTTCACACCATAGGAGCATAGGTAAATAGCAGTGATAGATTCTAGCGTTCTAAGGTAACAACAAGACAAGGATTTTACATATTAACAATTACCTACTCAAAAATTGTAACAACAAGACAAGGATTTTACATGTTAACAATTGCATAATTGATATATGTTAATGGTTGAAATTCAATAGTTGTAGTGGTCTACATAGATAGCATGCATGTATAACTCTCAATGACTTAAGAAAGAAGAGGGCATATTATATGTTTGCAAATTAATGGGCAAGCTATCACGTACAACACTGAAAGTAGTGAAATTCTAAGCTAATAGTCACCTACATATTTCACAAAACTCATAATCAGATTTTTTAGGTACCAAATTGCTGCCAAACCTAATCTAAGACCTTAATCAGATTAAAGGCATTAATCAGATTGCTGCCAAATTCCTGCCAAAACCAATCTAAGACCGTAACCAAATTGCTGCCAAAACCAATCTAAGACCTTAATCAGATTTTTTAGGTACCATAATCAGATTAAAGGCATAAAAAAGAGAGAGAGAGAGAGAGAGAGAGAACAAATAACAAACTAAGAACCTAAATTGCTGCCAAAACCAATCTAATAATCCAATTGTTCAGAGAAAAATTTTCAAGGAAATTATTAAATTAGAGACACAGAGATGAAGAAACTAAAATTCTAAGACCTTACCTTATCACTTGTGCAGCATGAGACTTCTAGAAGTGAAATCTGAAAAGTAAAGCCCTAATTAAGCTTAGTGATGGAGGCGACATGGTAGATCGAGATCGGCGGTGACCTAGTAGGTAGAGATCAAAGAGATTCTTCCAAAAAAAGATCTGGAGGAGCAAAAAGATGGTTGAGAGGAGTGGAGAGCAAAAACAAAATGAATCGATAGCAAGAAAGATGAGGAGAATTGAAACCTGGTGGATAGTTACGCCGGCAATGGGTAGGCCGGAGGGTGCGAACAGATGCGAAGAGATCCAATTTGAGATTGCAATTCCGGATATCAAGATATAAAAAGCTTCTTTTACTCTAATTTGGGTTAAAAGACGATGATAGTGCTTTTACCGTTGGTACACATGCACATATACTGACGGTGCCGAAAGCACCGTTGGCATATTCGTGGGGACATCTCATATTTGTTGTAGTGACCTGACCCTGCCCTCTACCCGGTTTACCGTTTTGGGTTCATTTAGGACGATTTATTTTATTTTGACCAGTTCACTTGATTTTAACCATGTTTTCTTAGGTCCCAGACCGGTTCCCATAATTTTTTATCGTTCTGAACTCATTCCCACCATCCGTTAGCTCAAATTCCGTTCAAATCTTTTATTTTTAAGCCTCTCATTAGGTTCCTTTATTATTTCTTACTCATCTCTTTGCTTGGTGACTGCAATAGATCTTGCTCAGCTTATTTTTATCATCCTTGATGGTTCAAATTATATTTTATGGGCCCAAGCTATGCGTAGCTTCATCAAAGTTAAGAAATTATGGTGTTACCTTATTGACGATATTACTATACCTGTCCAAACTGCAGATGCGCCTCAACTAAAATTCGATGAAAGACTTGACAATTGGGATAGCAAAAATCATCAGATAATTACTTTGTTCCACAATAACTTTGTTTCATCTGTCTATCAATAGTTTGGCCACTATAATACTGCCAAAGAAATTTAGGATCTTTTGGCTTAGCGATACACCACTGTAGATCTTGCTCATTAGTGTCAGCTTCATGATTCCCTTCATCGGATGAAAGAAGAGCCTGGTCAGCCTATTAATAGCTTCCTTTCTCAAATGCAAGGGATTTGGGATCAATTGAAACTTTCAGAACCATCATGGACTTGTTTTGAGGATTCAACTCATTTTATTGTTTACCGTGACTACCTTCGCCTTATCCAGTTTCTTATGTCTCTTAGTGATGCTTATGAATCTGTCGGAAGCTCTCTTTTGCATCGGAGTCCATTACTTACCCTAGACAATGCCATTGCTGAACTTCTTTCTGAAGAAACTAGTTGAGGCCTTCTGCAGACCCGTCATCTTAATATTGTTCTTGCTGCTCCTTCTCGACCTTCACACATTTCTTTACCCTTATCAGCTTCGAGACGTTCATCATCTTCTTCGGTACTGCCATGAGTTCGGTTATAAGACTCTTGATTGCCCTGTACACCCTTTCAGACTGTTCCCAACCTATATATCCTGGTCTCACCTAAAGGCCCACTGGGGGTCCCATTTTGCACGACACGTCCACACAAGCAACAATCAGTATTCAACGCTTCCAACCGGTCAAAACGTGCACGCTTAAGTCACGTGCACTTCTTGCTTCTTCTACGTGACTTCGTCACCAAGAAACTCATCCTTGTGCGACTGTTCATTATGCGATGACCGTCGCACATCGCTCGTTGGTGTACCTTGACGCTTGCCCAAGGAAATGGGCCTTGGCATTCCCTTTGGGGTAGGCCTCGGCTTCCCCTCAAGGTCGGCCTCGGCCTCCCCCAAGGGTTAGCCTTTGGCCTATCTCCATAGCATCCACACTACTCTTCAAGGGACCGACTGTTACTCCGTGACCCTCGTCGCGCCGGACGTCATTCCGCAACCCCCGTCGAGCAGGACGTCGCTCCACGACCCCCATCGTGTGGACGTGGCTCTGCACCCCCGTCACGCAGGACGTCTCTCAGCGACCCCCGCCGCCGCTTCTCCTTTCTCTCTCTTCCTGTCGACAATTTGTTCGTCCTTTTTCGGCCGTCTCCTCCCCTACCAGCCACCTTAATCCGGCCACCGCTCCACCCAGGCCTTCATGTCTCCTAGCCAGCGACAGATAGTGAACAACAAATAGTCAAAAGATCACCCAAGTCCTCGTGCTTGTTTATTTGTCTACTGTTTAAATGGTTTATTACCCTTTTCAATTGGTGTTACAAAAAAGGGATGTTTGGTTGCAGAAACTGAAGAAGATGAAGGAGGTGATCATGGAGATGAGTCAATGGTGTAACCGACTTTTGCTTGAAGGTGAACAGGAACAAAAAGAAGATGAGGAAGAGCAAGTTGAAGATGGCTCCAAAGAAAATGACCACAATCCCAAGGTTTTATTATGATTACTTTCATACTTTGGTTTGAGTTGATTTTTTGGGCATTTTCTTGAACTAATTCCACACGCACACTCATACACACTTTTTATGTGATGCTTGATCGGGGTTCATTTTAGTAAATTTTTTGTGTGATTTGGATAAGTTTACTTTTGTTAGCTAGCTGATTAGGTTTGATGTACATCTGGGGTGTATAAACAATATGATTTTGTTTGATGTATTCGCCTCTGTTAACTGATTAGGGTTCACTTGTACATTTGTTTGACTAATTGTCCATATTCTTCTTTGTGTGTTTCTCCCTATCTCTGTTCTTAATTCGTTTGATCAATCCTTATCCTAACACTTCAGCTGAGTATTGATCGTATCGTTCTGGAGAAAATTTTGTGCTTCTTTGTTGTTGCAGGATGAATCGGAACCTGAAAATGAGGAACTTGTGAGCATGGACAGATTGAGGGCTTAGTCATTAATTTACTTTGACTGTACCTGTGGCAAATGTTATCGGATTCTTTTTATTTTAAACTTGTTTTATGTTAAATTTGTACAAGATTGGTTGCGGTTTGTTGAGATTATGAATGTCGTAGGTGGTCTGGTTTATGATTCTCATTAGCATCGACTTTTCTTGTTTTTATTGTTTACAATACTTGAATTGTGGGAATAGTTTGAAGGATTAAAGAATAATTAATATATATTTCTAGCGACGAACTTTTAGCGACTGATTTTAATTGCTAAAGTACAAAAGAAGGATCAACCATTGGTTTTTAGCTACACTAAATTTTATCTTTAAAATTATTATTGACGGACTTTTAGCAACGGATTTTCCGTCTCTAAAAGCCTTATTCTCTTATTATGGATGGACTTTTAGCAACGATAATACCGTCGCTAATATTATCACAATTAGTGACGGATAAAAGTCTTTTTAAAAATGAATTTTGAAAAATAAAAAAATTACTGAAATTATCTTTAACGACGGAATTTTCCGTCGCTAAAAGTAATTAATTCCGTTGGTAAAAAGTGATTTTTCCCTATGGATCATCAAATTCCGTCGCGAAACTTTTAACGACGGTGTTATAGGTAACGAACTTTTAGCGACGGATTATTCTGTCCCTAAAAGTGATTTTTTCTTATAGTGGATCTCCTCTAATCCAAGCCTTTACAATCTTAAAAGAACTTCACCTATGGTTTCAACACGTTGCCTAGGGTTCCTTTGTCAGCCCTAACATATTATTGAGAATACAATCCCACATCGAAAAACAATATTTATTAGGATAAATTAGGCATGACACTCCTAAAGTTTGCATAAACTGCACGCGGCGCCTACAGATCCTTGACTTGATATGTGTACACAGAAATTTCGTGTCTAAGCTACGAGACAATTTAAGAAATACTGCATAAATACAATTTAAAGATTTTTAAAGTAAAGAGTTTACATCACTCTGTAATTTGAAGACAAAATAAATCTAGGTCCTCTGATTCGATCTCCGTTTGAGTCATGATCCAAGGACTGAGACAACATGATCTTGTACCGCTACTTCGACTTCCTCCTTGAGGGAGATCCTTGATTTCTAGAATCATCAAATTCGAAGGTCAATCACCTCTGATATTTAGAATCAAAGAGAGATTAATCTTTGTCGTAGCGAATACTCGATTGAAGAACGACACTAAATTAATCCGTATTGTTCTTCAAATGAAACATAATTCTCGAGATGTAGTGTGCTTGTAACAGAATGCCTGCAGGGAACTGGCTTGATTGCAGGGATTGAAAGTGCTCGATTGAAAAATGACACTAAACTAGCTATGAAGAAAGAATCATATATAGGAACTGTATCATACTTTTTCTCGGAACAAAGAAGAAAAAGGGCAAAAGTCAACCCGTATAACTGGCTCACAGGTAATACAGTACTATCACACCTCCCATTTCAGGCCTAAATGGAAGCCCCATCAAAGATCCTTGACTTGATATGCTCCTCAAGGTCCGGAAGGCGATGATTTTCATCGTAACTATACATCATAGGAACCATTCTTGCGAGATTAAGAGAAGCCCTAGTAAAAGTAGCCGAAAATGGATTTGGAGAGAGGCACTCCTTGTTTAGTTGCTTCCATGTCTCTGAAATCAATTCTGTAATGTGCTGGCGTGCACTTTCAATCGAGGAGCCCTCGTGTTCTTCCATGTAGCATTTTACATAGGATCCATCATGGCCGTCTTGCTCTTCATCCTGTCGATTGATTTTCAAGCTTAGCGTGTTAAAAACAGGATAGTCCTCTACCAAGTTGTTTGGTAGTTGGCGACATGCACACACCCCCACACGCAGACACACACATAAACTGGAGAATATGGTTACCTCAGCACTTCCCAAGTCATCCCAAAGCCGAAGAAGTGTTGCAATAGAAGTTATAATGCCTGGATTTTCATTTACAAGGTTTGCACTTTCCTTGGTTGCTGCATCACCCAATAGAAAGAACATGTGGACTAGAACCACAGGGATTCCTGAACTAACAATCCCAATGTTCAAGTACTCCTCTGTCTTTGGGATGTGTCCAGAAGCAAACCATCTTGCTTCTACTAGAAATGCATTGCATAAGCTCGCCCACTGCAATAATTACGAATGGTAAATAATTCAGCAATACCTATTCTTGTATGGAAAAAATGTGTGCTTACCGTCTTTTGCAGCAATTCTGCAGGGTTGTATCCGTGTTTTGCGTAGACTTTGCTGCCGATTTCATTAGTGATGTCGTAGAGCTCCTTGAAACAAATCTTCATGTAGCGTGGTAATTCCTCTGTAGCAGCAGTATCCCACCTACGTTGTTTACTATTCACTATCACTGACGTGATCAAACATACATACAAACTACAGTTAATATCAAACTAATTGGCAACTGTGACCGTAACTGACTAGCATCGATTAGGCTTTCAGCGACATTTATGATTAAACACCGCTGAAATTTGCTGCAAAGCTACCAATCATATCAAACCTCTCTATTTTTTCTACTGAAGGCATAAAAATAAAGCTCTTTATAATGCTTAAGATAAATTCTGAAACATGAAAATTATCTTGCTTACCTATTGACAGCCTCTGTGAAGAGAGTGAGTTCATCAAGGGTCCCATAAACGTCGAATATATCATCTATCAAGTAGATTAGGGATATGGGTTTTGTGAGGTCGATCCTTTGCTCCGACAAGCTTGGATCGGTGAGGGCAGCCATGGGCCACATATGCCATTTCAGGGGCTGGTCCCTTGTAAGCTTCAACTCCTTGGCCATACCCAGGTCCTTCCACCATCTAAAATAACAAAATGGAAAAATGTATTATAGACAGACATATAAACAACAGCAAAGCCCTATAAAATATCACATATAGTAACTATGTCCCTTACTTGGAGACTTGAAATAACTCTTGTTGATGCACAGTTTGAACCATATTAAACTCCATATTCGCTAGTTCTTGCAAGGTGCTTTTATAACCATTGATGTCATCGAAGTCTCTAGTAAAGTTTTTTATGGTGGATCTTGCTAAGCTCTTTCTATATGGATGTTCAAGTGTTTTTTTAACAATTCTGGCTTGGTGATGATCAAGAAGTTCCATTGCCAGAGAAAGCAGTTGGCTGCTAAAATTTGCAGCTTCTTCAAGGATATCTTCTCCTTCTATACGTAACTGTGAAGCTTCATATAATCCCATCAACCCCCTGGTATCTTTTCTTAGTTTTGCGTCAAAATTCGCCTCCTTGTCCTTGAAGTTACCAAACACATCTGTTCATGCACATATAGTTAGTTAGGACATATTATTGTCTTATGCTTTGAGAAATTGGGCAAAAAACTGTCAGGTAAGGTTGAAAAGTTGCTGCTAATTAACTTCTGACAAGAGCTTTCTGCCCAGTTCTACATGGAAGTGCAGTAAAGCTTTAGAAAGTAGAAGGGTGCAACCGCACAGAGTTATAGAGAGGCAAAATGCTCCTCAACTCTTTTCCAAGGGAATAAGAAACACCAACCTGCAGACACATGGTAACCTTCTTGTCTTAATAATCGAAAACAAAGTGAAACCGTGAAAAGGTCATGTTGCTTAAGAATGTCAGTGTTCCTAACATCCAGAAACTGCCTCTTCAGAAACGCTTCAATCTCCTCTCGAAAGCAGTAGTCAATACCTAGCCTTTGTATAGCATCGACCAAGGCTAGACGTTCAGACGGATCTCCTCCAACTTTGTTAACTACATGTCTAACATCCGCCACATTTTGTGCATGTTTGATGTGAATCCTTTCTTCCTGAAAGGGTAGCGCTAAGCTTTAGAGAAAAGAAGCCTCTTCCAAGACATTATTATACAGTAATAGTAGTGGTTAGACACAAATGCTGGTGTGAAGTGGAAAAAAGTGGAGGAGAACAAATAGTTATTAACTTCCTTATACATTTTACAATCTGTCTCAAAATTGAATCATTTGGATTGTTAATGTAATTATTGGGCTTACATGGCCTACCTAAGCTACACACATGCTCACCAAACAAAACACTCTCTGTAATTTATTTATACCCCCTCTTCCACACTGTAATTTATACCGGAAATGCATAACATTTTTCTATCTTCCTCGTCCTCTAATATCATGTAACATGGATATTTGATGGAAAGACAGGGAGAGATTGTGAGACCAAATTAAAGACTGCTCTCCATTTGTCAACAGAACATGTTTTACAAGTCAAACAATTGCTTACAAAAGCATTTGTGTGGATATTAGGAGTAAATGGGGTTGATTTGCTTTAATAAGTGAAATGCTCCTTAGATGCGTTTGCCTGAACACAAAAAACTGCAATCACAATGCTCCAACTATAGAATAGTTCATCAACAAACACAACAAGAATTTTTGCGTTTAAAAGTGCTTTTAAGGATGTCAAATGCAACATCAAAACGGTTCCTTCATGCGAAGACGACCACCACCTCACACATATAGCACATGCACACGGATTGCTAGGAAAAGTATGGCGAGCTCTAAAAACTTACAGTGAGGGTGCAATCTTTAGTTAGACTGTCTTGGAGTTTTGAGGCGTTGGTACTTAATGAGAGGTCTAGGGTAATGCTAGGTTTGTGGGTGGTAGCGACGGTTGCTATAGAAGGGAGGCAAGTCTTGGTGATCTGAGAGATGCCCTTTTGAGCACGAGGTGGGTTGAAAGAAATTGAAGCGCTGTGAGGGATTGCCATGGAAATAGCAACGTAGTCAGGAGTTTCTTTGTTTGGCAGATTTTTTAGGTGAATCTACTCAAGACTTGGGACCTCTATTTATAGGATGTTGCCAAGGGTTAGTCATTTCGTGTCGTGAAAAACGTTTCGAAGGTGTACCATTTCATGCCATATACGGAATAACAATCTTGACAGATTTTCATGTCATGTCACTGAGTGGTCGGAATAGCTTCGCACAAAGCCATGGTCTACCGTTGTCCCATCAAGTCCTATGTGGAATCCACGACTCGTCCGGTAGTTCAGAAGCACATGGAAGTGTTTGCTAGCGCACTCGTAATTAACGTGTAGATATTTTCTTGCTTTTCGATGAGAATTTTTTTTAAAATCAAAAGTTAGATTAAAATAGGAAAACAGCGCATCCACAGAGACTAAGAAATATTTTTTGATTAATGATGAGATCTAGCTTTACAGAACATAAGGCCCCGCACAATTACCCTTTTCATTTTTTGTTTTTACTATGACCGATGAAATTGGTTATTTTTCATATATATATATTTAATTTTATTCAAATAATAACAAAAATTAAAAGAACTGTCTTTTCTGTATTCGTCAACGGACTCTCTCACCGTTAATCGAAGAAAAGCAAATCTCTCTTCCACTGTTCACCCATTTCTTCTCACGGTCACATCTCCCTCTATCTCTCTTCTTTCCCTCCCTCTCACTCACCACATACAACTTGGAAGTAGATCAACAGAAGTTGTAGGGACACGTGGAAGTTGCTGGTATTTCTGACGAGTGGAGGTGGTGTGGCGGTGGAGATGGAGGAAGGGCGAGGGAGGGGGGTGAGATGGCGATGGCGAAGGCTGTGAGTGCGGTGGTTCTCATAAGTACGCCAGACAATGCATCTGAATCTACTTGAGATACGGGAACAATTGTGTTGACTAAGTTGGACAACTACATTAAAATAGGTACCAGAATCAAGTTAAAAAATGATTGAAAGTCAAAGTCGTAAAACCATAGTCATATGGATGCTAGCGTACAGCCATCAAAGTCTTAAGCTGTTGAGGCAGATGACTTTGTGAAGTTGGTTCCATTATCTATTTTCAGCATGTCTTGCAAGCTCCCTGAGCTTGTAACATACTGAAAATTAGACACGATAACCTGATTCTAAACTTTTTCAGTACTTCCACACCAATTATTATAATGATTCTCATGTGTAATCTGTTACGAAACGCAGCAACTACGGAGCAATATATTGAAGAACAAAGAAACGAGAAATTTAAAAAACACGAATAAACCAAACGCACAACACAAGAATTACGAGGTTCACCAATATGGCTACGTCCTCGGAGTATGACCAGATTTCGATTTCACTATTCAGCAGTGTTACAACCAAAATCTTAACCCCCACTTTATGTTGTGGTTATCTCTCTTGCCCCAAAACAATACAAGACCATGTATATTTATTTAGAGCTAAGAGGTGATCTTTCTCTAAATAACCAATGTGGGACAAAACACTTATATACTTGGGCTAAGTTGTGACCTTCTCTCAATAACCAATGTGGGACACCCACACAAAACTAGTTTTAAGATCACTGTCACCATTGTAACAATGTCTCTGGATTGAAATCAGGCTCCACATACAACAATCTCCCACTTGGAGACTGATACAACTCCAATGCTGAAACTCCACACAAATGCTGGTCATACTCATCCAAGAAGCATCAACGAAGACTAATCAAAGTTGAGCATAGGCTCAACTTTTGCCTGTCAACCACTTTCGTTAACATGTCCGCGGGATTCTTGTTGCCTTCGATCTTCTCCAAGTTCAGTTGTCCATCCTCTAACAGAGACCGTATAAAGTGATACCTCAGCTGAATATGCTTGGTCCTCGAATGAAATGCTGAGTTCTTGGCAAGATGTATTGCACTCTGACTATCAGTCCATAGCTTGCAATCTACTTGCCCATATCCCAACTCTGTCAACAACCTTTGAAGCCAAATTATTTCCTTGCTTGCTTCTGTCACAGCAACATATTCTGCTTCTGTTGTAGACAATGCAACAATCTTCTGTAACTTAGAGATCCAGCTTACTGCAGTCCCTCCTACAGAGAAAACATATCCCGTGGTGCTTCTTCCGTTGTCTCTATCACCTGCATGGTCTGCATCTACATAGCCTCGCACATCTATGTTGTCACCCTCAAAACATAAGCAGAACCTGGATGTTCCTCTCAAATACCTGAGAATCCACTTCACTGCTTGCCAATGTTCCTTTCCTGGGTTTGTCATGAATCTGCTCACAACTCCAACTGCATGTGCAATATCCGGCCTTGTACTGACCATGGCATACATGAGACTTCCCACAGCAGAGGTGTACGGTACCTGTGCCATGTATTCTTCATCCTCCCTGTTCTTGGGACTCAACTCCTTTGAAAGCTTGAAATGAGCTGCTAAAGGAGTCGTCACAGGTTTAGAGGCATGCAAGTTAAATCTCCTCAAAACCTTCTCAATGTACTCTTCCTGTGACAACCATAACTTTTTCTGTTTTCTGTCCCTGGTTATCCTCATGCCAAGAAGTTGTTTTGCCTCTCCCAAGTCCTTCATAGAGAAAGCACTTGCCAACTTCTTCTTGAGTTCATTAATCATTCTCATGCTTGAACCTGCTACAAGCATATCATCTACATACAGAGTTAAAATAATGAAGTCCTCACTATTAAACTTCTGAAAATAAACACAGTGATCGGAGTCACATCTAGTGAAGTTTGTCTGCTTCATGAAATTGTCAAACTTTAAATACCACTGTCTAGGAGCTTGCTTTAGGCCATACAAGCTCCTCTTCAACCTGCAAACCATTCCCTCCTTACCCTTGACTTCAAAACCCTCTGGCTGATGCATGTAGATTTCTTCCTCCAAATCCCCATGGAGAAATGCTGTCTTAACATCCAGCTGCTCCAGATGTAAGTCCTCTATAGCTACAATGCTCAATATCGTACGAATTGAAGTCATCTTTACAACAGGAGAGAAGATTTCTTGGAAATCAATACCTTTCCTCTGTCGATACCCTTTCACAACTAGTCTTGCCTTGTATCTCTTTGCTCCTCCAACTTCATTTTTAATTCTGTATACCCATTTATTGTACAGAATATTCTTACCTGCAGGGAGCTTTACCAAATCCCAAGTTTGGTTTTGCTCAAGTGAAGCCATCTCATCTTTCATGGCTTGCTCCCACTGTAACCTGGATTCATCCTGTATCGCTTCTTGATAACATTCTGGCTCCCCAGAATCAGTATACAAAATATAATCGAGTGGAAGACAAAGTCTGTCAGGAGCTTTCCTTACCCGACTACTTCTTCTGAGATTAAGAGTTTCAGGCATCTGTTGTTGATCACCAGCTCTAATTTCAGTATCAGTTGTCTCATCAAGGACTGCTGGATTTTCTATCCTGGGTACCTGTCCATCTTCTGGCTCATCAAGTTCCATGTATTCCTTATTTTCTTTTTCAATTCCATGTTCTTGTAACCTGTGCTTATACAACCGTGATTCATCGAATATGACATCCCTACTCCTGATGATTTTGTTATGTTCGTAATCCCACAAACGATAACCATATTCATCACCTCCATATCCAATAAATACACACTTCTGAGATTTAGAGTCAAGTTTCTTCCTTTCCTCTTTATCAATATGAGCATAAGCAATACATCCAAAAACTTTCAGAAAAGAATAATTTACTGGTTTACCTAACCATTCTTCTTCAGGAATACCACCATGGAGAGCACTTGCTGGACTTCTGTTAATTAAATATACGGCAGTATCCACAGCTGCTGCCCAGAACTGTAGAGGTAAATCAGCATGTATCCTCATACACCTTGCTCGTTCCATGATGGTTCGATTCATCCTCTCTGCCAAGCCATTTTCTTGAGGTGTCCTCTTAACAGTTCTTATTAACCTGATACCGTTATTGGAACAATATTCTTGGAACCCTCCATTGCGATATTCACCCCCATTGTCAGATTTTAGGCATTTTACCTTGTTCCCTGTTTCATTCTCAACAAGAGCTTTCCACTTCTTAAAAGTGTGATAAACATCAGATTTCTGTTTGATGGCATATATCCAGGTCTTTCTACTAGCATCATCTATAAAAGAAACAAAGTAGAAATTACCTCCAAAAGATTTCACTGTAGTAGGTCCGCAAACATCTGTATGAACTAACTCCAGTCTTTCAATCTTCTTCTCTTTACCATCCCTCCGAAAACTGACCCGCTTTTGCTTTCCATAGACACAACCCTCGCAGAAATCTAACTGAATGTTCTTCATACCTGGCAATGCATTCTTTGAGTGCAGAATTTTCATACCACTCTCACTCAAATGTCCCAACCTGTGATGCCATAATGTGGTTTTCTGATTTTCTGTAAAAGCCAAAGAGATAGAGTGGTTATGGGTACCTGAAAGAGTATATAGGGTTCCTACTCTTTCACCTCTTGCTACCACCATCGACCCTTTGATCACCTTCCATTGTTTTTCACCAAATGCCACAAAATAGCCTTCACGGTCCAATCCACTGACGGATATAAGATTCTTCTGCAGTTCTGGAATATGTCTAACATCCTTCAAAACTAGGGTTCCTCCATTTGATAGTTTAATTTTCACTTTTCCCTTTCCGACAATGCTACACCGATATCCATTCCCGACAGTCACATGTCCATAATCACCATGAACATAATCACAGAAACAATCCCTATAAGGTGTACAATGAATCGAGGCTCCTGAGTCTACATACCACACTTTGGAATTATCATCCACTGTAGCAGAAAGACATAAATCGTCATATGTCCGTTCGTTTGAACTTACCATGTTTGCCCCTTCATCATCACTTTGTCTTCCCCCTGCTCCCTTTTTCTTCTTCGGTTCCGTACAATCATTCTTCATATGACCTTCCTTGTTACAATTCCAACACACTATGGTTTTCCTTTTGGACTTCGACTTGCCTCGTGATCTTGATCTTCCTCTTGTAGGACTTCTTCCCCTGTTATTCTGCTTGTTATTCTGTCTACCTCTGGATTCCACGGACAAAGCAGTACTAGATGATATACCATCACCAATTGTCTTTCTCCGCATTTCATCATTCATCACAGAACTCACAACATCATTAAGTGTTAGCGTACCAGAAATAGTAGAATTACTCACTGTCGTCACCAAGTTATTCCAACTATCAGGCAGTGAACACAGAAATAACAAAGCCCTAATTTCATCATCAAAATTTATGCCGACAGATTCCAATTGATTTGTAACCCCGTTAAAATCATTTAAATGATCAACAACAGAACCATTTTCAGACATTCTCATATTAAACAGTTTCTTCATGAGAAATACCTTATTCGAAGCAGAGGGTTTTTCATACAATTTCTCCAATGCTTTCATTACAGCAGCAGTAGTTTTTTCCTTGGAGATATTGAATGCTACCTGTGGGGTTAGGCTAAGTCTTACCGTAGCCAGCGCCTTTCTGTCCAAAATCGCCCACTCACTTGCATTCATCGCTTCAGGTTTCTCTCCCACCAGCGGTAGATACAGATCCTTCTGATACAAGTAGTCTTCAACTTGCATCCTCCACCACTGAAAATTCATACCATTAAACTTCTCGATCTTTCCTTTACCTTCTTCGGCCATTGCTCCCACTCAAACGTAGAACCTACGTGAGTAAAACTCGAACCCAAGCTCTGATACCAGTTGTTACGAAACGCAGCAACTACGGAGCAATATATTGAAGAACAAAGAAACGAGAAATTTAAAAAACACGAATAAACCAAACGCACAACACAAGAATTACGAGGTTCACCAATATGGCTACGTCCTCGGAGTATGACCAGATTTCGATTTCACTATTCAGCAGTGTTACAACCAAAATCTTAACCCCCACTTTATGTTGTGGTTATCTCTCTTGCCCCAAAACAATACAAGACCATGTATATTTATTTAGAGCTAAGAGGTGATCTTTCTCTAAATAACCAATGTGGGACAAAACACTTATATACTTGGGCTAAGTTGTGACCTTCTCTCAATAACCAATGTGGGACACCCACACAAAACTAGTTTTAAGATCACTGTCACCATTGTAACAATGTCTCTGGATTGAAATCAGGCTCCACATACAACATAATCCTGTAGCAATTTTTATTGAAACTATCAAGCAATGAAAAAACATACTCAAATGCTGCTCGAGATGGAGCAATCTTATTTTGTTTTTGGTTTTAAGTTGTACGGTGTCTCCACAAGCAAATTTAATGGAAGAAAATGCAAAAAATTACACTGTTAACGGTAGCATTAAGCGTGTTTGTTCATTGATCCTTCCTAACATTAAGGGTAAATATTATTTTGTCTATTGTTTAACTTTAATCCTTTTGGACTAAATGCATCGTTGAGAAATTACAATTCCTTTTAATTCAATGCAGTGACAGGTAAGATCATAGTGGGGAGATGGGTCACAATTGGTATCAAATCAGTGTTATACATTTTAAGTTATATAGAAGTTATGCGAGATGAAAGCGGTGGAGAGATTATTAACATTCTTCTGATGGATCCAGAACATTTTCTGAGCAATCCTTGCATAGACACTCAATGTTAATTAGCACATTGAACTTTAATTAAATTAACATGTTTACTATTAAACCACAAAAAAACTTATTGTTAATTTGCACATTGAACTTTAATTAAATTAACATGTTTACTATTAAACCACAAAAAAACTTATTGGTATATGGTTTGTAAAGGAAATGGAGTTGTGGCTTTCTTATGCTGTAATCTCATTTTGCCTATGTTAATGTTTACGTGTATGGCACGCTCACCATGCTAGTATCTAAGAAGCCGTTTGAGATTAATTTTTTAAAGTAGATTTTTATTAAATCATAATCAGTTTCTGAAATCAGCTTTTATCCATTTTAAGTATAATAGATTGAAAGTTGTTGAAAGTGTTTGATTTGGACAAAAAAGGATTAAAGTAGGTTTAATGTTGTAAAACTACCACACAGTGTATTTAAACCAAAATTAAGCATTTAATATTTTTTTATATATAAGGATATTTTAATAAATCTATTGGTCAAACATGATTCTCCAAAACCGATTAAATCTTAAACCAAGAAAATGAGGATTATGAATTTAATCAGTTTTGAGCACATTGGAGCAGATTTAATCAGTTTACTTTTTTTGCCACTTGAATTTAATTAAGTTTGCCCAATCTAGCATCAATCCTAAACATCCTCTAAATATATTATGTAATATACGTATGTCTATAATATGTACTTACTGTTGGAATTGGGTTTTAAACTCATTGTAGAGAAGCAACTTTGACTCAATTTTCAAATTGGTTCCAAATCATATTTTAGTTATGAACAAATTGATTCATGATCCTCTATTGGAATAGATGATCATGGTATATTCACATGTTTAAAACAAATGAGAGGTGAATGAGAAAATTAAAGTTAAAGTTGGTGGTTCACTTTGAAGGGAAAAGAGTATCCCACATTGAAGAGATAAAGCCAAGTTATCTCCTTATAATGCTTAGCCTTAAGCTAAGGGTTGGGCCCCTTGGGGGTATCCATGTTTTGTAAGGAGGAAGGACCTAAGTTGACCCAAGGTCCACCACACAGGCGCGCGCCGCTTGCCGTGCCCCGTCCCGGTCTGTGGCCGTGGCTTGGGCCCATCAGGCTTTATTCTTTTTGGGACAAAAATATTTAAATAAATTTATTTATTTATTTTCTTTTCTGAAAGTTGTGACCTTTCCAGCTAGCAGTTTTTTATATGAAGAGCTGCACACCCCCAGTGAATACTCTGTATATAAAAACGAGTCAGTTACAGAAGTTAAAAAAAGAATTTTTTTCCCAAATTATTTTCTGTAATATTCTGTCTCCGAATTTTCTATGTCCAAAAGAGTTTTGTGCCATTGTTTTAGTTCGTCGGGTTTGCAATTTGGAGTGCTCCTATTTCAGACGTATTGCCGTTGTATCCTGGGAGACTGTCGTCAAGAACCGTCAGCACCGTTGTGGAACGAATAAGTCTTAAGGACAGTGAATCAAATTCACGCATCGGCCCTTTCCTTTGCTGTTCTACAATCTTGTTTGTGAGTTGTCTATGTGTTTCTTTCCTTACGTTACTGCTGCTTTTGGAACCTTAACATATGCATGTTAGTATATTTTCGAAATTGTTTTCTGCACAAATGTACACAAAGTATACTATTTGGAACAACAATCTTAAGACTTATTAAGCACTTTGTGTTGCATGTGTAGAAACAGTATTTCCAAAATAGTGTTTTCAATTTCGTTTTCATATTTGATTCTGTCAAGCATATACTAAAATTATTTTCAGTTTCTGAATTTAATTTTAGTGGTACAAGACTCTGTTTTATACTTTTGTGATAGACTGGACTGTTTATTAATTGTTGTTATATTATGTTCATAGATATAACAATGGCTACTAGTGAAACCAATCCGAAAAGTGGACCGGTTAATCCCAACGTGCAGCACAGTGGTGGGACTGTGTATGCGACGCCTTATGTGGCACCTGCTCATGGTTCCGTTGGACTTGGTGAAAGACCGAAAAAGTTCAACAGAAAAGATTTTAAGAGATGGCAACAGAAAATGTTGTTCTATCTTACCACACTGAATTTTGGCAAAGTTCTTGCAAAAGGATGCACCAGATCTTGGTGAAAATCCTGATCAGCAAACAGTGGCTGCCGTGGATGCTTGGAAGCATTCAGACTTCTTATGCAAGAACTACATCCTCAATGGATTGGACAATGCATTGTATAACGTTTACAGTCCAATGGTCAATGTGAAAGCATTGTGGGAATCCTTGGAAAGGAAATACAAGACGGAAGATGCTGGCTCAAAGAAATTTGTAGTCGGCAAATTCCTTGATTTCAAGATGGTGGATTCCAAGACAGTAATTAGTCAAGTCTAAGAGTTTCAGCTAATTTTGCATGATATTCATGCAGAAGGGATGGTACTTGGAGAGTCTTTTCAAGTGGCTGCTTTGATTGAAAAATTGCCACCTACTTGGAAAGATTTCAAGAACTATTTGAAGCATAAGCGTAAGGAGATGAAGCTCGAGGATTTGATAGTCAGATTGAGGATTGAGGAGAATAATCGCCAGTCCGAGAAGAAGGCCGGTAATTATCATCAAGAGGCCAAGGCAAATGTGGTCGAGCAAGGTCCATCAAAGAGGAAATTTTTTTTTGATTCTGATGGTCCAAGCGGAGCAAGCGGCTCAAATTTCAAAGGTGGAGAGAAGAAGAAGTTCAAAGGGAACTGCTATGTGTGTGGCAAAGCTGGCCATCGTGCTAAAAATTGTCGCAAAAACAAAGGAAACTTTAAGAAAGGAAAGAATTCTCAAGCCAACGTGACCGAAGTTACCAAAATCACCGAGGACGTGACAGATTTGAATTTATCTGCGGCGGTATCCGAAGTCAACTTGGTTGGAAATCCCAAACAGTAGTGGGTAGACACGGGTGCTACTCAACATGTGTGCTCCGAGCGAAGTATGTTCACTACATATGAGAGCGCCAACAACGAGAATATGTTCATGAGAAACTCTTCTTCTTCAAAGGTGCTAGGAATGGGCAAGGTGGTCTTAAAGATGACATCCGGCAAGGAATTAAGTCTCAATAATGTGCTTCATGTGCCAGACATTCAGAAGAATCTAGTGTCAGGCTCATTATTGAGTAAAAATGATTTTAAGCTAGTTTTTGAGTCCGACAAGTTTGTACTAACTAAGAGTGGAATGTTTGTAGAAAAAGGGTACCGTTGTGATGGTCTATTTAAGTTAAATGTAATGACCATTGTACCTAAATTTGTACCAAATTTCAATAATAATAATAATAATATCTCTTCTGCTTACTTGTTGGAATCTCATAATTTATGGTATCGTAGATTAGGTCATGTGAACTGTGGCTCTTTACAAAAGCTAGTGAAAAATGAATTTTTGCCTAAAATGAATTTGACTCATATAATGCATGTGAAATTTGTGCTGAAGCTAAAATGGCAAAAACGTCTTTCAAGTCAATTGAAAGAAGTACGGAACCTTTAAGTCTAATTCATAGTGACATGTGTGACTTAAAGGTGGTACAATCTAAAGGAGAAAAAAAGAATTTTATTACTTTTATTGATGATTGTACTAAATTTTGTTATGTATATTTGCTTAAAAGCAAGAATGAAGCCTTGGAAGCATTTATGCAATACAAAATTGAAGTTGAAAATCAACTTAGTAAGAAAGTCAAAGTACTAAGAAGTGATAGAAGTGGAGAATATGTTTTCCCTCTTGAAAAATTTTGTGCCGATCACGGAATCATTCATAAGACCACGACACCGTATGCGCCTCAGTCAAATGGAATTGTTGAGCGGTAAAATTGTACTTTAAAGGAAATGATGAATGCTTTGTTGATAAATTATGGACTACCAGATAACGTGTGGGGGGAAGCGGTCTTAACCGCAAATCATATATTGAATAAAGTATCTCACAAGAAACTGCAAAAGACACCTTATGAGCTATGGAAAGGTCGTCCTCCTTCCTTCAAATATCTTAAAGTGTGGGGGTGTCTAGCAAAGGTAGCTATCCCACCACCTAAAATGGTCAAAATAGGACCTAAAATGGTTGATGAAATTTTCATTGGATATGCAAGCCATAGCTTGGCATATCAGTTCGTAGTGCATAAATCTGAAGTTGACGATATAAACGTCAACACCATAATGGAAACAAGGAATGCACATTTCTTCGAAGATGTGTTTCCTTATAAAGTTGCACAAGAACGGAGCTCTTTAGAAAGAACTAGTATGGGCTAAGATCCCTCACAAAAGGAAGATGAGCCAAGACGTAGCAAGAGAACTAGAACGTCTACATCGTTTGGTCCTGATTTTCTAACATTTTTATTAGAAAATGAGCCTCGTACTTACAGTGAAGCAATGTCGAGTCCCGAAGCTCCTCATTGGAAAGAGGCTGTTAACAGTGAAATTAAATCCATCATGCAAAATCATACGTGGGAACTGGTGGATCTTCCTCCTAGAAATAAACCATTAGGGTGTAAATGAATTTTCAAGAGAAAGATGGGATGCCTCGTTCACCTTCTTCCAGAAGTTGAGCAAGCAGAAGGATCTAGTGGATACAATGGGCAAGGAGCTTCGCCAACAGGCTGAAGCACTGGCATTTGGCGGTGGAATTTTTTGTGCCAAGCATTGGGACATCCTTCGGGAGTCAGCCCGGGAATGGGTTATTCGGGTTGACAGCCCCCTTATATGAGCGAGGGATACGGTGATCCCTTGGGACAGGCTTCGGGGGCAAGCCAGGGATACAGTGGTCCCTCTGTACAGGAAATGGATGGTGATTGGGGACCGCCAAGCACCATGGGCTAGGCTCAAGCGCCTTGGGAAGAGTACAGTGTGCCCTCCTTCTCTTTGCTTCTGGACTCGGAACCCCAACCCCTCTCTCAGAGTCAAGTCACACAGGACTGGGGTTTCAAAAACATCAGTCTGTCTGAGACACTGCTCATTGTCCCGTGGGCGGGACCATCTGTTGTGGAAAGAGGGCAATATCCCCCGGTCAACCCCCGAGGACAATATCACAAAGGCCATCCATTGAAGTCCCTAAAGCAGCATAAATTCCAAATAATCAGAGAGCGTTATTTTAGCGAGGCCCCCCGAGACAAAGTGTCGTATGGTGTGGATCACCCAGAGGGCATGGATTACATTTACTTATGGGGATAAATGTCCTCCCTGACTCCAGGGAGTTGGTTAGACAACAGTGTCATCTCTACCTACATGGAGATTCTGAAAGAAAAGGGTCGGGAGTGGCTGAACGAGTATCCGGGAATTTTTTTGGTGGATGCCTTTTTTCATAGCCTCCTAGTGTCTGAATGGCATGAGTGGGTCGAACAAAGGGAGAACAAAAAGTTGAGCCAGTAGAGACCGTCCACTGACCTATGAGCGTATCTTAATAGGGATAGTCCAGTGAGCGCAAGGGTTGCTCACGTTTTTCTAATCCCATTTTTAGGGGAAAGCCACTGGTACTTGGTTTGCTATGAACCAATAGAAAAAGTCGCATCAGTGAACGACAGTCTCCACGACGATACCTTCCACATGCCAGTGTTGCGGATGTACAAAGCCCAATTGGACTCTATGGTAAGCTTACGATTGTTGTTTAATGCTTATTGTAACTTGCCAATTGTAAATGTTAACTCGTGTCTTACTCCGTTTTCTATTTCTCATAGAATTTATTTTGTGCCATGGTCCGTGCTATCTGTGATGTACATGTACCGGCGTGGCCAAAGCTCCATTTTTGATTGAAGAAAATGAGGCCCAAGCAACACAATACTTCAGACTGCGACGTCTTCCTTTGCATGTACATGAATTACATTTGTCTGTCTAAGAGCCTCAAGGCGGCCGCCTGAAGTCAAGAATGCGTAGAAGGCTTTAGATATAGGATAACTTAGCAAATTATGAAAGGCCGGCCTAGAGCGGTTAGGTTTATTGAAAATTTGTCTAAGGACGAGAATCCGACTCAACATGAGGACCCCAGTTGACATTGTACCATTAGAATAATTTTTTTTAATAAATCATGATTATTTGCCATTAGTGTGATTTGATTTGTGTTGACATCAGTTGATTTGTGTTGAAGATGATTGATTGATTGATTTGATTGATTTGCGTTGAAACCAGTTGACATTTGATTTGGTGGGTTGATTTGATTAGATTTTGATATGAGTTGGTTTTTTTGCTCTCATTGAGAATGATTGAATAGTGAGAAACAAAATGGGAAAAAAATTTCAAGTGTTAACCGTCTGCTGCACAGTGTAGCGGATAGCCAAAGACAGGAAAATTTTAGAAAATTTTCCAAGTGTTGAGAGTTTCTGCTACGTCTTCCGCTAGACAGTGTAGCGGACGGCCGAAGATAGTAAAATTTTCTAAGTGTTGAAGTTGAAAGGTTCTGCCGCTGTAATGCCCCGAATTTTTCAGAGCGCTAATGTCGAATAAATAGAGTCAGAAAACCTCAAAATTTTAAAAGTCTCCCAACACAGGTTATTCAGAGTATCTAAAAAGAAAATCTCCAAGTTACATAATTAAGTGTCAAATATACTTAAAACAATAATTTATCCTCAATTACTCCTACAGGGAGTTCCAAATCCAAATATTTCCTTTTATCATAATTTTTAAAAATAATCAAAAGAACTCTGAAATTAAACCGCTAGCTCTCAGTCACATAACTAGCCCTGTATTCCAATCCCACCTACTGATCACCTGAAAAAAAATAATAAGGAAGTGACTCAAATGCCCAGTAAGGTTGCTCAACGGACCAACCAAAAGGGATACAAAAAAAAATGTCTGAAGAATGAAATTTCGGAGGTACAAAACTTTAACGGAACAGATGCGAGACATAATTTTAAAGTACCAAAATCTATTTTCGTACAAAGACAGAATTTCAAAATGTCAAAATACATCATTGTACAGAGACAGACACTAGAAAGTCATTCAGAATAAGGTCACACAGGCCATCACTGACACGTGAAACTAGGATCAGAAAATAAGATCGCGATCTCTAACTCGTTCCATTGAGCTAGCCCACGTTCCAATCCACGTGGGTAAGTCAGAAAAAGAAAAGTCACATATGCTGTGGCATGGCTCATGAAATTATTAGCACATAGATTCAATAATTTATAGTGAGACTAACAAGTTGTCTAGACGATGTAAACTAATGGGTGGATGTCTTCTAAATTCCAATAAGTGAAACGCTGCAAAGATAGACAGATTTTGACAACCAATTCAAGTACGATATTTCAAACGATTTATGAACAAGCTTAATATTGGACTCAAATCGATGAGCACAAAATAACGGTCTCAACGAAATTAAAATTGTTCGAATATGAGTGCAACACCGCTAACTGAATAATATACACAGATAAACACATAAACCAAGGTATTGGACATGCGGCGGCAAGCCATAAAACACCCGAAAGGATTCACCTTCTGTTTGCCTGTTTGGATGATAAATAATCAATGAAGGTGTAATAAGGAACTTTGTAACAATGAAGTCAAGTTATTATGGGGGAATATTAGCTTACACAAAGAAACAACAATGTACAGCCAAGGTCCACGTGGTGGCCTTCGCATAGGCTTTAGAAGAAAAGCTTTGCAGAATGTTTCAAAGAATTAACTGGCACGTTACACGGAGCAAGTTCAGGATGAATGCAAAGACAAATTTGGCATGGAAAAGGGAAGTAACGCAAAAACGAGCCGGCAACCGTAGCCAATTTCTGTGACAGTATGGCACGAAATCCTAGACTAGCTGACAATGAAAATTGTTAGACATGGATCCTCACAAACTAATGCTGACGGCGTACAGAATTGAAACGACAGCAATCAAAACAGAAACATGTCATTTTCAATCGCAGACGATAATAGTTTAAGAACTAACGATTAAAATAATATAGAATTAATTAGCCCAACGCTGATTCGAACATCAGATACAGTAAATTCTTACCTCGAATTGAACGACTAAACTCAAGATATTGATCTTTTCAATCCAATTGTATCAAAAGTCCTAAAATTTAATATACCCAAAGATCTCAATTAGGTTCTAAAACAAATAAAATTCGTAGGATTCTTACTACGAATCTCAATTTAATAATCAATTTCAATTCTTACCTCAAAGAAATTCCAAAATCTCAAGATGACACTTCTTAGAGATTCTCTGAAGACTTTTCTGAATTTTAGTGTGCTCTTATAAATGTACGTATATATCATATATATATATATATATATATATATATATATATATATATATATATATATCAAAATACTCATTACGTCCTAAACACTCTAATTTTATTATTACTATTCTTTTAAGCATTTAAATATGAGGGGTCTAACATCCTTCCCTTAAATGAAAATTCCGTCCTCGGAATCAAAATGTACCTAAGGTATCAAAAAGGTGTGGATAAGTAAGTTGCATATATTCTTCAGATTCCCAAGTAGCCTCCTTAATTTCATGGTTCTGTCATAGAACCTTAATTAAGAAAATGACTTTCGTCCTTAACACCTGATCACGACGGTCAAGAAGTTTTGAATTTTTTAAAAAAAATGACTTTTTTTAACCTGAATGAATTGACACGTGAGTCTCAAACAAGGTCGTAAATGTGTTTTTCACAAATTGCCCTAGAAAAGTTTTCTAAGGCATAGCAACACAAAAGACTTCCCGATCATTTATTTGGCTCAAAAGAAATGATATCGGAAAACCCGCAGCACATTCTCGCCACCATTTGTTGCATAATCAAGCTATAGCCATGCAGTGGAGAGTATCAAGAAGACATGAGCACTGGAACCTTTGTGACACTTGGGAATTACCTGATTTCATCCTCAGTTGTGGTCTACCTCTCTCACATTCCGATTAATCGGAATGTGAGAGAGGTAGGATCGTAGTTATACAGTGTAAATCCTGTTGAGCTTTTGCTATCGACTATATTTAGGAATGTGAGAGAGGTAGGATCGTAGTTATACAATGTAAATCCTGTTGAGCTTTTGCTATGGACTATATTTAATCAGCTTACCTTCTACCTGATTAAAAAGACGACGAAAGTAGTTTTTCAATATAAAAAGCCGCGGACATCTCTATTCATTGTCGATTGATTTTGTGTTACATGCCTTCACGACCTACCTAGCTTGTATTACAACTGCATCAATGTCAAAGAGCTAAACAAGTTAACTATTTCCCCATACAAAGCTACCAGTTGGAGAAAGAATCATATATAGGAACTCTAGCATACTTTTTTCTTGGAACAAAGAAGAAAACGAGCAAAACTCTATAACTGGCTCACAAGTATACAGTACCATCGCACCTCCCATTTCAGGCCTAAATGGAAGCCCCGTCAAAGATCCTTGACTTGATATGCTCCTCAAGGTCCGGAAGGCGATGATTTTCATCGTAGCTATACATCATAGGAATCATTCTTGCGAGATTAAGAGAAGCCTTTGTAAAAGTAGCTGAAAATGGATTTGGAGAGAAGCACTCCTTGTTTAGTCTCTTCCACGTCTCTGAAATCATTTCTTTAATGTGTTGGCGTGCACTTTCGATCGAGGAGCCCTCGTGTTCTTCCACGTAGCATTTTACGTACGATCCATCATGGCCGTCCTGCTCTTCATCCTGTTGATTGATTTTCAAGGTTAGCAATATTAGAGGTGCTACGGAAAGGGTAGTACTCTAGCAAGTTGTTTGGTAGTTGGCAACGTGCACACACGCACACGCAGACACCCAAAAAAGCTGGAGAATGTGGTTACCTCGGCATTTCCTAAGTCATCCCAAAGCCGAAGAAGTGCTGCAACAGAAGTTATGATGCCTGGATTATCATTCACAAGGTTTGCACTTTCCTTGGTTGCTCCATCACCCAATAGAAAGAACAAGTGGACTAGAACCACAGGTACCCCTGAGCTAACAATCCCATTGTTCAAGTACTCCTCTGCCTTTGGAATGTGCCCAGAAGCAAACCATCTTGCTTCTACTAGAAATGCGTTGCATAAGCTCGCCCACTGCAATAATTACGAAATGTGGTAAATAATTCAGCAATACCTATTCTTGTATGGGAAAAATGTGTGTTTACCGTCTTTTGCAGCAATTCTGTAGGGTTATATCCGTGTTTTGCTGAGATTTTGTAGCCGATCTCATTAGTGATGTCGTGGAGCGCCTTGAAGCACATCTTCATGTAGTGTGGTAATTCCTCTGTAGCAGCAGTATCCCACCTGCATTGTTCACTAATCACTATCATTGACATGATCAAATATATACGAACAATCCACAGTTAATATCAAACTAATTGGCAACTGTGACCATAACTGATTAGCAACAATTTGACTTTCAGCGATATTTATGATTAAACACCACTGAAACTTGCTGCAAAGCTGCTACTCTTATCAAACCTCTCTATTTTTTCCACTGAAAGGCTAAAAATTAAGGTTTAAGATGCTTAAGATAAATTCTGAAACATGAAACTTATCTTGCATACCTATTGATAGCCTCTGTGAAGAGAGTGAGTTCATCAAGGGTCCCATAAACATCGAATATATCGTCGATCAAGTAGATTAGGGCTATTGGTTTCGTGAGGTCGACCCTTTGCTCCGATAAGCTTGGATCGGTGAAGGCAGCCATGGGCCACATATGCCATTTCAGGGGCTGGTCCCGTGCAAGCTTCAACTCCTTGGCCAAACCTAGGTCTTTCCACCATCTTAAATAACAAAATGGAAAAATGTATTATAGACAGATATAAACAACAGCAAAACCCTATAAAATATCACATATAGTAACTATTTCCCTTACCTGGAGACTTGAAATAACTCTAGTTGATGCACAGTTTGAACCATATTAAACTCCATATTTGCTAGTTCTTGCAAGGTGCTTTTATAACCATTGATGTCATCGAAGTCTCTGGTAAAGTTCTTTATAGTGGATCTTGCTAAGCTCTTTCTCTGTGGATGTTCAAGTCTTTTTTGAACAATTCTGGCTTGGTGATGATCAAGATGTTCCATCCCCAGAGTAAGTAGCTGGCTGCTAAAATTTGCAGCTTCTTCAAGGATGTCTTCTCCTTCTATACTTAACTGTGAAGCTTCATATAATCCCATCAACCCCCGGGTGTCTTCTCCTAGTTTTGCATCGAAATTCCCCTCCTTGTCCTTGAACTTACCAAACACATCTGTTCATGCACATTTAGTTAGTTTGGACTTATTATTGTCTTGTGCTTTCAGAAATAGGGCCAAAAAACCGTCACTTAAGGTTGAAAAGTTGCTGCTAATTAACTTATGACAAGAGCTTTCTGCCCAGTTCTACATGGAAGTGCAGTAAAACGCACAGAGTTAGAGAGGTAAAATGCTCCTCAACTCTTTTCTAAGGGAAAAAGAAACACCAACCTGCAGACACACGGTAACCTTCTTGTCTTAATAATCGAAAACAAAGTGAAACCATGAAAAGGTCATGTTGCTTAAGAATGTCAGTGTTCGTAACATCCATAAACTGCCTCTTCAGAATTGCTTCAATCTCCTCTCGAAAGCAGTAGTCAATACCTAGCCTTTGGATAGCATCGACCAAGACTAGACCTTCTGACGGATCTCCTCCAACTTTGTTAAGTATATGTCTAACATCCGCCAAATTTTGTGCATGTTCGATGTGAATCCTTTCTTCCTGAAAGGGTAGCGCCAAGTTTTAGAAAAACAGAAGCCTATTCCGAGACATCATACAGTAATAGTGGTGGTGAGACACAAATGTTGGCGTCAAGTGAAAAAAGTGGAGGAGAACAAAGATTTTATAACTTCCTTATACATATTACTATCTATCTTAAAATTATATCATTTGGACATGGAGACAGGGAGAGACTTTTGTCAAGAGAACATGTTTAACAAAAGCATTTGTGTGGATATTAAGGGTTAATTTGGGGTTGATTTGCTTTCAAGAGTGAACGCTCCTTAGGCGCGTTTGATTGAACACAAAAAAATGCGATCACGATGCTCAACTATAGAATAGTTCATCGACGAACACATCAAGAATTTTTGAGTTTAAAAAGATTTTTTTGAGGATGTCAAATGCAACGTTAAAACGGCTTGTTCTCGCCAAGGCCTCCTTCACACGGATACCACATGCACGGTGATAGCTAGAAAAAGTTTGGCGAGCCCTAAAAACTTACACTGAGGATGCTAGGTTTGTGGGTGGTAGCCGCGGATGCTATAGAAGGGAGGCAAGTCTTGGTAATCTGAGAGATGCCCGTTTGAGAACGAGGAGGGTTGGAAGAAACTGAAGCGCTACGAGGGATTGCCATGGAAAAAATAGAGAGGTAGTCAGGTGATTTTTGTTTGGCAAATTTTTTAGGGGAATCTACTCAAGAATTTCAAGACTTGGGAGCTCTATTTATAGGATGCTGCCAAGGGTACCTTAAAGGTATTCTGTGTCATGAAAAACATTTTAAAGGGTCAAGGGTGTTAATGGATCCAACGTTTTGCAAGTTGTGTGGCCGTCGTTACGACTGGAGGGGGACAGAAAGAAAGGAAGGAAGAACAGTCAATATACACAAGTGGAGGAAGCCATTAGTGTGGAGAAATAGTAATATTATAACCTGTATACTTTAAAAGCGAAGGTTTTTTTGTTGTTATCACACAATTTAACGATAGTTTAAAGGTGATATTTTTTCACTGTTATCACACAATTAACGATGTTTTTCCTTTTACAACACCTTTGCAACACAACAGTTGATCTTGATCCGAGATCTTTAACATACAAATGTCGCAAGGGTTTATTAGCTTTAATAACTTAAGTTACGTCTTTATACTGTATAGAATCAACATGTGAAAAGTAACGTTATAAACAAGTAAAACCAATAAACTTTTAAGAAAAATTAAATATAAGAAATATATTTCATAAATGAGGGCAACATCTGTAGCGTCAAGGAATAAATGAACAACAATGTAAAAGGTCCAACACTCTTGGATTTATAGGAATTAAGTAACAAACACTAAGGTGCAAATTATAACATTAACAGATAAAAAAAAACTTAAAACTCGATCTCGAACCAGCTAAGGTTCCTTCATTGACCAGAAGACACTCTCTCAAAAATTCAATCACCACTTTTAGTTAAAATTAATCATGCAATACACACGTCACAGTTAAACCTGTCAAATCCAACCAAAAATAACACCATCCGCCAACCAGTTGCATTATTACTTGGGCTCTATTTTGACAAGAATTTTTTATTTTTTTTTAGTTTTCAGTTTTCAAAAAATAATATTAAAGAACAGTTTAATTTTTTTTTTTTTACAAAAAGAAGTGGGTGTTTGATAACTCAAAATTTTTTTTTTTGGTTTGATAACCTAATTTTTTTTTTTATTTTTTTTTGGTGGTTTGAGATAGTGGGCATGGCGGTGGCCGACGGTGGTGATAGCCGCAGTGGCTGCCGGCCGCTGGTAGCAACAGTTGCCGGAGCCCAATGGTGGGAGGGTGGTGGTGATGATGGTCTAAAAAAAAACACTGAAAAAAATAGTTTTTAGAGTTTTTAAAAATAGCCTTAATTTAAAAACTGAATTTTTAAAATTAAAGAATAAAAAAAGAAATTAATTATCAAATACAACTTTTTTTTTCAATTTTCAAAGTTGAAAAAAAATTGTCTCAAACATGACGTTAGCTTAGTACCACCATCCCCAAATTCATATGACTTGAATCCTTGACTTTTGACGTACTTTTGAATTTTTTAGGTACTTCTCATTAGACCTGGCAAAAATAAGACCATACCCGTTATTCGAACTGTACCCGGTCCAAAATACCTGGTACAGGTACCAATATTCAATACCCGCTGAAATCTGATCCGTACCCGAACCGACCCGTAATTTTCGGGTAATTCAGGGTAGGGTAGCCGTTAGGACCTAGAGTTTTCATTTCTCTTATCTTTTCCATCTGCGCCGTCCTCCCTCCTCTCTCTCTCTCTCTCTCTCTCTCTCTCTCTCAAGAAGCTTCGCTCGATCTCACGGCGTCCTCTCTCTGTCACGACATCGCGCCATCTCACGGCGTACTCTCTCTCACGACGTTGCTCGATCTCACAGCGTCCTCTCTCTCGCCCACAGATTCATCGACGGTCACAGCTACTCTACAAACTCGACGATGTTCATCGTCACCATGACGCTCCGCCGCAGATCCATCACAGCCCCGCCTCCAATGTATCCGATCAGATCTACCACGGATCAGCCACAGCTCCGCCCTTACGACTCTATCGCCACCGTCTCTGATCGGTAAAGAAAAATAGTACCGAAGTTACGTCACATACTGAAGTGGTCTCCGAGATCAATAACTGTGTTATGCTTGAATTTTTTTTTTAGATTTGCTTGTATCAGATCTTGTATTATTTGTGATAAATTTTCCCATGTATTTAAGTACTTAACTACTTTAAATTTAGGAATTATTTTGTAACTTATTTTCTGGTATGTGTGTTAAGACTTGAGATACTTGACTATTGTCTGTGTGGAGTTGAGATGATGGGTCGATTTGAGAATCGAGATCATCACCCAACTGGTAATTATAGAGATCAAATGAGGGAAAAATACTCTAAAAAAGGGCAGAATATTTATTAATAAAAAATATAAAATTAAACAGTTTATCCGCATGTAATATCCGGCCAGCTAGGGTAGGTAGGATACGGACACTAAAAATCTCTACCTACAAAAAATGAGATAATAATTACTCAAACCAAATTAATCCGTACCTGACGGGATATACCCGTTTCGGTTTGTCATGTCAACTTCTCATCGCTTGATTGGTGTAAATTCATATGGAATTCATGGTCTGAATTGCCTCGTACAAAGCAATTGTCCCATCAAGTTTTATGTGGTATTCAAACTCCTCGATGTCAGAAACACATTAACCACGAGTACTTGCTTTTTTATGAAGATTTTTTTTAAAAAATAAAAATTTTAGACTGAACTGAAAAGACATCACGCAAATACTAGCAGAAAAATTGATTAATGATGAGATCTTTACGGAATATAAATAATCCTCGCACAATCAATTACAACTTTAATTTTGAAGAAAAAGATGCAGCCTACGCCGCACTATTAATGATGAAATCCTTACAACAAATTGGACGGCTCTAATTTACCTACTTTACATTATACTAGTCAGTGAACACGTACAAATATACAGGATATGTTTAAAAAATTATCTTCCTTCTAAATTTAAGAGATAAAATAAATACGGATTAAGTTATATTATTGAATTTGTAATAATTATGTAATATACATTCATATGTCTCTCGCAGCCTATGTTATTCATAGATGTTATATATGTCTAAAGTTGTACTCGACAATCTTAACTTCTTTAACAAATCAGGAAGATGCATGAGAATATTAAAGAGATTTCAAAGCACCAAAGCAAGGTATTGAAAATATTGGTTAAAAAATATTAATTATTTATACGTTACAACTTTTGTTAATTGTCGGTAGATATATAAATTAAAGTATCATATCACATCTTGAAAATACCTTTTTGAAAAGTTTTTGATGCATACGTTTACTTACAAATTAGATGTGAATGTTACAATAAAAATAATTAGGATATAATCCTAGAATGTCTTTTCATAAGCAATACTTTTGACATTTATATAGTTACAAAATATGAGCGACAATCTCGTACTAATATATCGTCGTGAATTCATATCTTTTAACTTAATAGTCAAACATCAATGTTTTAATTTAATGACATGCTTAAAGCAATCTTATCTCCAAAGATACTGTGAATGAAGAAAATCACCATTCGTATGCTCATTTTTATAATTCTATTTATTTTTGTTAACAGAATCTAATAAATCTAGTAAAGAGTTACAATTTTCCCAAAGAGGTGATGTATATAAAACTCAACCTTCCTATAAGTATAAATGTTAATTGAGTCATCTGATATCTTTCTTGATACAAAGCATTTCGCATTTTTTTATTCGATGCATAATGAAAAGGAAATATAGTACTCAAAGTACGTTCTATGTATATGTTCAAATTATCACAGATTAATCGAGTCATCACTATGTCCTTTTTTTTTTGAGCTGTCCAATCCAGATTCCGAATATAACTCATGCACCAGTACTACGTTGATACTACCTTGAAACACCTTAGTGCTACCACTATAAATATGTATATTTAGAACTACCACTATGCCCACCTTATTACTTGCCCAAGGCACATTAGAGCATAACTTGTCAACCACTATTATATTAATGCTACCTCTAATCACTTTAGAATTATCACTTACTAACTATTACTATTATCATCACCTCAGTCATCACCATAATCATACTGCTAAGATTATCACTACCACAACCATCTCAAAAACTACATGTACCGTTGCAATCATGGCTTGTAAGAACTATTACAAATCTCAATCTTATTAACAGTTCTACAACTACCGCCATAAGAATTATTATTATCACATTCGTAATCATTGTCACATTTTCAGTTCACACCACTGCCATACTGTGACATCTACCGCTGAAATCTTCCTAGTACCATTACCTTAACTATCATAATTGGCCATTGTTATCAATTAATAAGGAAAATTTATTTTAACTCATTTACCCTTACAATTATTTTCTTCCAAATACATATCTGTTCTTAATTAAAGTTGAGTATAACACATTAGACTTTAACGGTATAACTTATAAAAAAAAATTAGATTCCTTTCAAGCTTACCTTTAATTGGCGATGTATAATTCTCTTAGAACTTCTAATGTAATTGCCAATCAAGAGTTCTAAAAATCTTATTTGTCAAAAATATAAGAGCTCAACAAATTTTACGTGTCGCAAATCTTACGTGTAATAATCAATAACACTTATAAATTCTTTAATAATAAAATCATAATAAAGAGTTAGTAAGTAGGAAAATTTTCCCATTTTATATTTTTGAGATTCTATATTGTTATTTTAAAGTATTTTTGACGTGTTAATAATCAAAACTAAGGCCTAATATATAAGTATAATAATTAGGCAGAGTTTTATGAGGTGTATGATTGATTTTTTAGTTTTATAAAGTTTACAAATACATAGCAAATTATACCTAAAAATTTTCTAATAATAAATCATAAGAAAGAGTTAAATAAGGTAGAAAAAGAAAAGAACTCCAAAACAAATAGGATTCTTAAATCTTATATATCCAATCAGTGGGGAACTACCATATGCAAAGTTAAAACTTACCTATCGGAAGGAGAAGACTTCTAAAAAATCCTATGTGACGCAAAGATAGAGTTCTAAAAATCAGGTTATTTTAAAGTGCTTTTAAGGTATTAATAATCAAAATTATGACTTATTGTATAAGTGTAGTGATTAGGTAGAGTTTTTTAAGGTGTATGATTGACTTTTTATTTTTATAAAGTTTACAAATATAATGTAAATTATACCTCTCTAATAATTAATGATAGGAAAGAGTTAAATAATAAGGTAGGAAAAGAAAAGAACATCAAAACAAAGTTAGAAAAGAAAAGAACACCAAAATATAAAGGATTCTTGAATCCTAAGGTGTTAATAATCAAAATTAGGGCCTAATATATAAGTATAATGATTAGGTAGAGTTTTATAAGGTGTATGATTAACATCTTAAATTTATAAAGTTTACAAATATAAGATAAATTATACCTACTAATTTTCTAATCATAAATCATAGGAAAGAGTTAAGTAGGGTAAAAAGGAAAAAGGACACAAAAACAAATACGATTCTTGAATTGTATATATCCAATATAAAAAAGTTAGACTCTAAATGAAGAGACCAATTAAGTTAGAGAATTACGACATGCAAAGCTGAATCTTACGTATAAAAATGAGAAGATTTCAAAAAAATTCTACGTGGCGCAAGATAGAGTCCTAAATTTTTTTAAAGTACTTTTGAGGTATTAATAATCAAAATTAAGACCTAATATATAAGTATAGTGATTTGGTAGAGCTTTATAAGGTGTATGATTGACTTCTTAATTCAGAAAGTTTACAAATATAGGCTAAATTATACCTAGAAATTTTTTAATAATATATGACAGGAAAGACTTAAATAATAAGGTACGAAACGAAAAGAACACGAAACAAAGGTGAAAAAACAAAGAACACCAAAACACATAGGATTCTTGAATCCTATAAGGTATTAATAATCAAAACTAGGGCATAATATATAAGTATAGTGATCAGGTAGAGTTTTATAAGGTATATGATTGGCTTCTTAATTTTATAAAGTTTACAAATATAGGATAAATTAAGCCTACGAATTTTCGAATAATAAATCATAAGAAAGAGTTAGATATTAAGGTAAGAAAGGAAAAGAACACCAAAACAAAGGAGGAAAAGGAAAAGAACACCCAAACAAATAGGATTCTTGAATCATATAAGGTGTTAATAATCAATATTAAGGCCTAATAGATAAGTATGGTGATTAAGTAGAGTTTTATAAGGTGTATGATTTACTTCTTAATTTTATAAAATTTGCAAATATAAGATAAATTATACATACGAATTTTGTAATAGTAAATCATATGAAAGAGGTAAATAATAAGATAGGAAAAGAAAACAATAACAAAACAAAGGTGGGAAAGGAAAAGAACACAAAAACAAATAGAATTTTTGAATCATATAAGGTGTTACTAATCAAAATTAGGGCCTCATATATAAGTGTAGTGATTAAGTAGAGTTTTATAAGATGTATGATTGACTTCTTAATTTTAAAAAGTTTACAAATATAGGGTAAATTTTACCTACGAATTTTCTAATAATAAATCATAAGAAAGAGTTAAATAGGGTAAAAAAAAAAGATACCAAAATAAATAGGATTCTTGAATTATACAGATGCAATTTTAAAAAGTCGAACTCTAAATGAAGAGATCAATTAACTTAGGGAGTTTACAAATATAGGGTAAATTATACCTATGAATTTTGTAATAATCATATGAAAGAGGTAAATAATAAGGTAAAAGAAAAAAGAAAAGAACAAAGGTAGGAAAGGAAAAGAACACCAAAACAAATAGAATTCTTGAATCATATAAAGTGTTAATAATCAAAATTAGGGCCTAATATATAAGTATAGTGATTTAGTAGAGTTTTATAAGGTGTATGATTGGATTCTTAATTTTATAAACTTTACAAATATAGGTTAAATTATACCTACAAATTTTTTAATAATAAATCATATGAAAGATCTAAATAGGTTAGAAAAGAAAAAGAATACCAAAACAAATACGATTATTGAATTATATATATATTCAATTTAAAAAAGTTGGACTCTAAATGAGGAGTTTAATTAACATAATGAACTATCACATATAAAGTTGAAACTTATGAGACAAAAGGAGAATATTCTTAAAAAATCTTACGTGTAGCAAAGATAGAATCCTAAAAATCCTACGTGTCGTAATTTTAAGCCAAAGTTTCAACTGTTTATATATATGTAGATTTTTTGTACGTCTAATTATTTCTAAAACACATTTTTCATATTTATTATTACAATATCAAACTTGTAATGTTTAGTGAGAATTAAATATTTATGAAAGACGCTTGAAATAAATTACAGTGTTAGTCTACCTTGAGTAACAAGATGTAACATGCAATAATCGGAATTCTCTTTAATTGCAACTTGATATGACAAAAAATATATATTGATAAATGTTGGTAGTTGACATTAGCAATTCGTATTTGAAAGTAAAACTACGTTTTTTGTAGTGGACTTTTCATGTTTCAAGTTTTAAGTATAGTAGTTCACAATCGATTTACTTATTATGATTTAAACTAACCATATTAATTAAGTTTACTTGAATTTTCTTGATTAGATTTATTAACATTTTTATTCCAATCACTATTCAACGTGCAAAATACATGATCCTTACAGATTGATACTGAACATGCAAATCGTAATGCCTACTTATTGACAGCTTTTTCTAAAAAAGAGCTAAGTACATCAAGCGTCCGAGATAAACATCGAAAATGTCGTATTATTTAGACCAGAGATATTGGTTTTGTGAGCTCGATCCTTTGCTCAGAGAAGCTTGGATCGGTGAGATCAGCCACCGGCCACACAGACTATTTCAGGGGCGGGTGCCTTGCAAGCTTCATCTCATTGGCCAAACCAAGGTCATTCCACCATCTAATAAAGGTGACAAAAAAGGAAAAAGTATATTTAGACACAATAATCAACAGCAACGTTACGAAATTACATCACAATGCATATATGTGACCTACGCGGAGACTTGGAGTAATTCTTGTATGATTTGCTAGTTCTTGCAAGGTGTTTTCGTAACCATAAATGCTTTTAAAGTATCTTCTAAAGTTCTTCCAAATGGATGTTCAAGTGCTTTTCTAGCAACTCTGGCTTGATTATGATCAATGAATTTCATCATTACAGTAAGCTGCTGGTTGCTGAAATATGCAGCCTCTTCATGCACGTCTTCTCCTTCTACGCTTAACTGTGGAGCTTCGTGGAATGCCACCAGCCTCTGGTTTCTTCTCCTTGTTTTGCACATGACTTCCCCTCACTGTCCGTGAAGTTACTAAACACGTCTGTTTGTACAGACAATTTTGTTGGACCAAAAAAAGGCTGCTAATTAACTTGTTAGAAGGACGCCATTATTATAAATACAAATTCGCTAAAGGCGAGTTGCATAGGAAGGACGAGAGCAATAATTGCGCTAAATTATAGAGGTGTGACATGCCGTTGGAGTAAAGAGTACAATGGAAGAAGAAAAAACGAAATTTTATGGCTTAAGGCGCACCTAAAGACATTGTTTTTAAGGCGTTATTTGCTTCCACTCGTTCCAAGTTTGCTATCAAGTTAATGGCAAATCACTTACATGATTACTTAAACCAACAATATGTAGATAGTAATTCTGAAAATTCGTTTCAGAATTACTCTTTAAAATTGTGTATGTAACCGAGAAAGAGAGATGAGATTCTGAAAATCAAAATGCAAAAAATTAATTAATTCTGAATATTTAGAATCTTATTATATATGGACTAACAGTCACTCTTTCACGAAGGGATACAACCATTAAAGGCGCTAAATTTTTTTTTTTATGTTTGTCATCAAATGCCTCCACCTCACCCCAATTTGCCTCCAATGAGATGTGTCCTTGGTGGAGGTCTCATATTCGAGTCTCGTGAATATCTTCGAACAGAACCAAAACATGAATAAACATGTAAAATGAGTCTCTCGTGTACGAGCAACACAAACCACTCATTTGTAAGACAAACAACACTCATTGCCTAGTGGGTGCAAATAATTCACATGGACGTGGAGACATCATGATCACTACTGGTGGGAACTTGATCAGTACTGGTGGGAATGGGAATTCACTGCACATTTACTTGGTCTGCATTGTCGTCCCATCAACTTCGCCGCGAGAATCACGCAACACATGCCAACATGGGTCGGTTCAGCAGTCCCAGATCCCGATTCAGGTTTCTCACCTGGTTTGGAATCCTGTCCGTCGCAATTATTGGCGGTAAACTTACGTCTTCGTCCTACTTGTGTTTCACACACAGGTCATTGTACCCTCCGGCCTTGACATAGGTGCGAAAATTGGGAGCTCAGATGTATGTGACGGCCTTGTAGATTCCCGAGGCGCAATACTCTTTACCGGTTGGATTAGAATCTTACGGTCCAGCCTTTTTTTTACCAAAAAAAATCACACAACACATGGAAATCATGTTTCTTCAAAGGTTTAAATTGCAATAGCATTTGTGAAAAGCAAAATGCAATTTTCAATCCTTTACTAATCATCAAAACTATATTCTATAACGGGACGATTTTAACTTGTAAACAAGATTAATAGCAAATATTTGTTTGTCAAACTATTACTTTAGCTGCAAAGTTATACCTTAGAGGTGAAATATTCTTGTAGGGTTAAAAAATGTTGGTTATTTTGATGGCAGAGAATTTGTCTATCAGTACAAGAGTATCATATTTGTAGTTATATCTATATCTGTACATATATAAAAGTACGGATGGCGTTAAATGACTAATTTTTTTCCTTAGGATCCCTCTTTTAAATTGAAGTCTTCAAGCAAGATAAGTAGTGATTAGGGGTAATTTTGACCTATAATATTTCTTTTCCATTAAATGTCCTTCTTGAATAGAATGTTACTTAAAAAAATAAATGTGTTTTTGACTTGCCATAGGGTATCAAGCTTTTTTCAAAATATCTTTATTGAGATATATGTTTTTGTTAGATTAATGATTGTTTTTGACTTTTGACTTAAATTTTTTTTCCCATCAAATACCTATTTTTAATAAGAGTGTAATTTTAAAAAATAAGGATATTTTTAACTTCTCATATGATGTCAAGTTTCTTTCGTTAAAATATCTTTATTAGAATATATGCTTTTGTTAGAGTAAATAGTGTTTTGACTCTTATTCACGAGAGAGAGAGAGAGAGAGAGAGAGAGAGAGAGAGAGAGAGAATCCTATAAAAATTGAATAAAATAATCCTTGAATTCTTGCATGCTCTCTAATTATATATAAAAAAAATTCCTATCAAACCCTATAGCCTCCATTCACGTTAAAACTAAACTACCTCAGAGTTATTACATCTTCTCCATCATATTCGATTAATTAAAAAATAAAATTTGTGGAGGATAAAATTTGCGAAGAATAAATTTTTCTATAGCCTTTTTTTAGAAATGTAATATACTTAATTTAAATTGAGTATTTTGTCAAAAACTGAATCCTTTTAAATTTTGTATTTCATATTTATATGTTGATGCGTATGTTACATATTTGAATTATTTTACATGTATATAGATTTCAATACAAACATATTAGTACATTGAAACTATCATAAACCTGAAGCTTATTTCTAGATTTTGAAAACCGACATATTGGTATAAGAAAACTATCATCAAACTAAAACGGTTTAGGATTTTTTAAATGCATAGGTAATCCTGATTGGAGTTAAATGGCTAATCATTTTTTCTTTTTTCTTAAGGTGCCTTTTTAAACTGAAGTTTTTTACAAAATTAGAATTGATTAGGGGAATTTTTTATATTACTTGAAACTTTTTTTTTCCCTATCACATGCCCATGTTGAATAAATTGCTGTTAAAAAAGTAAAAGTGTATTTGGTTACTCTTAGGATATCAAACATCTTTCCTTAAAATGCCCTTACAGTTTATATTTTGATGCGCATGCTACAAAATTTCAATTATTGTGCATGTTTATATATCTCAATGCAAGCATATTCGTTTGTTGAAACAATCATAAACTGAATTTTGATTCTAGATTTTAATTATGGACATATTGATTTAAGAAAATAATTGTAAAAATGGAAGTTTTTTAGATATTTATAAATGCATAAGAATCACTAAATCATACAATTACAATCCTAATTATAATTTGAGTTTGAGTTTGTGGCAAATACATGATCATAAATTCGTGTTAGAGTTATTAAAATACTCTTATTTATATGATAACATATTCTTCATATAGTTATTGTCTTTTTATGATTCACTGTATCCCGAGATATTAATATTATATATTTATATGGTAACATATTTTTCATATGACTATTGTATTCGTATATTTCACTCTTATAAGTGATAAGATTAGATGAAACCCAATTGATAAAGACTCTAATTATTTTAACTCAAATGATTAATAATTTTTTTTCTGGGCTTGAAATTCTCAAGTTTTGATATATAAGGGGTTAAATAACTAAATACTTTTTCTTAAACTATTTATTTTAAGTTTAAAGTTTTCTAAATATTTTGACTTTTTAAAAGATGAGGCTAAATTATATCGTTTTAATTAACTTTAAATATTTTGACGCTAAAGAGGTTCACTAATGCATCTCTTAGTGACCAAAGACTATGAATATACCCAAAACGGGTTATAAGGATCTAGCCCAAGCAGGACTAATTGGTAAAATATTTTTTCATTAGAAAAAAGGTAAAGCCATATTGATACTTTAAAAAATATACTTTTTTACTTATGTCATCATTATGTAATTTTTAAATGTCACTGATGCCCTCATTTTGTAATTTACAATGTATTTACAATATTAAAAGTTTACAAATCCTAATTTCAAATTATAGTTTCAACCCAAATTTCTCCCCCCCCCCCCTCCCCCGACTGCTGCACCTTCCTTGGCAAGCACTCAGCCTGAAAGTTGGCAAACTAGTTCAGCCCCACCAGCCTTATCTTGGCGTCGGCAAACGCCTGCCTAAACAGCTACTGCTAAATCAATCATAAATATGTGACATTAATTGTGTGTGTGTGTGTGTGTGTGTGTGTGTGTGTAGGCGTGTTATATAGAGGTGTGTTGGGTCGTGGAAGCCTAATTAATGGCGATTGTGGTTTGTTAAGGGTCGATTCAAGGCGATTGTGGACCATCTGTTGGCGGTGGGTTTGATGCAAACAAGAAATCTTATATATCTTCTTCTAGATTTTAAACCCCGAACTCAAATTTTTATTTTTGTTCATTTGGTTTGTTGAATCGTGATGATTTGTTGCAAGTTATTCGAGTAAGAAAGTTATGAAAATTGATTAGGGTGAGAAGAAGAAAGGTGAGAAAGTTAAAGAACACAATGATGGTGGGATGTGATTGTGGTTGTGGTTGCCGTCATGTGCGCGGGGGTGGTGTGCGTGCGCGTGCGTGTGCATGTAGGTGTGTGTGCGTGTGTTGAAGCTGAAGAAGTATAAAATGATGATGGTGGAGCTTTATGGTGAGATGAAGATATGATAAATGACATTTAAAAAATTACATTCATAAATGATGAACATTCTGGTCTTTTCGTCCTTTCAACGTTTTTGTTCAGTCAACAGACATAAGTGCTATTGCTATTTATTCCAACTAATGGACACCCGTGCAATTTTATCCTAACCTCAAGGTCATGGGTGTAATTAACCTATAATCTTAGCTTGTAACATCTTATACCATAGTTAATATTTTTTTTCTTTTTATTTTGATGATACAAGTCTTTATTTGTTGAATAATCTGAGTTATGAATTATTCTAATAAGCTTTTGTTGAGTTTACATTTATATTAAACCTATAATACGTATGTATAAATGTAGGATGGAAAACGTAGGTTTGTGAACATTTTTTAAGTTACTTAGTTTATTACCATCCTCTGATATCAATTTCACACATTCATTTCGTAGTATAAATTTTAAAAGGACACACACACACACACACACACACACACACACACACACATATATATATATATATATATATATATATATATATACACTTTTTAGATGAGTAGATTTAGTATTATCATCTAAGTATGTGTTAAAAATAAGAGTCATTTGACAAATATACGCTAAATTACATGCACAATTAAATGAATAGCCTTATTGTACTAATAAAGTGAAAAAGTTCATGCTAAATAAAAATAAAAGAAAGTTTAGAATTAATATCAAGAGAAATTTAGATTTTTTAATTGAAAAGTAGAAAAAAGAAAATATTCTTAAGATTAAGAACAATTTTAAACAAATTGTGTTCGAACATGAAACTTAAAGATAGAAAAAGTTTTAAAAAAAAACCTTGCTTTGTACTTTAATTTTAAAATAAAAGATACATGAAAGTTATACTCTCTTTATCCCAAATTATTTGATCAGATTTCACAACATGCTCATTTAAGATATGAGTCTTCTTATATGAGTTTTCCATTTTAAGCGGGCGGGGAGGAAGGAAGAAAGTAGTAGAGAGAAATAAGTGTCATGATCAACATGAATAAATAAAGCTAAAAATGGCAAAAATAATCACCTCGTTTTCCTCGTCATATAATGTAACGACGTAATTTTACATGCATGATTCTACGGAGATTGAATCCCTCTTCAGTTTTCTACTGATCAGGAAGAATTATGCATGGTCTTGTGAATCTGTAGTTGGAAGATGCCTTGGCCATCGAAGGAAAATGGCCATTTCCTGTATGAGTGTCCTGTATCAATGTACCACTATGAAGTAAACGACTTCAACTCTTTCTCTAGCATTTTGGCCCTCCGAAGAGCATCCAAGGCCTCAGCCTGCTGTCCTGAACGTTTGAAGTTTACTGCCTTTACCTTCTCCGCCTTAATCCGTTCTTCCAGTTGGTTTCTCCTTGAGCTAGGGCTTTCATTCGTAACAGCAACAGGTCTTGAAGGCTCGGCTCCCTCAGGGCCTCGGGAGGCGACACTGGCACCTTCAATTCCAATTGCTCTCAGAGCAGATAAAAGCTGAGGATCGAGAAGATCCTCAACACCATCATCGTCTACTGGCTCGGCAAACGATTTCATGGGATCGTGGGCGGCCAGCTCCTCCAGTTGGGTTTCAAGAGCTTTTGCCAGTTCGAACTCAGCTTCTGCTTCTTGAGTTCGACCTTCCCTTCTCAGCTTCAGTGCCTGACGTTTGTGGCCAAGAGACTCCTGTTGTAACTTAAAACGATCACGACTAGACATTCTTGGAGCCGAACTTGGAGCCAAACTTGGAGCAACACCAGAACTCAAGACATCGTTGGAACTAGTACTGGGTTCGGTAGGTTGGTCCTCCAGACTCTTTTCTAGAATCTTTGCTTGCCGAAGTTCATCCTTGGCTTCAGTCAGTTTCCCCGCTCTCTTCAGAGTGAGTGCTTTCCTCCTATGAGCCATGATTTCTTGTTCAGTGGAGCTGGGATTGCTTTGAGAAGCCATTATATTAGGGGAGTCTGCTTCAACGATATTTTGCTCCCGACTTGCACGTACTACTTCACTTTTACCATGTCTAACCAGGCCCCCGCTTCCCATGCCTTCAGTGGGACCCTTCTGGGGTTCCACTGGAACGGCGGCTTCTGAAAAATCGGCTCCATCACCTCCACCAGCTGCATTTTTCATAGAAGAATCAACGACTTCTTCTTTCTTGGACCTGCTAAATTCAACTGGAACCTCCTGCTTCGTTGCTTCCATCTCGTCTAGCTGAGTCTCTAATAGTTTTGCCATGTTAAGCACTTCTTCCGCCTCATCAGCCTCTCCTTGGCGTCTCAGAGCAAGGGACTTTCTTTTGAGACCCAAGAGTTCCCTCTGGATTTCACCTTTAGTCCTCTTGGATGCACCGACTTTACTACTGATCTGACCTTGAACAGTAGAGGACTCGCTCGTCTTAACAGGTGTATTATAGCCTGCTTTAGGTGGGGAGTCAACATTTTCTTTACTTTCTTCTTTCCAACCCAAATTTTGTAGAAGCAAAAGATATGATGGATCATGCATGTCTTGATCCGTCACAGCCTCCTCTTCATCTCCAACATCTGGAACAGAAGAGGTATCAACAACCTTATTACTAACATTCGACTGCATGACCTTGACTTTTGAAGTATCATCCATATCTGCAAGCTGCTGCTCAAGAACCTTTCCTTTCTTCAACTCTTCATCTGCCTCATCAATTCGACCTTCCCTTCTCAAAGCAAGAGCCCTTTTCTTCAGGCCCAGAAGCTCCCTTTGTATCACTAATTTACTCTTTGGTGCCAGTTTAGGGTGCACGTCTTCTGTTCCATTGACATCCACCTGATCTGGCTTTAGTGATTTTTCACCGGAATTTGAGACTGAACCCTTCTGAGCCACTGAAGAACTGTGTGACATCAAGTTAGTCCCTTGAGAATCACAACTCTCAAGCTCCCCTTCAAGTAACTTTGCCTTCTTTAGAAGTGCCATGGCCTCAGCAGTATTCCCCCCCCTTTTTTGATTAACAGCTTCTCTTTTCAAAGACTGGATTTCACTTAATAGTGCTTCTTTGTCAACTGGGGCAAATTGCGGCTGAATGTCTTCAGGATGTTCATGTTCTTCAGTCCAACCTAATGATTGCAAAGCAGCAGCTAATTCTGGATCATCCATATCATCCTCAGTAACTTCAAGTTTACTTTCAAGGCCAGTACCATCATCAATTTCCATAAGGTGATCAAAATTCAAATTAAAGTGATGCTGGTTCCCAACTGACACAGCATCATGTTTATCGACATCCATGCTACGAATCAAAGATGAAAGCTCGTCATCTGAATATTCAGCATCAGCCAAGAATTCCTGTTCCTCAAGTTGCTTTTCGAGAATTTTAGCCTTCTTTAGTTCTTCTTTCGCCTCCACGAGTTTACCTTCACGCTTCAGTGTAACAGCCTTTTTCTTGTGAGCAATTACCTGGGACTTGTCAATTCCACGGGTTCTCTGAGAATCTTCTCCAAGAAGAGAAGACAGTTCACCCTCCAAACTCATGCTAGCTGGTTTTTTATCTGTTCTATGCAGATCCATATCAGACCATCCCAATTGTTTGAGTTCAGCAGCAAGGTCATCCTTATCTTTACTCGCATGAGAAGAATGCTCAGATCTCCGGCTACCATCTCTGGGCTCATCTTTAATTTTCTCCATGACATTCATCTTGCTGGAGGACAAAGCCCTTTTACGACTTTTTCTTAACTGTAGCTCTAAAGCTCCAGCCTGCCTTTCGAGCTCTTTTCCCCTTTTAAAAGCCCTTAAAGCTTCATCAGATTTTCCTTCAGCTTTCAGAATTTTATACTTCCGTTTTTCATCCAGGGCTTGTTGTCGCAATCCTTCAGGGGTAGTAGATCCTGCCTCCACACTAGTGGGAGCATCAAGAGAGAAGCTTCTAAGTATTTCTGCTCCATCAGTTTCACTAGTGACGACTTTAGAGTTCGAGTATGATGCACTACTGCTAGCACATTTCATGTTAATAGCAGATTCTTGTCCTGATGAAACTGATTCATTTCTGCTTTTGCCCAGAATCTTGTTTAAAACTTCATCCTCAAACTTAGAAGTTTGATTCAAAGTGCCTGCATGGGTGTCAGTATTTAGTAGTTAAGGCAATTGCTCGTTACTCGTTAGAGAAAAAAAATATTGATAAGAAGTTTGAACGCAAAACAGAAAAAAACCATTTTTGTAGAAACGTGAGAGAGCTGTGGTTGATTTTTTGGGAAGTACATTTTCCCTAATAAAGGCAACTAATTTCAACAGTTTTTTCATTCATTTAATTACACAAGAGGGCCCATGAGGGGCTCATGCAGGTTGAAAATTGAGCTGAAACTTGCAAAAAGAACTATAAGTATCTGTACTGAATTTGTATAAAAAGCAAAATTTTCCGAGGTTAAATCATGGGAATAGAAGAATGTTCAATAACTGCCATAGAGGATTGGAGCCGAACTTAACTATCTATTATGGTGCAAATGACTACATACAACTCTCTTCTTCCTCCCTCCCATCCAGGGGCGGCCGTACATTGTAACGAGGGGGGGCTAATGTACCCCCAACTTCTGAAAGAATTTTTTTTTTTTTATAAATTCCCCTGGTCTGTGACCTCTCTCTCTGCTACTTCTCCAGTTGCCCTACGCCAAATACTCTCAGACTCTCACCCACTCCCAGACAAGCAGACCGCAGCACTCACCAGCGATGGGCGATGTCGCCGACACGGAAGGGGTTCCTCGAGTCGACTCTCTCTAGCAGAGCTCAGCTCAGATCTGGAACAACCAAGGCAACAAGGAGAGGACTCCACCGGAGGTCCCGACCACCGAGGCGGTCTTCTTCAGAGTTCGGATCTGGAACAACCGTCAACCGAAGAAGAAGCAGTGACCGGCGAGTGGCGATGGCGAGGCAAGAACCCCACCGGCCAACAACCCTCTGCCGGCAATGATGCGTTGACGAACGGTGACCCATGACCGGTCAAATCCATCAATATTTGAAAATCAAATCCAGTTCAACACCGCACCAGAATTACCATTGGATCCGACAGTTTTCAGATCCAGTCCAGTTCCACTCCAGGAAATTACGATCTCAGTGATTCAGACAATCACCGGCCGACCATAGAGACAGAGAGAGATGTCAACCATACAGAGAGCAGTACGAAGCATAACCACAGCCGTGAACCCTACTACTCCTCGCCTCACCAGATTCTCTTTATATGCTCTCAACTGTAAACTTTTTCTCTCTCCTAGTGATTAGGGTGAAAGTGTAAATCTTAAATTAGTATCGAATTGCACTCATAAGTTAACTTAGTTTGTAAAACTTAGTTTGTAAAGTCAATTTAACGCAAGAAGGAGTATATTTAATGTTATATGGTATCAAATGTATCTAGGAATTTGCAAAAATTGCGGAAATTTCAATGAAACGAAGGGGAGTTGTTGCTATGACTTCTGTATTTATTCTATGTAAGTTGTAGTAATTTTAACTATTAGTAAAGTAAGACTGACTAGCAAGTTAAGAGAAAGAAATGAAGAAAACTAACATTGGAGTTAGTTGGCTGCATTTTCTTTGGTAGCATTTATTGGATTGAGTTGGCTGCATTTTCTTTGGTAGCAGTAGTGATGAGGAAAGGGTATTTTTGGCCATGTCATTATATTTTTAGGAGACCGCGTTGCTTGTTCTTTGAATTTAGTAGAGAAATAGGTAACATATATGGTATTTTTGGTTATTAATGCAGGAATGTTCTATCTGTCCTCGTTTGTTTTTTGGGTCTTGTTTGGGAAATGGATTCTAGAGATCATTTTGTGGTGAAAATTTTACATTGAATAGCAATGTTTTCTACTAAATGTATATGTCTGCGTGTGCTCTTGCTCTATTCTTGTCAGATGCACTGCATTGTGCTTCATAAGGTTCACATTTAGCCCTAAGTGCTTGTAAATAGTCTTTAGTGGCTATCATGAAACTAAATAAGACCTTTTAGATGCTTTTTAGTATGTTTTTTGTGCATTATCGAAAAGTGCACTCAATTTTTGTGTATTATTTTACTATTAAAAAAAATTAGTGATTTCGATATTATTTTTGCACCCCATGAAATGAAATCCTGGTTCCGCCACTGCTCCAAACCACCCCCCAAGCCCCCCACACACAAAACAGAGAGAGAGAGAGAGAGAGAGAGAGAGAGAGAGAGAGAGAGAGAGCACAACAAAACCTAAAGAAGGAAGAGTGCCCTTTCAGTAAAAAAAAGGACATGTTCGATGAAGAAAATGCCAATAGACCAAAGTGCTATGAAGCATAACAGAAGAGGCTACAATTTGTTACTTGAAGCAAAAAATAGCTCTTATTAACATTGAAATTGTCAAAGGCAAGTATCTCTATCCTGAGAAAGAAAAAAATGAAGAAAAGAAAGAATGAAAGGAGGAACACACACACGCGCACAGGGGTGGTATAGGGGCAACTCAACTAGAACAACGTAGTTAAAAAAGCCAGGCAATTGTAAAGTCTTACAACTTACCTTTTCCAGCTTTATTCTTGTGTCCATGTCGCATCTCAAAACGTGCTGCCTCTTCTAGTTTCTTACAGGATTCACAAACACGCACTAGTGAATCACCTTGTCCACGTAAGATCATTCTTTGCTGTGTACAACTGCTGCAAAATATGCCCCCACACCTGCGGCAGTGATGCTGAAAACCCATGTGAAAATTCAGCAGCTGATACAAGGAAGATGGACAAGTAAAAGCTTGTAGATTTAAACAAAATCAGATACTCTAACTAGGTAGGTGCTTTATGATGGAAATGCTTAAAAGGACTTTTATATTTTACTTTACTGAATCACGGTACTATTTACCAGGTTAGAGCTTCAAAAACAACTACACTAGGACTCTGGCCAATGAATGCAGAAAAAGTTCATATACCGACCGAATAGCAACAATGAAGAGTCCACAGAGAAAATACTTTTCCGTAGTACAATTTGCAACTACGAGTGTCTGTTCTTATGAACTTGCATACAACAGTTACTTGCTTAATAACCAGGAGTACTGGGCCCAATAAATTTTCAGTATGCAAGGAGAAAGTTGAAAAGCCCCAAGACGGTTCCTATCAGGCAGCTTGTAATATAAACCTTAAAATCAAGCCACAATTACTCACGAATACGTAGAAAATAGACCAGAACTAGTCCTCAACAATCAAGAGTGCCTCACAACCCAAGAACTCGCCCTTAAGCACGAGTTACAAGCTTGGCTTGAGGCTGAAGCTTGGCATCTAACCTCCAATGACATAGTAAACCTCCATGAAGCGTAGGCCGTTTGGCGTTCAGAAACCAGCAGGTTCTATTACAGGAACGCCAAACGTGGATCCACCACCCTCATCAAAATTTCTCGATATCCACACCAGATAGAACCCCACACATATTTCTTTTAAGCCCCACCCACCCCCAACAACTTACACTGCTCCTCAATTTACCCAACCCACCCACACCCCTTTACAGCCAATTGCCTATTCATATTACTCGACCCACCCTGCCGCTGACCCTGTTGTATCTTTAAATCACAAGCATTTGCAGTTACTGAACTCAAAAAATAGTATTTGCTTCATTTTGGGGCCAACTATTATTACAGATTTTCAAAGTTCCAAATCATCCGCAAATGGTACACAATTTAGTCCAGGCAGATGAATGGTAAAAATTTTTGCTTCACCACATTGGCAAATGGATTTAAACTGATATAGGTGGAACATACACAAAGGGTGTGCGTATATATCTACAAGGGCATACATTCCTTGTCCAGAAGGATCAAACAAAGTTTGATACATTGCTTGGAGCAGCAAATGCGCCTATAGGAATGGCACAGAGTGATACTTGGCTTGGATATACAAAGCTTAGATGTTTGACCTGTCACAGAAAGACATTTTACAGTCTACACTAACTTACTAGAGTATTTTTTAGGCATTATAGTCTTCATTTCTAGTTGCTATAGAGGTACATGGCAAGACACTTCTTAGATTTGTAACTGTTGACTCACTTATTAAAAAAAGTTTAATTGGATCACAAAATCTTTTAAAACATGATTGACCAAACAGATCAATGGCGCCCTTCTGCCTTCTGTTGAATATATAGAAAGTTTATGCTACCATCTCTGCAATCACGCCTCTGCCAATCAAAGTAGCTGAAAAGACCCTTGAAGCCCATGACCACCAATAGCTCCCAGAACTAGGTTGCCCCTTCCGCTTATTCTCAAGCATTCACTTCAGTATAGTCTCATCGATATATATAAGACTTTAATATCGGCCAGCAAAGAACCTTTGCACCAACCATCTGATATGATCTCTGCACCTCAGGCGTGGTTACCAGTCTGGCCCCAACAATTAGGTAAATCAATTTGATCTTATCTTTCAGCAGTTTGTCAAGGTCTTTGTGTTTACTTGTGTTATTTTTCAGCAAAAGAAGGCCTAGCACATACATACCCCTATGTCCTTCAACCTATGAAGCACGGGTGCTTCAAAAGGGAAGGCGTATCGGGGTCGGGTGCGCATCAGACACGGGTGCGCACCCGTTATTTTCTGATTATTTTTTCATTTACAGAAATTCGGGTGCGGCTCGGATACGGTTCGGGTGCGGATCCGACACTTCGGGGGTTGAAAACATAATATCCATAAGATAATTTCAGGGGTTGATACACAAAACTTAATTTTTTTGGGGGTGAAAACATAAAATAACTGATACTTACCAAATTAGGGCACAGGTCTCGTCTGATAGAGAGAAAGAGAGATCGCAGCGCCGCGACATCCCTAGACACACCGGCGACCTCCCTCGACACCAGCGACGTCCCTCAACACAAGCGATCTCCCACGACACCCACGGAACAGTCGCGACCACCCACAACACCACCAAACAGCCGCGACATCCACGACACCGCCGAACAGCCGCTACCACCCACGACACCGCCGAACAGCAGCGACGACCGAAAACCTCCCTCGACCTCCGGCAACCATAAGGACCTCCGGCGACCACTCGCGACCACCCTACTCACCTTCCGCAGCTTTGCTTCGAAGGTATGTCTAATGTCTCCGACTTCCTTTCTGTCTGTCTTCAATATTTTTTTGTTCTTGGTTTCTGCTGAGACTTTGAATAATGTGGAATGTTTTTGTGTAATTAACTTCTAAAATCAAAAAAAAAATTTATTTTGCTGTGACAGTGTATTTTTTTACTTGGACCATTGTGACTTTTTTTTTTTTTTTTTGTGTTTAAGGTTTGAAGGCTTAAATTAAAGCCAAATATGTCAACAACTTCAGATAATATTGCTACCCCTACTTATGGTCTTGGTGATAATGAGACAAAACCATTGTGGAAGTATGTGACTAGGCTTGAAAAGGATGGTAAAGGGGGTGGAAATGTGAGATGGCAGTGGAATCTATGTGGCAAGGCTTCTAATAGCTCGTACACTAGGGTTAGGGCTCATTTGTTGAAGATTAAAGGAACGGGAATTGAACCATGTAAAAAAGTGACACCTAGTGAGATCAACCAAATGCGAAAATTAGAGGATAACGTGCTTGAGAAAATAAAGCAAAGTGCTCCAAGGGTTCCGCCTTTTCCACCAAATAACTCTTTAGGTGGAACAAGCACATTTTTCCAAAGCGGTATTCCCCTTAAGAAGCGAAAGGGTGGTACAAGTGAAAGTGCCAGTGGAAATGCTAGTGGAAGTCAAGAAGGAAGCAATCCAATCATGGATTGCTTTAATATTGCTAAAAGAGATCGCTTGCACTCCGAGATTGCTAGGATGTATTATTCCGGGGGTTTGCCATTTCACCTAGCTAGGAATCCATACTACGTGAGTTCATATGCATTTGCCGCCTCTAACTCTCTTGTGGGTTATTTGCCTCTAGGTTACAACTTGTTAAGGACAACTCTTTTACAAAAGAAGAAGGCAATTATTCAAAATTTGTTACAACCTATTCGAACCACATGGAAGGAAAAGAGCGTGAGTTTTGTGAGTGATGGATGGAGTGACCCGCAAAGGAGGCCGATAATTAATTACATGGCGGTAATGGAAGGTGGGCCTATGTTTCTTAAGGCAGTGGATTGTTCGGGGGAAGTTAAGGACAAATTTTTCATTGCCACTTTGTTCAAGGAGGTGATTAATGACATGGGTCCCGAAAATGTTGTACAAGTAATTACGGACAATGCTCCTAATTGCAAGGCGGCCGGGCAATTGATAGAAGCACAATTCCCTACTATATTTTGGACTCCTTGTGTGGTGCATACATTAAATCTTGCCTTGAAAAACATTTGTGCGGCAAAGAATGCGGATAACAATCAAATAACTTATGATGAATGCTCTTGGATCACGATGTAATGCAAATTAAGAATTTCATCATGAACCATTCCATGAGTTTAGCCATCTTTAACAAGTATTCTACTATGAAATTGCTTTCGGTGGCCGATACAAGGTTTGCTAGTGTTATTGGGATGCTTAGGAGATTCAAGCTCTTGAAGCAAAGTCTCCAAACTATGATGATTAGCGAGGATTGGTCATCGTATCGGGAGGATGATGTTGGAAAGGGAAGATTTGTGAGGGATATGGTTCTTGATGAGGTTTGGTGGGATAAGATCAACTACATAATTGCTTTTACTTCTCCTATCTATGACATGCTTCGACAATGTGATACGGATACGCCTTGTCTTCACTTGGTTTATGATTTGTGGGATACTATGATTGAGAAGGTGAAATGTGCAATATATAGAGAGGAGGGGAAGAGGAAGGATGAGTGGTCTACCTTCTATGACGTGGTTCATACCATTCTTGTCGATCGTTGGAACAAGAACAACACGCCACTTCATTGTATGGCACATTCTTTGAATCCGAAGTAACTTTCACGCTATTAGAAGCAAAGTTTAAATCTGAATTTTTTAGTAGTAAAGCGTGAATCTGAATTTTTTTTAATTTATTTGTTTAACGTGTTTATGAAGGTACTATAGTGATGAATGGCTTAGTGAGGATCCCACTCGTGTTCCTCCTCACAAGGATTCCGAGATTTATATTGAAAGGCAAAAATGCGTCAGGAGGTATTTTCCAAATCCGACGGATCGTTCAAAGGTCAATACTGAGTTTGCTTAATTTTCTTCTAAGAGTGAACACTTCAGTGATATCGATTCCATCAATGACTGGGCTATTATGAGTCCTCATAATTGGTGGTCGTGCCACGGTCCCCATGCACCTATGCTCCAAACTCTAGCTTTGAAACTACTTCAACAACCCGCTTCGTCGTCTTGTGTTGAGAGGAATTGGAGTACTTACTCCTTGGTGCATTCGTTGAAAAGGAACAAGTTGACACCACAACATGCGGAGGACTTGGTTTTCATTCATAGCAATCTCTGTCTTCTCTCAAGAAGATCTCCACAATATGCACAAGGACCTACAAAAATGTTGTGGATGATGTTGGTGTACTTGCGGTTGAGGAGCTTTCACTTGATGAGCTGGAGTTGGAGGCCATACTTTTTACAGATGATGGTGATGGAGAGACAGACGAAGATGAAAATGTTGTGGTCATGGAACCCTTAGATACTTGATGGAGTACTTTTTTTGTTTGATAGTTTGAACTTTGATGGTATGTATTTGATTTTGATGGCGTACTTTGTTTGTTTAATAGTTTGAACCCTTATGTATTTGATTTTGATGGTATTGAACTACTGTTGAATGGTATTGTATTTGATTTAGAAATTAAATGCTAGTTGTACATAGTAAAAATATTTATATATCATATATTATATATTATATATATAAAATATATATAATATTTGCCGTATCCCCGCCGCACCCGTATCCTAAAATTTTCAAAAATGCCGTATCCACGTATCCGCACCCGTACCCGTGCTTCTTAGCCTTCAACCTTTGCCTTTTCTTCACAATCCATGGGAAGAAACTTCTCATGGTTTCCTAAGAGGCCTCTCTACACCAAAACTATCACCTTGCAGAATCACTATATTTGACAAGTCAAACTATATGTCAACCCAAGATGCATCTTCCTCTCCAGAACTTCATAGAACGTTTCTTCAGACAACCAAAAAATGTTGCCTTACCTCATCTATCCCGAGCACTGCCCACATTTTTTAGGGTATGTAGGAACTCTCTCACTTTCAAGAACTGTTATCTCCAACTGTAAGGCTTGTTGGCAGTTTCATTTAAGCCAAAAAAGAAAATGTCTCAACTCAGGATACAAAATCCCCGGCACACCTCATACTGTCCAAACATAGTGCCAAAACCAATGCTTGGAAAAATTTCTTGCATTGCACATCGCAGCACTTCCCTAACAACTGGCATGCTAGGCTACCTTAGCCTTAGGGTGGTACAAAACCAATTTCCAAAATTCTTTTCGACTGACTCCTTTCAAGAGAGTCTAAAACTATGACGTATCTCACCTTTGTATTTATCAGAATAGCAAGAACTCAACTCATGGTGATGAATTTCCGCAATACTAAGAATTATGATACTACTCATCAAAGGAACTTCATTCAAGCTTTTCTGTTAAGTCCACCTACAAATTGGTGGATCAACAACTTGATGAGCGAAATTCACTGACAACAAAAAAAGGCACTTTGGTTGAGCTGGGAAGTACAGAAGGTTTCTTCCCTGCAGGAGTCAATCCCAGCGGGGGAAGGGAGGGGGTGGGCGGTGTCCTATTTTTGCCTCCATCCTATATCATCAGACCTCCAAGGATCCCTGCAACAAAGTGAAAATACCACTGAGGTTTGATTATCCCTTTATGATTTTTGCCCACATAGGTAAAGTAGCCTATCAACTCACCTTCCCTTGCTTAACAAAAATTAAAACGCCTTCCCTCTCACCACAAAATTCCAACCACTCCTTTTTATGTTTCTTTTGGAAGCAAAGCAAGGTGATTATGGGCCCTGATGGAGTATGGTGGATACTGTTGCTATTCATTGAGTGAAGTTTGGTTAATGCAACAACACTGCTGCCAGCAAGCTTTTCTCGATTGGCATATTCGCTGCCTAAAGACGCCTCTTGAGATTTACTTAGTTTCCTAATTTCCAGCAACTGACTGATTGATGAGGTGGGCGGGAGGGAAGGCAACAGCATGGCTTCACCTATGCTTCTATCACAACCATCATGACTTCTTAAAAACAATAGTCAGTGGACATGGCTACGTCATAGACTGATTGGTTAAGCAGTTCAACGATTACACCCTGTAAAGATTAAGCAATCTATGTCACCAGATTCACTGATTAGGTCATATTTCAACTAAAGAACCCAAATTTAGACAAAAGCCAAATAAAACAAAAACTTAAAAACCAACAGGAAAGACCCAATATCTTTTTTTTTTTTTGGTTAAAGTCCTTGTATTTATTCAATCAGCAGAATTACATCATCACTGTACAAAAAAAAAAATGCTCTCCTCAGTCTATATACAATACTGAATCATCCTTCTACCTGTGCCCTCACTCAAACTGGAACTAAAATCAAATTGAATCAATATTCATTACATACTAATCTAAGAGTTATTCATGAAAATTCTTTGAGGTAGCCCCCAATATCTTAACCTACTCGTGATCAATAATTTCAGGCATACAACTGCCATCAAATAAGATATTCCAGTCATAGAACCCAAAAGATCCAATTTCAGCACATGGAAAAGATTCCAAGGTCAATACGTCAAATTAGCCAGCCAATATTGAGGCATGGTTCTAAGAGGAGAACTGAGCAGTTAATAAGGACACGCAAATGGGTCATGAGATCACATAGAGGAGATGGAAAAGAACCTTGCGATGGATGAAGGTGAACTGAGAAGAACATCCTTGGCAATGTGTGGCATCGACCACCCAATTATTGCCTCTCAGTGATGGCTTTGGTGGTAATCCGATCTTCTCCAACATCTTTCCCTTTTGCTTTATTTTGTTGATTTGAATCCTTAAACAAGGAACCCAGTCTACTGAAACAAAAGTGTCTCTCCTTTGAAGCTTATTTGATTCGATTAAGGGCAAAATTAGTTCGGAGTTGAAGAAGGATTAGGAGGGGAGAGAGAATTGACTTGCCGTAACGACAGCTCTTAGGCAAAAGGTTGAACGACGACGTCGCCCTGCTTGGCAGATGCTAAACGGCGACGTTTTCATTAGGTCTCCAATCCCACGTGGCAAGCACATCATCAAATGTTTGGAGTTCTGAATTTTATCTTGCTCCTGCTTAAATAACCGGTCGGTCACAATCTTCTTGGGATGTAATTTCAACAGTGCCAGATTTTTAATTGGGACTACATCTTTCAGTCTAAAATCAAGGCAACTCTTATCTTACGTAATAAAGCTTGAAGGCACCTTTCTGGCCAGCTCTGTTAAAATCAGCAACACTCCCTCATTTTTCAGAATTTCTTCGTCCCTTCGTCTTCCCGTGGCTCTTCATTTTCTAAGGAACCCAAAGAAACTTCTCTCGAGAATCTTCCCAAACCTACTCAAGCAGCCTATAAATAGGAGCCTGTTGTTCTCGCTTTGTGTATGAAGCAAAAGAGAGTCTTACAATGCGTGAGTGAGTGATCAAAGTGAGATCTCATTGTGTGTGAGTACAAGTGTCCTCTTAGCGTATTAGTGATTTAAGTATTTGAGTGTTGTCGCTTGTACCTTTCTCGTAGAAAATTATTTTTACATTAACAAAATTATCCTTTGGTATACCAAGTGTCCAGTCTCGCAAGCTTTCTCATCAGTATTAGATGGTTATCGGATTTTGGTTATACGCCTGTACAAGTTTACGGTCATGACCTTTTTGTTCTCGCTTAATAGTAACAGTAGATTATGGGGATGGAAGGCACGCTGGATTATTGAATGATATTCATTTTAGGCTTAAGCAGTATCATTTCTTCCGGCTCGACTTTTGTCAAAAGGGCGGAACCAAGATAGCAAAAGGCATAGCAATCAGGACAACCTTCATATATCTAGTTGGAGGCAATCTTGTTTTGACTTTTGTGATTATTTATACTACATTATGTAATTATTATCCACTTTGTACTTATCGATCTGGTTGCAACAAACTAAACTTGCGGGGTCTTCGTATTTGGGAAGTAATTTTGCTACTCATTTAATTGGAGTCTTATATGATACTATAAAAAAATTATCCAGATTAAGCAAAAAGGAAAGAAAAAAAAAACTTATGAATTTCAATAGGAGTGTCTATTTGGTATACTAGTTCATTCATCATTTGTCGCTAAAAATTTATTATTAAAGTATGCTTTTAGCATAATTGTTTGTACTAAAGTACGTTTTTTAGCTATTAAAGACGTGAAAATCAAGTTCCACTACAAATTGCCCGAGAAAGTCTGGGTATCTCGCCGAAAAAAAATAATCACCAGAGAACTCATGTGTCATTTGCGGTTACAAGAAATTTTGGGAAGGCATGTTTTTAGCGGAGTTTTGGAGGAGCAGGGTTCCTAAGGTTAGAGAGTTTGGGAGCGAGTTGCTACAAACATCATATCATGCAATCCTTAGACCATGCAAAAATAGTTCAAAGCAAGACGTCCAAGAAAAACCATTTGGCATGCTAAATCGGGGAGGTTGAAACTTTCCAGCACATCTCGCCTCGAGCAATCGAAGAACCGCAATTGTCGAAGAATTTATGTATCGATAAAAAGCTTATGCTAACTCTATGAGTAATATGAAAGAAAATTCACCTAACATATGCTTCTTAAATATAGGGGAAAGTAGGAAATGACCCCCTCTACTTTACACGTTGTGCGATTTGCCCCCCTCCACTTCAAAGTTAAGCACTAAACCCCCCCACAGTTACAAAAAATGGGCACCTTAGACGGAAACCGTTAAATATAACAGCGCGTGGTCAACACGCGCGCTGACTAACGATTTCTTTTTATAAATGACATTTTTGCCCCTTGTCTCTTTTTAGAAAAGAAAATCAGAAAAAAAAAAAAAAAACCCTAATTCTAACCACCCCACCCCCCCCGCCACCCAACCCCCTATCCCCCCAACCCAATTCTGTCAACTCCCCCGACCACCCGACCATCGCACCCCTTCATTTCCCCGTCTGCCTCCCTCTTCCCTGTCGCCACACCACCCTCCCCCTTCCCCTTCCCCTTCCCCGTCGCAGCGACCTCCCTTCCCCTTCCCCGTGGCCGCGACCGCCCTCCCCCTTCCCAAGGCCCCGTCGCAGCGACCGCCCTTCCCATTCCCCGTCGCCGCGACAGCCCCCCCTTCCCAAGGCCCCGTCGCAGCGACCGCCCTTCCCCTTCCCCGTCGCCGCGACCGCCCTCCCCCTTCCCCTTCCCCTTCCCCGTCGCCGCGACCGCCCTCCCCCTTCCCCTTCCCCTTCCCCTTCCACGGCATTGATGAAAATTTGAATTGAATTGAAATCGGTAGTGTGGGTTTGCCAGAGGGCTTGCCGGCGTGGTGGGGTGGGTTTGCCAAGGGGCTTGCCGGCGTGGTGGGGTGGGGCGGGGCGAGTCTGCTGGATGGTGGGCCGAGAGAGGCTGCCGGCGGCGTGGGGTGAGGATGACGCTTGGGCTGCCGGCGGCGGGGTCAGATCTGGAGAAGGAGAAGAGAAACCCTAATTTTCAAATTAGGGTTTTGAACCCCTAATTTTCAAATTAGGGTTTTGAACCCTAATTTTAAGGTTTCAAAACCCTAATTTTTAAATCAGGGTTTCAAATCCTCTAATTTTAGGATTTCAAAAGCTTAATTTGCAAATTCGTTGTTAATCCTAACGGTAATCGCGGTTCCTTTTTTTTTTTTTTAACTCCCTGGTGGTCGGAGAAAAAGACTAGTGGTTGTGTTCAGTGAAGTGGTTGTGCTCAGTGAATCACCAATTGTAGCGGGGTTGACCAGATGAGGAGGGTCATGGGCAAAAATTGTAATTTAAATTTGAGGCGGGGAAATTGCACACCATGCATAGTACAGGGGGTCATTAGCTAATAAAGAAATAAGGGTATTTTGGTCATTTCACGCTATTCATAACGGATCCGTCTAAGGTGCCCATTTTCTGTAACTGTGGGGGGATTTAGTACTTAACTTTGAAGTGGAGGGGGCAAATCGCACAACGTGTAAAGTAGAGGGGTCATTCCCTCCCCTTAAATATATAACAAACTTAAGAAAAAGTAACTAAACAAAATAGTGAGATTCACTAGTCACAATCATGTTGATTAGGTGTAGCAATGACAACCCAGACTCATTTATCCGGTCAAATTCGCCAACTTAAAATTTACCCAAACTCGCCCATTAAATTAATTTTCTTAATGGATTAGCAAGTACTTGATCCAGTAACCCATGTATTTATATGGTTTTTAATTGGGTGCCCATCAACCTTTGACACTTAAAATTTAAAACCTAAAAACTTTACACAGCAACAGCGAGACAGGAGGCCAAGCCGTCACCGGCATCGGTGTCACCTTCTGCCATCGCCATCTCCATCTCCGTCGTCTCAACTGCCGTCGCTGACGCTGCTACCTCCGCCGTCTCCAGTCTCAGCAACAACCAGACACGAGGCCAAGCCGCCACGGCGACAGCCACCGATGTCACCTCCTGCCATCGTCATCGCCGCCGTCTCCAGTTGCTGCCGTCCTGTCACGTTGGTGCTCAGATCTGCCTATCCCACGTTCCTTCGTCTCCAGTCGCTGCCGATGCCGTCGTTGTCGCTACCGTCTCCAGTCGCCGCCGCTGCCATTTCCAGTCGCCACCGTCCCATCCACCAGCTCAGATCTGCTCTTTTCCTTAATAGATCTACTATTTTCCAGGGTGATCTTCAAACCCTTTGATTGTTGTCTGGGTTGGTTGGCTAAGGCACAACGATGGTCGCGCGGCGATGGTGCAGTGATGGTGGCGAGATGACGGAGCTGACTTGTTGGTAGTTGTTTGCTGCGTGCAAGCCTTGTGCACAGTAGTCAGAGACTGCGCACAAGCCTTATGGGGGATGTCGGCGTCTAGGTGGTGGTGATTGTTTGTTGCATGACGGTGGTTGAAGGTATGGTAACAGCGGTGGTGACGGTGGAGTCATGGTGGTTGCGATTGCTTATGGTGAATTGTTGTTATTACTGTGTAGTGGTATGGCATGCAGTGGTTTTTAGCGTCTAGTTCGTTGGTTAAGAATTAAGATGCCATGGATTAAAAAAAATTGAGAAATGGGTTAATAGTGGGTTAATGGATTAAATTAATCCATTTAAGAGATGACTCAGTGAACACCAGTAAATGGGCCTAAAAGGGTCGACTATCCATTTATACTCAACTCATTTAATCTTCACCCAAACCCATATTATGCCACCCCTAAATTGTTGATAAACTCAAAAATAAGCCTAATCAGCTGGCCATATGTTTAGCAGGAGGACGACGCCTGAACCCTCAAATAGGCCCAAAGTCTTGCTTCATGAAACAAGAGCTCGTAAAATATCCGACCACTTTCCTTACAAAAAGTGCCTAGTCTTAGCCAGAAGTCCGAGCGAAATTCAAGACATCACATTTTTATTTACCCGCTTTACAATACTCGGACGTTATCAAACCCTAATCATGGTTACTTGCGTGGTGCCGAGCATTTGAACTTTGTTGACTCATTAATGCTTGCTAATATCGATAGATCGGAACCCAGAAAGACAAACCCTTTTATCAAAAATGTTTGAATTGTGGCTCGTAGCAAAAGGGTGCATTGGTGACATCAAGAATACATGTTTGACTTGGTCCACTCAACTCCATTTTCTCTTGCTCCGATGAACTCATGTGGAAGTAATCCGCAGAACTTTCTACAATGCCTTGGGTAGTGTGTGCATGTCCATAGCCGCATCACTCGCTGGCGAGTCTGGGGTAGAGTGAAGTGGACTCAGCTCGAGGCTCTGTACGAAGATTCTTCGGAAACATCCATTGCTTATATTGATGCAAATTTTGATTTCTTGGGCAAGAAGAAGACAAAGATCACAACCATAATTGTCTCTATTTTGCTCACAAAACATTAGAAAAATGTTGGCATTGATGTGGTCGTTTGAGTCATTTTGTTTTGTAGTAGCATCTGTTATATTTTAGAAGTCATCAAGAAAGTGAATAGTTTAGAGTAAGCTTTGTCACTAAAAGTTTTGTATTTTAATAGATTTTTAACAACGAACAAGCTTTTAGCAAGAGATGGACGTCTTTGGTGGCATCAATCTCTCCGGTTCACCAAATTCTAGCATGCATTTACCGCGAAAGTTCCGCAACAGACTGCGTGTTTTATCTGTGTAGCTGTAGGAGAAAAATCCTTTGTTAGCATCACAAGAGATGCTGATGGGCAACAAAATTTTGTTACCCTTTCGTGACCGAATGAAGACCATAGAAACATATATCTTTCTCATTAGGTGCCTTTTTTCCTTATCACTTGACAAGGAAGCTCAACACTCTGCAGATTGAACTTATTTATCACCATTGCCTTGGATATATTCTTGAAAGAGCAATGGATACTGTTATTGAATCACACGAATTTGTCCTCTCAGCGCTCTTTCTTGGGAGGTCGAAGCACTTTCCCGTTCCCAAATGTGCTCCTTGTATATATAACTCTTTACAGTTACTTGTATCATATATAAAACAATTGGGCGACGGGTGTCATCGAATGTGCCAATAGGTTTTCCTTTTCCCGTGAATCCAAGTTTTGTTGCTTCGGATACTTTGAATTTTTGGTTACTTGATTTGCTGCAACTTATAAACAATTTGTCTGTGCAAAACTGCATTATTCCACTCAAGTCCCGTAGTGTTTGTACAATTCATTTGGGGGATACATTGGCTCAGAGCCACAAGAGCAAAGCCTCGGTAAGGATCTGCTCTTGCTCGAGCTCGAGCTCGATATTCTTGATCTCATAGTGTAGGCCATCCGCCTCCCTCTCTTTCTACCCTCCTCCACCTTATATTTTCTCCTTTCATATTTTGCCCGAAGATTCTCCAAATTTTCACCAGAGATCTTGTGATGATGTCCTTCCTTAAGGTGTGTCTTGAGCTTGGACTTCAAAGAAACGCTAGCAGTGGCTACTAGACCTGTTGGAAAATTTGGGTTTCGAGCCAAGTGCTTCACATTTTCTGGAGAAAGCTTGTTGTAATTCAGTGCACAACATACACTAATCTTTTCATCTTCACATAAACCACGATGGACCTGAAAAAATTTAAGGGTCAGCTGATGTATTACAAGAGCTTGTTTTTCCTACTTACTGATATCAAACCTCCTTAATTACAATTCAGAAATCACAGAGAACTAGCTTTGCAAACACGAATATGTACCTCAAAATGCATGTCTATAGCTCTGTAGAGTCTGTCATGAGAGTCTCTTGCAACATCTGGTAGGGACATAGCTAATGCTGCAAACTTCCGAGGTCTGAGATAAGGGTCAGGGGCCACTTCTGCGATGTACAAATCTATCAAGCCAGCAACTTTCTTCAGTCGATAATTACAGTACTCGTTGCAGCTTTTAAGGAGGAAAATTTTCACCAACCTAAGAATCAAATTTGAGTCATACGCATATTTCTTCCCAGGCGGTGAAGGAACAAGCAAATCATCCACTTTAGCTTGGTCCAGTCGAGAACCTATCAGACTCTCTAACTTTAGCATGCAGCATCTGGACATCTTCAAACTCAAAGTCATTCCAAAGGCATCAAGTAAACCTCGGTAAGATATTGAATCCTCATCAAGCAAACAAATCAGATTGACTACAGTTTCCGTGACATTGCACCTCTCAGCTATTGAAACACTAAAAAATCTTGCCTTTTGGTAATACAAGAGGAATGAGCAAATCGTCGCATGCTCAACATTTTGCAACATCATTGTATGTACCAAGTTTTCCAACAAAACAATGCTAATGAAGCCAAGATCTTGAAACCACCAAGTGGTTTGAGAGCTGTAATTTTTTGCTCCTTCAGAACTTATGTCACCCGAGAATTGAAAACTAGAACTGTCCGAGGAAGAAGTACGTTGGCTAGCAACACCAGGCATAAAAAGCTTTTCTACGAGGCTATCCAAGAATTCTTGGAATAAACGTGACGAACTCAAAACTGGAAGTAAATCTTGGCACTGTTTTAAACCTACTACAAGTTCAGGCCAGGTCCAGTAATGAATCCCTTCTAGGTAAATCTTAGTTTGTAGTATCAAATTGGGTATCCCATGGATGTTTCCTTTCATTTCCAAAAAATTGGCAGCAGAGTGTAGTAAGAAAATATTGGAGGGAGTCAGAACAATACTGCCATTGTTGTAGCAAAACCTTGCAATTAGCTCAAAGCACTCTGCACCACCTGGAAAGTCAAGGAATGTCACTTTCACGCCCCTCCCTGTACCCTTGAACTTGCCAAGTAATAGCTTTCTCAATTTACCCGAAAAGAACGCAAGAATTTTCTGCAAAAGCAAAGAATTATAAACTTTAACGTGAACCATCTGATATTGACTTTTTGAAAGAAGATGCAATTTGGTGCATGACAGACATTAAAAGGCAAAAACAGTAGACTTGACGAATCACCACTTGGAGCATTTCCTTGGTGGCTAATAATTTCTAGGAGCAAAGATTCAAAAAGCCATGCAAGAACTGAAACCTAGACACCATTCAGCCTAAACTGCATCAGTTCAAAGGATATGTCGATGGGCCTATTAGTCTATTTGTTCAAACAAACAATGCAAAAGCATGCCATTGACTAGCTACACAATGTTCGAAAAGCATTGCCAAGTTTTGCAAGGATCATGTGTAGCATAACAAGGCAAAAGACTTGAAGCATCAGAGGAGCAGGGGGGTGGGTTTGAATGAAGCAGCAGAAGTTTATTCACCCAAAGAAAGTTGGCAACCAGAGAACTTATAACTACTTAACAAATGGTATAGCCTCACCCAGATTGGAATATGAGTAGAAGGGGGTAAGAATGAGACTCAGCTATGTATGCAATATACCTTGTCCACCAGAAAAATCTCTTGGCCATTGATATCTACTTCAAGATTACTGCAAACTTCCATTTTTCAAATATTCAAATGCGCAGCAGCTTGAATCAAACGATGGTGTCTCTTGGATGAGTAAAACAAGGAAGAAAGATCGACACTGAAAGGACTAAATGCAGATTAAGAGAGGGTATAGAAGAAGCAGCAGAGCTGTGGTCAATGAAGAGAGCAATGAGGCTTCTCTGCCGAATATATGTAGCATAGACTCTGAAAGCAGAGAAGAGGCGTATAGTAATAATGAATAAGAACCATCTATTGCCTTAGTCTTAAGTGGAGCTTATGTACGCATAAATAAAGGCAGGGTCGAAATCCAATATACATGGCTCAGTCGTCACTAATGTTCCAAGATTCCATTAGAAATACTCATTGGTCTTAAAACATTATCCAAAGTGTGGCTAATTATCCAAATAATCCATGAGCCTAACTCCGGAGGAGCAATAGAAAGTGACATGCCAACTCACTCGCGATTCGGTACTCCAATTTGTTTTTATTTTTGTCTCTCATGTCCTAGGCAAAGAACGTACTTGACTATTTTCTGAGTTTCAAGTTTTCAGTGAAATTGAGAGAGTAATTTCAAGGCATCATACAGTTTGAAGTTTTGAGTTTTCTGCCCACAACGGTTTGAAAATTGAGTTCCCCTAGCTCTTAAGGCTATAATCTGAGCACAAATGTCGGTATTGAATGATACTTTGAAGCGGAATGGACACGGTTGTAGGCACTATCGTATTGTACAAACTAAAAATGTCAAAGTATTCCGGAAAAATTATCTTTCCGCACCTACCTTAGCATTTTTAGTTTCGCTTGACTCACCTCTTACGCGTTAGTACGCGATAATGTGTCTCATAATCGAGGACGGGGGATGGGGATGTTGATCGACGCACCCAAAGGATGAACTAACATTTCATTCCGTTTCGTTCTTAATATTTACGAAATTCTAATTTGTCTGTTTAATGTTAGGAGTGTTTTTACCGTAACCTATTTCCCAAATATATATGCGTTGTCAACATTCAAGCAGTTCTTCCAAAAGAGGTCACGGAAATTGGACTTGATTATTAGACGCTGAGACCATTCTGCAGGAGATAGTTGCAGTGAGTGTAACATGACATGGGCAAAAGGCATGAAATCTCTCAACACAAATTTATATTAAGCACATTTCTTTTATGGACTGTTAAAGTTGCTTGCAAGCTGCAGGGGCACCCACAACCTGAAAGTAACACCACATATTTTTTCCTTTTCTTTCCCTGTTCTTTTTTTGGTCGGGAAGCCCACTGAAGAAAAGGTATGAGTTTATTTGCTTTGAGCTATGTTATGTAAAATTATGTTCGGATAAAAGTATTAAAAGCAGTTTTAACGTGACAAAACGATTAAAAATTTAGTATTTAAACAGAAGATGCTAAATGTCTCTGTAGTTAATAGAGATACGTGCTCTAGTACTTCAAGTAGTCGAAGCTGATTATGAAAAAGTGATTAATCCATCAACTAGATTATAATTTAATTAAATTTTAACGTCTGAAAGCTGATTTAATCCAACACCTAGTAACCTGATTCAATCCACACTAATTAAGTTTGATCATCTCAAAATCGACAGGCTCTCAAAGCAATAGGCATGGTTGTTCAGCTAATCTGCTGACATATGGTGTATTTGGCATAATATTCAAATTGAAAACTGATCTTCTTAGTATGAACGTACACAAACTTCTTCTTTGGTAGCTTCACCAACTATATTAGTTGACATATTTGTAAACAATTTAATTCATTGAATCTAATAAAGCTGTAAACTTGGAGCAAAAAGGAAAGTGAATTCTCAAACGTTTAATAAAAAGAACATGTCTTTTGCATGCACTGCTTTAGTTACATTATTCGTCATTAAATAAGATTATCTACAGCCATTTCATTATAAAACCAATGGTTTCACTATCCTCACTTGCCGCCTTGCAGCTTGAGCTGCTAGGGAAAATTACAGAGAGCCATTGGTTTTCTCACTAAACAATATCCCGACCTTACGTACATGTCTAACCAGATTCTCCAAACACTCGTATTCTTGCAAGAAAGCAGAGAAGTAAAAAGGGTAGCTGAGCATCTTGGCCTTTGATCTTGTTAAGGTTCTTGTTTCTTTTTCTGCTCCCAGTATGAAGTTCTTGTCGAATCTTGTGTCTTGCTGTGGAGCTATTGGGCCTATCATGGCGCCACCAACTGAGGAGGCCAGCAGCCTCGTGCGAACGTCGAGCAGCGGGAAGCGACGCTACAACCGCGAGAAGCTAGCCGGCAGAAATGCCGTGTCATCAGCGCAGTGGCGGCCGTCGCTGTGCACGATTTCCGAGGATGATGTTGTCAAGCTAGAGGAAGCAGAAGACATCGTCAAGCCTGGGAAGAAAATGACCGGAAAGTTCGAATCAATGGCCAACGCTCGAGCTTCTAGGTACCATAGTCAGCTAGGGTAAGAGTTGCTTCTTCACCATCTACTCAGAAAAATGTAGCATATAAGGCGTCATAACAGGATATATGAACAAGTCTCCTTTTCTTTTTGTTTCAGGCTACAAGGTACCTCTGAGACAAGACTACCGGCAACATCAATATTCTTATTCTGACGGAGTTCATTTCAACCTGCTGCTCATCTTAGCATTAAATTTTCGTTTTCATATACAACACCTAAATACCATGCACTGGAAGATAGAGACGGGTTGAATTAGATTTCGACAAGCATCATCAATGCACAATATTGTAATGCCTTCGTTGTGATTAGGTCTTACAAGAGAACACCTAAATCCAAAATTGCCTGGTTTTCAAGAACCGGAACCAAAAATGCTGTTCACCAAACTCTTTAAAAGCATCAGATATAAGGGAGAGAAAAGGAACAATTTTCTTCCATCAAATTCTACTGTGTGACCAACAGATGGAAAAATGTGTTGATTCGCGCCAGAGCAGTCACAAGCATTTTACCTTACAACAAAAGATCCAATATCACAAGTATAGCCAGCCAACACTGGGTCAATTCGGAAATCCAAGAAACAACTTCTATCCATTAGAGAATCATGGAGATTCCCTAGGATGATTGCCAACAGATATGTTACTGTTTCTTCTTTTTTGTTTTCCCCTTTCCATTTTTGTGAAGGGGCAGGGATGGGGGGTTGGGTCTATGGAGAGAGGGCGGGCTACATGCACAGCGGAAAGCCGCCAGCAACAAACTACATGCAGCGGAGAAATTTGAAAACGATCAAGTTTCTACATTCTGCAATAACACAGCCGTTTCCCTAAACCCTCAAGTGCCAGCAACTTTTATACCAATTGACTTTCAGTTAAAGTCAGCGAGTCTGCAAATCAGTGAACATCCAAGCTTTCTGAGATTCAGTAACCATTGATCTGAGGCCTAGGGTGTGCACCCATCAACCGAGAAAAAGGAATTTGACCATGGCTGGAAACAGCTCTTGGGCCAGAAACTCGATCATCCGTCTTTGGACCAGAGACTGATCTTGAGAAAGCTTGTGCAAGCTCAACTGCAGAAGCTGCTTTCCTGTAACGCTGTCCAGGAGCATCAACAGGGGCTGTTTGCTCAATAGGCTTGCGCCATGTCTCTGGTGAAGGGGCCCTCTCATGTGGCTGATGCTTCTCAAGATCCTTGCCACTCCTCCGGTTCTCACTTCTCCAGTTCCTCCGGTTATCTGATTTTTCAATAACCACCCGCTGATCATGCCTTTCAATGGTCTTTCCATTTCTATGATCAAGGGGATTATAGTCCCCTTTTTCATTGTAACGAGGAGTTGCATGTACAGGCAATGTTTCAGCCCTGGGGAAATCTTGTTTAACCCTTCACAAAACATTTGATATAATTATTTTGTTTATCAAGACATAAGCTAAAATATCAAAAACAGAATCAGACTGACTATTGTGGAGGTTTATTCTATCCCAATCCTATCGAAGAAGAAATGCACTAGCATTAGGGTGACATCCACCTATGGATAGGTTGGCCCAGGTCATGATTGTTCACAGGAACATCATCAAATCCTCGCTCCTTCAAAACCTGAAAGCACGAGCAAAACCTTTAAGCTTAAGAGTGCCCGCTAGAGAAGCAACAAACAAAGAACATGTTATTATAGGTATTTTTTCAACAACAACTAAGACAATAGAAAGTAGAGAATGAGCCATGACCTGATGGCTGAAAATTAATGTAGCCCATAAACATTAATTTTCGCAAAACTAGTCCTTCAATTAAAAATCTCCATATAACAATCCCATGCCTGGGGCACAACATATTTTTTTAAGGGAATATACAGCCACATGATCACCCCCAATCACCAAAGCACAATTGTGAATCACCAGACAAGCATAACTCCCCACATCTCTCCTCCACCATTGCCTGCAATTTTAACTCGCTGAGCTATCACAGCAACAAAATTCTTACCACTGGGACCAGCCCTTGTCGCGTGTATGTGAACTGAAGAAATAAGAACTCAAACCAGGAATTCAACTAAACCAGCCCTAGCTGATGCTGCTGCTGCTAGGGCATCTTAAATGGGTCTTGCTAATGTTGATTTACAGAATATATGAATGTTCAAGGATTGGAATTCTGGTGCGCACAGTTAAATTTAGGATCTACATGAAGAAGATCTGTGCGTTCCTATAAAGCACGGATGCGCCAAAATGGGTGAAGCACCGGCATCGGGTGCGGGGCGGGTCCGCGTTGGGTGCATGTTCTGGAAATTTGACTTAATTTTTTTAATTTCTTAGATACCGGGTGAGCTTACAATACGGCTAGGATTTGGGGTGAGTGCGTATCGGATGCTTAAGGGGTAAAAAATTAATTTTCAAAAGAACTTTCAGGAGTCAAAACATAACTAGGATACTTAAGGCTTAAACAAAATACATAACAAATCATGCCTCTACCTTCTCTCATTCTTCTTGCCTTAGTACTCTATGTCGTAGGCAATTTGTGGGTTGTGGACCAATTTATTCGGTTGGGACTTGGAGCTATATATGAAAACCAAATCCTCCACCTCCACCCAATCATGGCACTAAACCGGTATGAAACTATGTCACAAAAACTGAGGAAATATATGGTGGAAATTCCAAGTGGAGATGCAACTTTTGTCAGAGGACACATTATAGCTCTTATGGTAGGGTTACGGCTCACTTGTTGAAGGTATAGGGATCAGGGATAGTACGTTGTTGATGGGAGCGAGTGAGCTAGCTAGCTGAAATGGAAAGCTTGGATGCACAAGCAAGGGGGAATGGACCGGTTCCACTCCGGCACTCCCACTCCCAATTTCAGGATTAAAGTAGAAGAAAGCGCAGTTTCAGGAACAAAGTACAATTGCCAACCACCGCGTTGGCAATTGGATTTTGATTTGTGGTAAAGCCGTCATAAAGGAAACTCAGCAGCAAATTTCAAGGTCATAGACGTCAATGAAGAGCAGGTTGCTTGGACAGTGAGATTTGACAAGTTCATGGTGGTAGGGGGTAAGTAGAAATTATGCAAAAAGTGATGCCTCATCAGATAGCGAGAGGGAGAAAAGTGGAAAATCGTGAGGTCAAATTTGGGTTGAGCTGTGCAACAATGACGACAGTGTGGGTGTTTATGTGAAGACAGTATGCGTGCAAATATAAATAGCAACAGATGTTAGGTTGAAGTCTCTTGTTTGAGCTTAAAAGCCATTGCCATGCGGCAGTCTGCAGAAACTTCGGCAGTATACATATGAATGCACATATCTCAAGTCAAATTTTCAATTTTGCTTCGTTGTTCGGGAGATCTGTCTTAAGAACAGAACTCTGTTGCTGCCCTGGGCTGTTATCGTCATTAAAGCCTCTGATCTACTCTCAGTCTGTGTGCACAGATTTGTATGTGTTTGCGTGTGCGTGCATTTACACTAAAAATTTAAAGTGGGCATCTCTTACACTTGTGAAATGCAGGGAATAAAAAATTCATAAACAAATTCCACCAAAACTTACAAATTCTCTTGGACGAGCACCACCAAATAATATGTTCCTGCATTTGTGATCGATACAAGGAGTCAGTTACAAACACCAAGAAATTGCAGCAAAGCCCGAAAAGAAAGGGAGAGAGGACAAACCATGATTAAAACAAAAAGAAACAGTTGCAATTTAAACAATTAATAAGTGACTGGTCCACTTCATGAACAGGACCATAATAAAGTAGAATGGCTACAGAGTAACAGCAAAATGAAAAAATGTCCGACATAAATAATATTGAATTGGTTAGACACCATTAAGAAATGACCCCTCTTTTCTAAATTACATTTTCCCTTAAATGATTACCAGGGGGGACAACCCATGTACACCAGGAACATACAAGAGAAAATGAAACGGTACAAAACAAAAGAAAAGCAGCCCCACGGAGCTGACCAAAGGAATAACTACATCATAACCCTGGGCTGAACTCAACAATGAAATTGGTAAAAGATTTAGAAAAATGACACTAAATTGAATGATTTTCAAACACATTTACGTCAAAATCAGTGCTAAGCATTCCAAGAAGGCTGAACGCCAAAGGGGAATGAAATTTAAAACAAGAAAATTTAAAAAACGAAAATGTTATCCACAAGTAGCCTAAAAACAGAACAAAGTGTGTATCACTTGAGAAACCACAACTATGTAATCTATCTATGCTGTATTAAACTTTGCTGGACAGACATCACTGTTAGAGTGTAAGTGCACACTAAGTGTAATTTTCATACCCAAATATAATTAGAGATTTTGAGGCATTAAAAAATAATTAAAATCTCTTTATAGAAGGAAAATAAGCTCAAACAACAGAAGAAGCAACAAACAACAAAGTACCACGTCAATATAGTGCAGCAAAAGCACTCAGTACTATCGAAAAGGTGCAACAAGTTGTACAGTAGTTGGGATGTGAAAAGTTATACAGTTTTGGAGAAGAATATGTCCATGCATCCTCTTGTTAGAGCAAGAAATTCATCTCTTACCCCAAAATTACTCTTTATGGTTTAAAATATGAATAAAAGTTGGCTTGCGTATTAAGTTACAGTTTCAAAACATATTTTAAGCAAAAACACATCACAAACATAGAAATAACCCAACCCCACCACCAAAAAGAAAAAAATTCAGACAATTCCAAACCTTTCTCTTTCAACATTTCTTGGTAATTGTTCAACAGGCTGTGACCGAGGCTTTAAACTCAACTTTGGGCGCTCAACTGCCTGATTCCCAGTGTCAGGTCCAGCTGAACCTGCCTTTATGGGATATGTATTTCCATATATTTCAGATCCAGTTAATCCTGGTTTTATCGGATTTGTATTTCCATATCTTTCAGGTTCAGCGAACCCAGGTTTTGTGAAATTTGCATTTCCATACAATTCAGGTCCAGCTAACCCAGTCTTTTTGGGTGCATGTCCATAAGTTTCAAGTCCACCTAACCCAGGTTTTGTGGGATTTGCATTTCCATAAAATTCACTACCATCCTTTGCAACAGCACGATCAACTTGCAGTTGGTATCCCTACATTCAATAAATGATGAAAATACATCAGAATGTGAAATTGATATAAGGAAATTTCGATAGAAGCGTCTCATAGGAAACATATAATCTGGCCTACCTGCTTATAGTCATCATAAGGCTCTGAACTCTCATATGGTTTGGATCTGGGAAGTAATTTCAACTTTGGCCTGTCTGATGATTCTGAAGGCACTGGCACTGGCATTGGCAACTCTGGCCCACCGGATTTGCCAGCAAGACGAGCTGGTTGAGCCCCATCAGCATAAAATGGAGGGTTCCTATCCTTTGTCTCTGAATACAAAGGAGATCGGGGTCTATCATAGGATGGTAACTCTCTTCCACCGACAGGGACGGCTTCATCAATTGCCAAACTCCGTTCTGCATGTCTCACCAATGTCACATCATGAAACTCTCTCCCACCTGGCACATTCATCACATTGGAGGCATGCAAATTGTACATACTTGACTGGACTTCAATCTCCGTCTCGGGATGTCCAATAACCTCAACATCGACAGGATGATGCATTGGCTGCTTAGAATGCCACCTACCGGAAGAGACCTTCTCCAGCGCACTTGCATGGGCTAACTTCGACACGGCATCCAGAGCAGACCACGTCATAGGACCTCGGTCCCCAACACCCACCACCACCACCTCCTTCCTCATTCCCCATGCATTCAGATGCGACCCACCAACAGCCTGCTCACTACTAACAGATGCATTCTGATTATTCACACCCCAAGCAGGCCTACTGCCACTAAAGTTCTGAGACTGCATTCCAACATGAGCTGCTGCATAAGAACTTTTCGCACCACTACTCGACAGTGCCTCTGGATTCGAGGCCGGTCTGCTAGTTCCCCCCACAGTCGATGAATAATCCAACTTGGGCTCCAATTGAACCAGAATCGGATGAATACTCTCGTCACTAACCGTCCTACGCGGAGCAGACAGGCCATCCAATGGCTTCCGCTCATCCTCATCGAAATTCCGACCAATGTGCACATTATGGGTAAGAAATGGAGTCTTATCATCAAGACTCCTCACTGCCCCAGCCGAACCTGGCCTCAACCTGTGATCTGACCTTCCGACAGGGTTCCCCCATGGCACCGCCCGATCAAGCCCACCACGATCCAAAGGCCTCACAACACTAGCAAACCACAAAAAGACAAAACAATGTGCTGTTTAGATTAATCCTAACTTTCCACTTTCAGTACCAGATCTATTAATAGAAATACATGAAGTTGAAAACATTGGTATGCATCAGTGGGGCAAAGTTTAAACCCTTTTTTGCTAAATCCAAGCCCTATTGTCGCTACCTGGTGGAAAAGCGCCGTAATGCGTCTTTAAGTAACCCATGGGCATACATTTAGTAAAGGAGGGTGTGGATGTAGCCCCACCCTACATATTCGTGCATACATCTCGAATTTGAGCCAAAAAAATCAATAATGCATACTACCTAATGGTTCCACTAAACTTCCCCATTTGACTTTTTACGAATTCTTAGGATAAATTCTGTAACCAAAACGTTGACTTTACTCGTTGGTTTTACCCTAGCTTGACTTGCCACACAATACTCATATAATCCATGATTACTATGTGAGTTCAATTCGATGTTTACACGGTGCTATATCCACCCTAAAAATTCACAAAAGTCCAAGGGGTCAATCCAATCGAATAGCTGGTAGTACACCAGCATACATGGGTGGGGCAAAATCCACACCCTTTTCGCTAATCCACACCCCGGGTGCAAAAAAGGCCGCTAAACATCTTTGTAGCAATCAATGGGCCTTCAGTAAAAGAGGGTCTGAGTTTATGCCCCGCCCTCTAGAATACACACATCCATAGATTTACAAGACAGATCGAAGGCCTGCTTACACAAAACCTAGCGATTCCAGTCCAGTCAGTTGAGCAAAACAAAAAGGCATTAAAACTTATGAGAGTTAAGTGGGAACTAAAATGAACAAACACCCATAAACTTATTCAAACGTCAGATCTAAGTTATGCATACATAAGAACAAGGGTTTCGGATTTGCGCGGAAGAAAACGCGAATGGGGGTGTAATCGGCGAATAACGATAGGATCGGGGGTAAAGTGGTGGAATACTTACGTGCCGGGAGCGGAAGGGAGGGGAAGATCAGAGGGGATCGAGCCGCCGTGAAAGTCCTTGAGAGTCATCGTTGCTTTCTTCTTCGACATTTTTACTCTCTCTCTCTCCCCCTCCCTCCTGCTTCTCTCTCTAGAAAGATGAAGATACACACACACACGAGTGAGTGACAGTGCCTGTGCAAGAATAAAATTAATAGTGTAAATTTTGTTAAAATATAAATTTGTAAAATTAAACATATTTATAGGTAGTTAGTTATCAATTAAAATCTTTATTTTGTCAATTTTTTTTAGAATGTCACTTGTCACCAACCACTATAAGTAGGTAATTATGTAACACCCAAAAAGGTGTTTTACTATTTTATCCTCATTTTGAGCATGTGTCAGCACCACAGACACTCTTCATGTAACACCAAAAGGGTATGACACCAAAAAATGTCTACTCATTATATATAGTATAGAAGATATATATATATATATATATATATATATATATATATATATATATATGTGTTGCACTTTCTCTCTCTCTCTCTCTGTACAGCCATCAGCGTCCACTAGTACGGGGTGCAAGTACTGAAGTGTTGAAGCGATGGTTGGATACTCCGGAGGTCGTCAATCGGCCGAAAGGCCGCATACGTGGCCTGCCTAGCACGACTGTTCGTGCCATGATAGGAACCTCCTCACACTCCGCTACCCCTCCATAGACATCGACTCCTTGACATCCGTTGGACGAGGAGGAGATCTAGCGCATTGCTACGGTAGTGTTGAGGATGATCAGGGAGCAGGATCAGCAGAGTACCCTGCTGGACATGCCGAGCCGGCCCTGGATCAACATGATCCAAATCTGGGACTCGGTAACCCCTGATGAGCCCCCTTCCTGTGTCCGGTCCCAGTTTGTCCCCCCCGCTAGACTTGTACTGGATTTTCTTCCCTCCTCTAACCGGCTGTATCTGATTTCCGGCTTATACATTACGAGTTTTTTTTATAACAAATATTTTTTAAAGTTGATTATATATAGTTGTTTGTGTCTTGGGGATTATGAGTTGTTGTTTAGGATTGAATTTTTTATTACAGGATTAGGCATTAGAAAAATTTTAAAAAAATACTTTTAGCGACGGATTAACTTCGTCGCTAAATTATTTTTAGCGACGGTTACATCGCTAATTCACAAAAAAGAAAATAAAATAAAATACGTAAATCATAATTAGGGACGGAAACTGCGTCGCTAATTTATAAATAAATTCGTCGCAAAAAGTTTAATATTAGTTGACGGATTTTAAAATTCCGTCGCAGACCTTTTAGCAACGGACTTTTATACGAGGGACTTTTAGCGACCATATATCTGTGGCCAAAAGTTTTAGAGACAGATTTCAGGCTTTTAGCGACAGATTTTACCGTCGTTAAAAGTCTTATTTTTTGTAGTGTTTGTAAAAGTTCTGGGGTTAGTAGATGGAGATGAGAAACATACCATGGGTTTTCTTTACGAAGCAATGGAGAGGGCCAAGCTCGCCATTCAAAAGAATTGTCGGCGTCCAACAAAATATATCAGAATAATTGAAAAAATGTTGGATTTTCAATTACATCAAAATTTGAACATGGCCGGTAACTTACTAAACCAATATGTAACTATAATTCATTGTTTAAATCAAATATAAGTATTCGGTGATTAGTTATTTTTTTTCACGTGTTAGGCTATTTCTTGAATCCATAATTTCAATATGGTGAACCTTTCTTGGGTAATAGAAATGTGTTGGAAGCAGTTAAAAAGGTGATCCAGAGGCTAGAGCCTCTTGTTGACAATCAAATCAGAGCTATCAACCAAGTGAGCCTCTAAGAAACCATAAGAATGAAATTAAAAATCTTTTTTTTGTTGTTGACTTTATGCATAGATTAAGTTTTTATTTCTATTTTTTGGGTTTATTTGTTCAAGTTTAATATTTTAATTGAAATGATATTTTTTTTAATCATCTTTGGAACTTTTAGGTGAATTAACATGTAAAATGATCACAAATACATCTCCTTTAAGTATTTTTTTCAAAATTTTAGGTGCACACTTTTATTATTGGGGATAAAATATACTATGTAAAGAATTAAAATTCTAGAGAAGCAGGTGTGCGGCCCACCGGTGCCCCCCTTCCCTCCGCCACTGCCCCTCAATGATGATGCGCTACAGTTCCTTCTCATGAATCTCATCAAGAAGCTCCAATGAAATGGAACAGAGTTTCTTTACCCAGATTTTAGTTGCAACTTGTAGTTTGGCACTGTCCTCTATTGTTTGAAGCCAATCTCTCATCTCAAGCAGTATAACACTAACTGGCTGCAAGGAAAAGCTTTAACAGGTGTCATATGGAGTGCTGCAGAATGAGCTGAAGCAGAAGCAAGAGAAGTTATCATTTTTCTCCGAACAATAAGGAACCTTCAGGACGGTGAACTACATTTGTGTCCAGTTGAACACCTGGGATCAAAGCTTAGTTATTAGCTAAGAAGTCATTTGTCCCTCTTTTCCTCATCCCCCTGTTTATGCTCTGTTATGTAGCTGCTTTGTTATACTGCTTGAGATGGTGTATCCCAACTAATTTTATATAAAGAGATACAAATTGAATGTGACCGATGTTGTGAACCATTAGAGAAAACAATCTGAGGTAAGAGAATATTGGTTATGGTATCTCGACTGCGGAAAGCACCATGACTTCATGAAGCGAAAAGGAGGAAGGCGGCATTCGTATTTAGCAACTTAACATGACATGACCAATAGTACAAGCAAATATAGCAGCTGCTTCCACTTCATCGCGTAGGATGTCATCAAGGAGACTATCTCACAACTTTGCACAGCTATAAACTTGGGTACAAAAAGAACTTATTAAGGCAGCTTAGAAGCAAGTAAAAGCATTGCTAGGTGAATGCTTAGTAAGACAACTCATAAATTGCCTTAGGTCTTCAGTTCTCCAATATGCCCTTGTCCTTCAAGAATGCCACAGTTTGGTCGTAGATTTCTTCTATTCCATATTTGAAGCTGAACCCCTCTTTGATGAGCTTCTCTGAGGAGATTGTTAACTTGGGTTTAGAGGGAAAACCTTCGAAACTGCAATATCGAAGGAAAACAAAAGTTATAGTTGCTGGTGTAGTTATAGAGTTGAGAGTTGAGAGTCATGCAATGGCTGCTAGAGAATTGCAATGTTAAGCTTTCACAAGGAATAACTTTTCTCTTTGAAGCTCGAGATCAGAACGTTGCTAGAGAATCCAAAGTTCATCTTATCTGATAAACTGATGTCACTTGACAATCATTCAATAAATGATCAATTGAGGTCCTCCGCGTTTAATTGGCCGATGCAGAGGCCATCAAACAGGTGGACCAACCTAAGTCCATCCTACATAGAGGGCAATTCATGAGGGCAGCCTCTCATGGATGTAGTTTTTTGCACTCAACTTTGATGCTTTTAAGACATTTGGAGAAGAGTGCTTACTCTGTGGGGATTTTGTACTGAGGGTACCGTTTGTTCAGGAACTTCGCGAGTTCAGGAACACTTGTATTTACAGCAGAGCAAATGTATCGACCAGAAGCTGATCCTTTCTCCGCCACAAATATGTGGGCACGACACACATCCTCCACATGTGTTATGGAGATTGAACCTGACAGCATCTGCATACCTTTCATTGCATTTATGAGGAACTCGTTCCCTGCCAAACGTTAAAATACCCCAAATCAATACATAAGCGCCTAATCCATAGATATACTGATTTCTCATGCCTTTTGTGTCAACGATGTCAGATTCATACCTGTGATCAAGGACGTGGCTAGACCAATACTGCTGGGAGTATCCTCAGTGAGAGTAGGACCAGTCATGAGAGATGGAATGACAGTAATGAGATCAATGTTATTTTCTTCAGCAACCTTCCAAGCTGCCTTTTCAGCCAGCGTCTTGGAGACCGGATACCCCTACAAATGGAGATTAACTTATAACTTTAGGTTATCTTGATAATTCATCAAGTACAGACATGGTTTTTATTGATTGATAGATGTCACGAGGAATTGAGAAATGTACAAATTCCAAGAGTTACCCAAGTGGGTGGCTTCGCAGTAGACAGAAACTCGACGTCTGACCAATGCCCCTCGTCCACGACTAGGCCTGTCCCGTTAAGTTGATTGATCGACACAGCAGCCGCTGACGATGTCAAAACGACACGCTTAACTGTTCCGGCTTTTGCACAGGCTTTCAAAACATTAACAACTCCTTGGATTGCTGGTTTTATCATGTCATTCTACGTAAAAAGAGCAACATAGTCAAGTATGTTGGTGAAAAAGAGGGAAACAGAAACAGTTTGCGTCGTGTATCTGAATGTCAGTAATGCAAAGGTGTGATAGTTTACCTCTGGATCTTCAGAAGCAAAGTTGACTGGTGTTGCAACATGGAAGACTAGGTCGCAACCTGCCACCGGGGCATCGAAGCTTGCTTCATCAGTCAGGTCTGCTCGGAAGATTTTCAAGTTGCCCACACTCTCCAGTGCTAAGAGGTGAGAGATTTTCTTCTGATTGTCTGCACCAAAAAAGTGAAATCTATCATACTAGTATTAACAATTTCTCCCATTGCTTCACTTTCTCTGCTGCATTCATAACGAAATATTTGAAGCTGATTTGAAGAGTGTACCATAAGTTCTTAAAGAGTGTATTAATATGTACCACATATCGTGAGACAAAATAGGACAATAACATTATTAAAAAAAATTTATTTGGTTATAAAAAATAAATACTTATATAGTGGAGTCACTAGATACTTGCCTTATTTAAGTTTTTACTTTAAGTTGTCAATATTTTCAAATGAATATTGACTTAACACTTATAGTAATAAAATAGTCATATTAGTGCTGTATAGAGCTAAATAATGAACATTATTGTGGTTGAAAATAAAAAGTTGTGAGGTTATGACGTACCCCTTTTGAATTATAGATATTACATATAAGTATAATTCTTTAATTTCAAAAGTTTTTGAGGTGTTACATGTTTTTGGAAATGATTTTTTATTTATATCTTTTTTTTTAAATTTTGTGAAACGCATGTGTGAGGACATTCAACTGGCAAAAATGTGTCCTTTTTTTTTATTTTTTTAGTGCTTTTGAGATATTAATAGTCCAAAGTAATATATGATCGGTAAGTACATTGATAAAGTTGATTTTGCTTTCCACATATTCTAGGTCTACAATTTGTCATAAAATTATAGTTCTTATATCTAATAAATGCCTTTAATAGTATTTTTTTTATAAATACTTATTTAATCAGAATATAATGTACCTTTTGTGTACCAACTTTTATCGGGTTATTCTTGTTAACTATATTAAGCTTATAAAATTCAACAAATATTCTTATGTTAAATTAATTGTTACAGGGTGGAGATTAAATAGTTCATATAATTGTTATTTAATACTCACATCAATTATCACTCATAGTTATAATTAACTCTATTATAATTAAAATTAAGTTTCAAAGCTCATAATTAGTCTAATGTTCACTAATTCGTCTTGTTATTCATCTAAATTTAATCAATTATAAAAATAATATATTTCATATTGACTCCTATTAGAAAAAAAAACTGTCAGTGTATATTCGATTACAATAAGTTTTGTAAAATTACTTAAAACAAATTCACTACTCAAATATATTAAAAATAAATTTGACAAAATGACCAAATAATATCTAATATTTTCATAATGTGTGTGTATGTGTTTCTTGTAAGATACTAGTAATGATAAAATTAAATTAATAAAGATGACGTGTCCTTATTTAAGTATTGGAATTATTTTCTACATCTTCAACGACTTTTCACCAAGTTATAGTTTTTATATCTACTAAGTGCACTCATAATTTATTTTTTTCATGAAAAACTTAATTAAGTATAAGTAAAAAAGTCTTTTCATTATAAGACCCTGTGCAAACACGAATTGGTTAATTGTTTTTTTTATAATTTTAAAAATATATTTTTATATTTTAAAGATTTTAAATGTTCTCAAATATAATAATTAAGAATTTTTTCATTTAATTATACCTTTTTTCTAATACATGCACAGTCATTTGTTGTTCGTGTGTCAATTTTTTTATTTTAATCAGAAGGATTCTAAAAGCTACAATACTATACTATATTAACAAATCATTACATTATTTTTATAATTTAAAAAAAAATAAACCATTATTACATTATTTTTATTGTTTCAATCTCAATTTAACCATCATCTTTTTTCTCTTTTCTAAATCTAATATGTTACTTTCTTTTTTAAATATATGAATTTTGTTATTCATATTAGAGAGTGTTTTTAAGGATGCAATAGTCAAACTAAGTCCTAATAAGTTAGTTCATCAATCAGTTAGTATTTTAGAATATTTAGAATCAGTTTTTCAAGTATATAAGACTTAATAATATGAAAACTAACTTATCAAGACATAAGAACCCTATCCAAGATAATATTCTCAATTGTGACATCGTTTTTTCTCTCTTAAATCTAGTATGTTATTTTTGTTCTTAAAATTTATGAATTTTTATATTCATGTTAGAGAGTGATTTATAATGATATAATAACAAAATTAAGTATTAGTAAGTTAATTTATCAGTCAATTAGAGTTCTAAAATATTTAGATTTTTTTTTCAATTATATAAGGCCCACTAATATGAATATTAACTTATCAAGAAATAAGAACCCCATCCAAAATAATATTCTCAATTGTAACATCATTTATTCTCTCTTCTAAATCTAGTATGTTATTTTCATTTTTAATACATAAGAATTTTTATATTCATGTTAGAAAGTGATTTTAAGGATACAATAATCATAATTAAGTACTAGTAAGTTAGTTCATCAATCAGTTAGAATTTTAAAACGTTTAGAATTTATTTTTTTAAATTATATAAGGTTTTGTAATATTGAAATTAACTTATCAAGAAATAAGAATCATATGCAAGATAATATATATTCTCAATTGTAACATCAATTTTTTTCCTCTTCTAAATCTAGTATATTATTTTCGTTTTTAATATAAGAATTTTATATTTATATTAGAGAGTAAGTCTTAATAAGTTATTTTATGAATATGTTAAGGTTTTAGAATATTTAGAGTTAGTTTTCAATTTTATAAGACTTAGTAATATGAAAATTAACTTATCAAGAGATAAGAACCCATTTAAGATAATATTCTCAATTGTAGCATCATGTTTTTTCTTTTTTAAATCTAGCATGTTATCTTGTTTTTAAGATATCTGAATTTCTGTATTCATATTAGAGAGTGGTTTTAAAGATACAATAATCAAAATTAAGTTATAATAAGTTTGTTCATGAACCAGTTATGATTTTAGAACGTTTAAAGTTAGTTTTTCCATTATATAACGCTTAATAATATGAAATTTAAGTTATCAAGAAATTAAAACCCCATCTAAAATAATATTCTCAAATATAGCATCATTCTGAAATGTAGCATCAATATTCTTTTTTTTAACATTTAAATCTAATATATTATTTTCTTTTTAAAGATATATGAATTTTTATATTCATATTCTAGAGTGATTTAAAGGATATAATAGTCAAAATTAAGTCCTAATAAGTTAGGTTCATGAATCAGTTAGAATTTTAAAATGTCTAGAATTAGTTATTTAATTATATAAGGCTTAGTAATATAAAAATTAACTTATCAAGAAATAAGAACACCATTCAAGATAATATTCTCAATTGTAGCATTATTTTTTTTCTCTTCTAAATTTAGTTAGTTATTTTTATTTTTAAGATATATGAATTTTATATTCATATTAGAGAGTGATTTTAAAGATACAATCGTCAAAAGTAAGTCCTAATATATTAGCTCATGTATTAGTTAGAGTTTTTAAACGTTTAGAGCCAATTTTTCAATTATATAAGGCTTAATAATATAAAAATTAACTTTTCAAAAAATAAGAACTATATCCAAGATAATATTCTCAATCGTAGCATCATTTTTTTTCTCTTTTAAATTTATTTAGTTATTTTTATTTTAAGATATATGAATTTTATATTCATATTAGAGAGTGATTTTCAGGAATAATTAAAATTAAGTCTGAATAAGTTGGTTCATCAATTCGTTAAAGTTTTAGAACATATAGGATTTGTTTTCAATTATATAAGGCTAACTAGTATGAAAATTAACTTATCAGAAAATAAGAACCTAATTCAAGATAATATTATCAATCGTAGCATTATTTTTTTTTCTTCTAAATCTAGTATGTTATATCCGTTTTAATGTTATATGAATTTTTATATTCATATTGAAGAGTGATTTTAAGAATATAATAGTCAATTTAAGTCCTAATAAGTTAGTTCATCAAATAATTAGAGTTTTAGAACGTTTATAATTTATTTTTCAATTATATTAGGCTTAGTAATATAAAAATTAATTTATCAGGAAATATGAACATCATCCAAAATAATATTCTCGATTGTAGCATTATTGTTTTTCTCTTCTAAGTCTAATATGTTATTTTCGTTTTTAAAATATATGAATTTTTATATTGATATTAGTGAGTGGTTTTAAGTATATAATAGTCAAAATTAAGTTATAATAAGTTAGTTCATGAATCCGTTAGAGTTTTAAAAGTTTTAAAACGTTTAGAATTAGTTTTTTAATTATATAAGACTTAGTAATATAGAAATTTACTTATCAATAAATAAGAACTCCATCCAAGATAATACTTCAAACCTTTAAGGACACTTATAATAATTATAATTCTATTTCACATTCAAAATATAATGTGATGACGTGTCAAGTAAAGAAGTCATATCTCTGTGATGATGTGTAGTACAAAAGAAATTCTCGTTTTGCTTATTATATATTATTATATAGATATAGATATAGATCAATTAAGTTCCATGATACTTTTTCATCTCTATTATTGAGTGACTGATCTTTCTTCCTTGCTTAGATTAGCTTTTGGACTGTCGGAGTGCAGCTCAATTTTTCGTGTAAACTCAATCAGTAGCTTAATTTGTTTGGACCATGTCTTGAGCTCGTTGTGGAAGTGCAGGCGGTGAAAAGTAATCCTGATTTAGTTCCACTTTTGAAAATTCGCTAATGACCCGCTTGCTTGTATTTTAATTTTGAAGCTTCTTATTGCGTTATTCTAGAATCCTTTAGCTTACACATCAAAACCGCTAAATCAAGCCGTTTGGAAGCATTACTGTCGTCGTATGAATAAGATTCAAAATTCATTGCATCGAATAACCCTACTGCTTGTAAGTTTTATAGGAGAAAATTGGTCCAACTTTTTTTTTTCTTAATATCTCCAATCAATACTCTAAAAAGAACTGATGGGACGATTAATTCAAGTTTGAGCCACAATCAAGCCTGGCCTAAATAATGTAAATGTTTGCAAGACGAGGCAACAAATTCAAAAGTACCAAAATTGGCACAAGACATGCAAATACTCAAAATCCATAGGGAGCAGTTGGAAAATCAGTGTAAGGTGGGTGAATGAGAAGAGGAGTCGGACCCTACAAACCTGGGTCCCTGGCAGTGGTATTGACGGCATAGCCTTTCTCAAGCAACAGCTTGACGAGCAAAGATGCCACAAAGCCTGTGCCCCCAACAACACAAGCCCTCTTCAATCCCACCGGTTCAGCAGCCATGGCTTCAGTTTTCGTGAAGGTTTGTTTGTGGGGAAGATCGATTTTGCAGTGAGGTGATCAAGGGAAGATGGTATTTTTATACTTGGCCAAAATTTCGTACCCTTCTTGACAATTTAGAACCTTACCCACTTGGATTTTGTAGGGGATGTGCTCGTGTTCACTTGGCTCGCACTCCTGATACCGGTAGAAGGTGAGCACGTGAAAGTCAAACTACCAACTCAAACACTGTTCATTGGGGAGGTAATCAAGAGTTTTTTTTTCCCTAATTAATACTTAATTACCAATTTATTCTTTTTTTAAACTTATTTACCCGCATACCACATTTTTAGAATCGTGCTTTCAAATATCGATTTTTACTTTAATGTAAAAATCAAGTAGAATCGCTGTTTGAAACAGCGATTTCTATTTTGAAATCGTGGTTTCAAACATCGATTTTCAAAAGTGTGGTAAATACGTTTCAAAATGGAATATATTGATAATTAAGTATTAAATATGTATTAATTAAGGAAAAACTCAGGTAATCAATGCAAAATTTGTATCGTTAATGCTAGCGATCTGCAGTAATCCATCTCATTTAATTCTCGTCTTGTTCCAATCATTTTAAAATCTTAGAAATCAGATTTATAGATAAGCTAAGAGAAATCTAGCCGTCAAAATCTTGTCTGTCAGCAAATAAATCGAGACTAATTATTGAGCGGTGCAGTTTACAAGTATCTTTGATCATTCGGAAGATGAAAAAGGGTGACATTTTCTTCCATGCTTATTTTAGATTAAATACCGATAAGTTTAATTTTGGATACAACGATAAATCACTTGATACCGTGTGTTTGTAAGCATTTTCTTTGTGTTTCAAGTTATGTACGGTACTAATTTTGATTTAGACATGGTTGTTTGATGAGTTTTCGTGACTTTTAATGTAATCCTCTTAATTAAGTTCTATTATTTCTATTCTTCTAAAAATGGGTATGCAAACAAGTTTAAACATATTTTATCAATTTCTTAAAAAGCAACTTTTCCACATTTGTAAAACATAGAGACGAAAACTCAAGCTAATGGGTTGCACAAATAGATTAATTTGTGCAATCACTTAGATGTTACTTGAACGGACCTTGGATTGCACTAGTGTTGTGCACAAAGGTTGCCCCTAAGAAGTCGTAATATGAAATTTCCTTTTTCCGTCCCTTCAACGGGGGTACACTGAGCATTGTTGCCTTGTTGGAGACATTTGAACATCAATTGACTTAGCAGAATTAAAAAAAAAAGAATTAGAATAAACTTAAGGATCTTGATATAGAGCTAGAAAAACGACGATTTTTGCCACTTCTTTAATCAAAAAGAAAGTAGCAATATTTTATTATTTGAAAGGTTACTCAAAGATCTTGTTAGAGCTAGAAACACGATGGTGTTTGTGTTTGTCACTTCTTTAACCAAAAAGAAAGTAGCAATATTTTATTATTTGAAAGGTTACACGGAGGGCTTTTTCCTCCAAAAAAAAAAAAAAGTGAACTGGGATCCTCTACTGTCCAACGTCTCTGCTGTGCCAGAAAAATGTCGCTAAACGTATTTAGCGATAAAAGACTGTCATTATAGTTTTTAACAACGACGACAAATTACTTTGAGTGAATCTTTTTTGATAAAACTCTTACAGTATAGATGATATACAGCAAAGGATCCTCGTCCAAAAAAAAAAAAAAGATGATAAAAATCATCACATACATTAGAGGTCGAGAGGTCACTTCCCATTGGCCCGTTCAACGGTATTATAATATGTAAGAGTTTCAAACGTCTGACGTTGGATACAAGAAAATAAAAGAAGAAATTATTATCTTTAAAGGATTATGTAATTAGATGTTAATTGCATAATGCCATCATTGAGTGAGCTTAAGATTGAACATGTACAAGGTGATTGGTAGCACTCTCAATTTTAGACCTTGAATTTGAGGTTTAAGTTTGGTTGTGCTAAACGTTCTCATAAGGTGTTTGGTGAGGCTGAGCTTGTTCAACTACGATGATGCATCACGTGCATATCTACTCAGTGGGCAGACTCCATTGAGGTTGTTTTCTCTTTCAGTCCATTCAATACCTAGAATTTTTCTTTTTTTCTTTTGTGTGTTGGAGGTCTAATCAAATCTTGTCACAGTACAAAATTAATTGAAACTTTTCAAAATTATTTTGTTGGAATCCGAGTTTAATTTCGTACTTTTAAAGAAAAAGGGCAACACTTTTTTTTTTGGTGGGCTCAGCAGGTTAAATGCTTAACCCAAACATAAGCCCAACAGCAGAGCAACACTGTGTATGGCTAAGAGTGGTCCAATCCCTTCAACAGGCAGACCTGCTATATCTGTCTGGATTGTTGTTGGACTTCAGTCCAAGTTCAGACTGGGGTTATGTCATCTTTTTCTTCTTTTGAGGGCCAACTTAGAGGCAAAATACAGGAAGCCGAACTTAGGTAATCTGGCCGTGCATCTGTCACAAAGAAAGGATCAAATTACTTTTGTATTAAATTTTTTCTATTTTCCGCCCCATTATGAGACGGGCGTCCGCTCCATAACAGGGTGGACGACGACGTTCTTTTTCAAAAAAACGGAAACTCTGAGCCCCTCACGTCGACAACATGGAATGCTAGATCAGCGTTAAAAATACTACCATCGTGAATGCCTTTCGTGAGAGTAAAAATTTTTTTGTCAGGCACTAGAAGCAATCTAGTTTTCTGCAAAATTCATCCGTATAATTGAAAGGTCATCCAGTTAACTGGAATCAGAGGGAAGGCGCATTGACAAAGCAATTTCAGAAATGTAGCAAGCTAGTCCACCGTCAATGGTCTTCACTGATTGATTAAGTGTCAACATAAATGTCGGCTTCCTGGCTAGTGCCAACGTAAAACTACCCAATACACGAACTCTTACTTGCACGAAGCATGTTTACAAACGGGAGCGGGGAAGCGTTATTAGTGTGGTTGCTGTCGGGCGCGAGTGAGAACGGACGCGAGCCTTGGGTGGGAGGGAGAGAGAGCGGGTGCGGGTGCGAGGTTCGGGAGGTTCTGGTGCGCAGATGCAGTCAAGTAGATCACCTTAGGGGACCAGTGGAGGTGTGTCCTGCATTGTCGATTCATAAATGTCTCTGCGTGAACTCTCTGTGTCTCTGTGTGGAGAAAGGGAAAGAAGAGTGCAGAGCTCATTGGCTTCATCTGATCACTGGCGTATTTTGCAAGCAGCAACACAAGGATGATTCAAGGCTCCGGTAAAGTTACAACCCTCTTCTGACAACTTGAAAATAGAGTTGAATTTCCCAACACAATTCAAATCAGAATAGGGAAACGTAAGGACATCAACAGATGGGACAAACGCCTTCATGCCTTGTGGACAGAGGGATCCAAGTTCTCCTTCATCAGTTCACTCCTCTTCAAATCTAGATCACTCTTTGGCATAAAAATAGACCACCAAATAGGACCACATACTCTTTTTGTCTGTAACGGAATTCAGCGTCCACTCCTGTTTTTTTCTTTGGGTCCAGCTCTATATAGAAAGTCAAAAACGGAAAGAATGTTATTCAATTAAGGCTTACTTGACACTTTCTTAACTCATCACGAAGATTATTTAATTTTGACTTTCCTTCCCCTCTCTCTCTCACGCCTCGTTCTCTCTTATCTACCCTTTTAAAAAGTTACATTATCATTTTTATGTTACGTAAACTTTAAAAAGAAAAAGCTCCTTCTTTCTTCAAAGAATTTTCATTTAGTTGTGCTTCTTTTAGTATCGATTACAGTCTTATCAAGTGGTTGAGAAATACTATTTGCATCCTCTCTTACATTTTTCACTTTTGTTGTTGTTGTTGTTGTTGTTAAAACATATTTTAAAGATAATTGCTAACTTTTTAGTGACAAACATGAGATGAAAAGAGATTATCCCTACATGGTTTAGTATTTTAGTAATGCTTCGGTGTGCAACACTGGTCAAAACTAGTATAATAGTGAAGTGCATACAGCTTCCCATTACTTTCAGCCATTTTATATTCCCCCCTATTTGAATCAATTACTCCCAAAATGTTGCAACCATATATTCCATGGACGAGGTAAAGCATAAATTCAAGCTAACTATGCCAAAATGTAGAATAAATTTTTTAGCTACAACCCATTTTCCAATGAAGCACTGTTGGATCAAAACAAAATTAGGACTCCAGTGAGGAAAATTTTGAGAAACACTTACAAATTCAAGTGGAACTTCACAAAGAATGAATGAGTAGTGAATTTCAGTGTAATAACTATCTCTCAGGGTTTGCAGATTATCACAAAGCAAGGCAGGAGAGCTTTGGGATTCAACAAATAGAGTTCCTCAATGTTTGAACAGAGACCAACTTTGCCAGCCAAAGAATCGAATCCTGATTGACCAGCCAGCTCTTGAACATTCTCCAAAGGTCTATGAACCCTGCCAGCAATCACCCTGCATACTATTAAAGCCTTCCTAAGAGTGGCATTGTCATCACAAATTTCGATTGATTCGAATGCTCTTCCACTGGTCGAGGTAGTGAAAACACCAACACCACCATTGACCTCCTTCTTGGTTGAGAACCCGTGCCTCAGAATTTCACAAACACTGCATCCATCTGATGTGCATAGGCTAGACGAGCCATTCATGCCAAGAGAGCATTCGACAGTTGTACCGTGGAACCTCAAAAGCTCATTGCCATCGGCCAGACAACGTGGGTGTTTCTTAGGCAGTTTGCTGGCTTTGATCTTCACAATCTCCCGGTGTTCTTCGAATTGAGCTAGTGTGTTTTGCATGTTGTGGACCTTCAAGATCCTCTCGATTCTACCACAATTGGAGCTGGATTTTGACCAACTAGTTCGGTAAATCAGCTCTACAATCTTCCTAGATGAGTCTCCTTCCGCAAGTTCAGTAACTGCAGATGACATTTTGGACTTGCTATCAAATACTGTTCTACTGCATAAATTCAAAAATATGCAAAGTAGGAAGAAAACAAGTGGAATAACCCAAAACTAAAGCAATTAAGATCAGAAGGCATATACTGAGACCCCACAAACGATAAAGTTCGATTTGATTATGACAAAAAGATAAAGTAGATTCAGTTCAAGTTTGTCATCACTACAACTGCCACGAAAATGAACTTCAATAATTGGAGGAAAAATCAGGAACAGAGTGTATAGGCCCCTTCTTGCTCTTTCAAATCAGTGGGTCAATTGATGTCTTTCATTGCCAAATTAGTATCACATAAGCAACAAATTGTAAGGTGCTTGCAATAATGAACATATATACTCCAATATCTACGTTTAGAAATCAGAAACTGGTGATAATGTGTTCTTTGAATTTAGAAGAAAAATGAAGGAAGAAACCAATTAAGGCATAAATTACACAGTGCAGTTATCTAAGTGTATTCCATAGACTAATCTTGGGAATCAAGACTCCAAACGAGATTCTTCAAGTTTGTCAAGTGACATCTGAATGAACACTAACATCTTCAATGCAGTTATCTTCGATGTAGTATTCTGATAATAAATGAAAGGGTTCCACTTACCAGCATGTTCTGAAAGATGATGTGCTTCAATGGCCTCCCATTTTGCAAATTGCTCTCCACACTTGTGGCATGTCAAGCCAGGAGAATCAAGTTCAAAAGAACCCCTAGGCTTGGAAGGGATACCAACAAACCCAGAACTCCTCGTGGAAAGGCTGTGCTGATTTTTTCTAAGAAGGTTGGCAGCATTCCTGAGGTTATAGGAAGGCACTAGGTGCCCTCCAGGACCAGGTGTCCCTGGCTTTAGGGTACCCACAAAAGTTGAGAAACTCTCACCCTCACCTTCACCATGACCTTTTCCATCTTGAACAGAGGTACCAAAACCAGTAATCTTCAGTTCACATGTTGAACTGCTTAGGACCACTTCATGGGCAATTGGATTTAGTAGTTCACTACTCCCAATGGATCTTGGGCTACAACTTGGTGCCCTTTCCATGTGTCTCTTGCTTCCATGGATAACATCTTTGAGATTTGCAATAGACCTTGAACACCCTGACCTCCCCGTCTTCTTGGTCAATATCTTGCTCAGGCTGCCGTTATTGAGCCTTGGATCATGTACATCTGATGGCTCTGATTTGCAGTGCATTGACCTCTTCAAAGTAAACCAAACTGCTGGCATATCTCCCTTTCTATCTCCTTTCCCCTCTCACTTTCTTATGCCCTTTTTGGCTTCAAACATCAAGAACCTCCATACCCTTTTCACTTTTCATCCTATAAACAGCTCTATATTGCTCCACAGATTCTCTCCTCCTTTAGTACGACAACTCCCTCTATGTGCCAAGCTTTCCTTTCTTGGACAAACCGAATTTTCACACACATAAGCCTCATTTATGGCAACTTTTGTATGTGCTGATAGGAATCCACAAAAGATGCATCTATCCAAACTTCCATGCACTAAAACCAATAAGCACTGTACTCATTTATTAAAGAAAGCATTTATGACATGGTTTTTTGAATTGGTTTTTGTATGACAGGGGAAGAGGAAGGCCTCTGAGCCGGACTACGACACGACCAAGTGAAGCAGATTATTTAAAGGTAGGGATAGAAAAAGAATGATTCCTTGCATTATTAAAATGGAAAGAATGTAAATGGGGTTTGGCCATTGACCTTGGGAGTAAGGTCAAGTGAACCGATCTGGAGACAATTTGGCATGCAACATTAATAGATGGAGGGCAATATGAAATTGCAGAGGGCAAAATTTTCCCAACTTTGCCCACCTTGCACCTTTCAGCGAACTTCGAGCAACCAAAGAACTGCAAAAATAGATTGCACTCGAAGAAGGGTACAAAATTAACCGAATTGCAAAAACTATCTAATGGACATAAAACTTGTTTGAAAAAAAAAAGGCAAATAATGCATGTAGCTTAGAGATCAAATGCTAAATGTCACATCAGTGTATCATAAGAATTTTATAAATGTTTGTTAGCGCCTACAAGATTTTCTAGCTAATTTTCTTTTTATTTTTAACAAAGAACGCTGTTGTTTTTGTGTGTGTGTGTGTGTGTGTGTGTGTGTGTGTGGGAGGGTGGGGGGGGGGGAGGGTGGCTCTGAATTCCATGTACATTAAATTACCTACCCAGCTAGCCATACAAGATTTTCTTGCTTATATTAAGTCACGAGGCATGATTATATTCTTTTCATATTTTTAGAATGCCAATTCAATCTTTATTGATTGCGTTGCTTGCAATGCTAAGTCTGCCTAATATGACTCGATCGCTATTAAATTGGAGAGAGCGCAGAATTTGATGAAATCTAGAAAAACAGAAAATTAGAAAGAAATTGCTCACTGAAAGTTGTAATTAATATCACTTCAAACCAAAGAGTGAGTTGAGACTTGCTAAATGGTGCTATTTTAATATTTTTGACTTTGCAGAGTAGCATGACACTTACATTAAAGAGCATCTCTCAGAACTTTGGGGACCAAGCAAAATTAAAGCTCTGATAACAAAGCTAGATATTTGGATACAATTTCTATCTTTATACGCCAATGGGGACCAAAACAACCAATACAAAGACGACTCCTTATGTTCTCATCCCTCAATAATCCTCATCCACGGCCAATATCAAAACAACCAATTTATATCTTCATATTCGTCGTTGCTTTCAGTTACCTAACAAGTCTTTCATCAAAAACATAGCTAAAAATAGACTTCAAGTCAATAGGTGACATCTGTCATGCCTAGTTCAGAGGTTTGGTCAACCCACGAATCCGTAACTACCTTTTGGTTGAGTTAGGGTTTTAAAGGGACTCTAACTTAATCCGGCCAAGATGTAGTCGTCGCTTTTAATTCTATTAGATTTTTAACATGTATGCCGATGTAAAGTGGCTCTTCCAGGTATGTAGAAAACTATTCATACACATACATCAACATTCCTGACTATGGTTATCGATCAATACTTTAGCAGCAACAAGCTTGTCAAAAAGTTTTTGTTCAAAAACATGCTAGACTTTGATTCTCGAAAGGAAGTTTGAGATTAAATCTTAATCAACTTTCAAAGTTGTTTTGATTTATTTATAGCAAAATTGACTTTAAGCTATAGATGATGTTTGAAAAAAAAAAGCATTAAAAGCAGTTTTAATGTGGCAAAATGACCGACAATAATGCTTGAATAAAAGATGTTAAAGGTCTTTCTAACTAACAGGCTCATTATGTACGTTACTGGGTCAAGCATGATTTATGAAAAAGTGATTAATTCATAAGCTTATGTTTCTTCGACTGTGATTTAATCAATTTTTTAGCTTTAAAAACTGAATTGATCAGTTTTATAAATTTATCAAGCACCTCATAATTTCATTAAATTCAAATTAAATCAACTTTGATCATCAGAACAAATCTCAAACAAAGTAAATTGTAATAGATCAGCCCAGTTTTTTTTTGTAATTGATAACTAGCTTTTACAACAATAACATGTTGCGCAAATATATGTAACTTTCTCGTGATCACACCTGACATACTTTGTTGTTTGCACCTCGCTTTCTTGTCAATTGTTCACATATCTAGATGGAAGAAAATTTGCTCCTGACTTGGTAGCAGGAGAAACCTGCTACGCCTTACGTGGCAGCCTCCCATTGGTCCATCTGTCTGGCAAACATGCACCCTGCACGTGACAATCCTCTTGCACTTAACGGCCTTCTGCCGTCATTCTTTCTCCTGGAATTTGAGCCGATTTATGGGAGAGACTTCTATCAGGTCTCTCTCTCTCTTCTTTTCGTATCTTCTTCCTCCCTAAACACTCCCAAATCTTCTGGTGTGGAACGATCTTCAGCCGCTGATTTTTCTCTTGTTCACCGTCTTCACTTCACCGTCCCACCTCTACAAGAAGCCAAAGCAGCCCTATGTTTGCACGGCAATATTGATGCCAAAGGTTCATGGGTCTCAATGGGTTGGCTTCTGCCAAATGCCCAATATGGCACAATTGATTCTACATTTCATTAAATAATCATGGATCATTACTTGAATTAATATAGAGATTCCACACTCGTCATTTCAAAAGCAGAACTGCATGCTTTTCGGAAAGTTTATGGCGTCCGCCATGAAGCACAATCACGCCCCTACCTGAGGTAACGCCGGAGGTAATTGTTGAAACGATTACAACATTCATCGTGCTACCACGTAACACGTAATGGGTTCGAAAACATACCGTACGAAGTCTCCGAAAAATTCCGACGTAGGATCCTTGTTGTTACGAGCCTCCAACACGCTTGATCTTTTTCGCAGGTACGAAAACGGCTACTAGAGTCGAGTTCTTCGTCCACGAACCAAATCCTAGAGCTTGGTGATTGCTCTAGAGAGAGTGCTATAGAGAGAGGGATTATTGCTATGACTTCTTTTTTTTATTGGGATATCTCTAGCCTTTATATAGAGATACAATTAGAGACTGGCTTTACCTCCAACTCTTAGGAGATAAAGATGTATTTACCTCAAACACTTAGGAGATAAATATCCTCTAATTAACTGTAATTATCCAGACTAACAAATACACATTATCTGTTAGTGGGCGGATAATGGGTCCATTGACCCAATTTATTAACAGCTCCCACTCGCCCACACACAGGGCAAATAAATCGTAGTCCCTCTTTATCTCTCGTCCACTCATCTCCTCATACAGGAAATGGAACGTGCGACCTACGAGAAAGGATGTCCAGTTGAGGAGTATTGTATTAAGTTATCACCAAACTAACACAATACATCACTCCAATAAATCTCGTATGTACCCCAGATAGTTCAACTACACCAGATTAAACACTCTCAAATCCCTCATAATGAGCAGTGTTAAACCTCTCATATGTTATGTATTCATGACTCATATCGAAACGAAAATCGACAAAGTCGCCCGGGCTATGAATCACACAACATGATGTAATATTGAACTTTCTTCCCAAAGCCCTCATGTCATTCCAATTAGACCCAACCGCTTTCCTAGACATGCCCCGCGAGACCGCATCATCCATGATCCAAGGGTACATGCTAAAGTAGCGACATTGAGTATCCTCTTCATGACATAGTCTAAGGTGAAAAGGGTACCATATATGATCAAAAATTTTGATCCAAGTGGCTCACACAGTGACGAAGCAGGGATTCATTCGTCACTCCCACTGTCGGTCTGCATTTAGCACATGCAGTATGATTTGCATGCTATGGCGTAACCCTCAAGGGCGTGTCACATAAATGTATAATAAATACGCCATACGAATCTAAGTCTAGTCGCTGTACAAGCGCCTAACCTGAGTTTTTCAGCCCAGTCACTCTCATAGTGCCTGCCTGAAATCTCACATTCGGCTGTAAACAGGCTACATAGAGTTGTGGAGATACTCTATGATCGACCTACATTTATTAGGTCTCATCTTAGCTCCAACTAAGGCGACATGTTTGCTTTATAAGCTGTATCATCTTATTCGCCCACTTGGCGCTTAAGACAATTATGTCTCATCTTGCTCGCTATCTTAGCGCCAAGGTGAATTACCCGTGTGAGTGGGTCAATTCGAGCCTGGTGACACTCTCAACAAGGATGTATATGTAATCACAAAGATTATTCATTCATTCCATAATAAACTCAAATCAAGGAACGAAAATTTAATATAATAAATGTCAAGCACATAAGATGCCATAAACATGTCAAAACCTACGGAGTCCCATACTCCTAATGTGAGAAAGGAAAACATCTCTAGCAATGGGCTTGGTCAAAGGATCAGCCACCATTCTGCCAGTAGGTATATGTTTCATGGACACCTCTCCTTGCGCAACTAAAGTTCTAATGAAGTGATAACGAAGGCCTATGTGTTTGATATTTGGGGTCCGTTACAAAATCTAGGGTAGCTGTATTGACACAGTGAACAATGACAGACTCATCTGCATGAGCTGTAACCCCTAGAGCCTGTAAGAATGACCTCAACCAAACAGTTTCCTGGACTGCTGCTGAACAAGCAACATACTCCGACTCTATCGTGGATAGGGCGATGCAAGACTTTTTCTTGCTGTGCCAAGAGATAGCTCCACCCGAAGTGGATATGCGCTCATCTCTATCAGCGCCCCAATCAGCATCGCTGTATCCTCTCAGTCTCAAGTCTCCACCATGATAACACAGGACGAGATCAGCGGTTCCACGCAAGTATCGAAGGATCCTCTTCACCGCATTCCAATGAGCGGGTCCAGGATTACTCTGATAACGACTCACCATTCCAACGGCATAGCAGATGTCTGGACGCGTACACAGCATAGCGTACATCAGACTTCCTACTGCAGCCGCGTAAGGCACTTTGGACATCCGATTCATTTCCTCATCATTCTTTGGGCATTGGTCTGTGGTCAAAGTACACGCCTTGTCCATTGAAGTGTCTATGGGTTTTGAGTTATGCATACGAAATCGTTCAATGACTTTCTTGATGTATGTCTCTTGAGACAAACCGAGAAGTCTCTTTGGACGATCACGTATGATTTTAACCCCGAGCACATAATTAGCTTCTCCCATGTCCTTCATCTCAAAAGTTGAGGACAACCACTGCTTAGTGGCGACAATGGAACTCATGTCATTTCCAGCTAAAAGAATGTCATCCACATACAAAGAAAGGATTAGAATATTTTTCTTGGATCGTTTTACGTAAACGCAATGGTCTTGTTCAATCATTTCAAAACCTATAGAGGTAATGGCATGATGAAACCTAAAGTACCACTGCCTAGACGATTGTTTGAGACCATATATAGAACGTTTGAGACGGCAAACTTTGCGCTCATGTCCTTTGACTTCAAAACCCTCGGGTTGAGCCATATAAATCTCTTCGTCTAGTTCTCCATTGAGAAACGCAGTCTTAACATCCATATGAAAAAGTTCTAAATCCTGCTGGGCGACAATAGCTAGGATCAGGCGAATTGAAGCAAATCTCACCACTGGGGAGAAAGTATCTTCATAGTCCACACCCCGCAGTTGGGTATAGCCTTTCGCCACAAGACGTGCCTTATACTTGTCGATTAACCCATCTACCTTGCGTTTGACTTTAAAAACCCACTTGTTTCCAATAGTCTTGCGCCCTGGCGGAAGGTCAATCAACTCCCAGACTCGATTCTTTTCCATTGAGCTTAACTCATCCTTCATTGCAGCCATCCACTCATTTCTAGCAGATGAAGATAAGGCTTCTTCCACAGAAGTAGGCTCGTCCTCATCATTTGGAGTGCACATAAGAATTTCACCGTCAATCTCAAAACGACGACGTGGAACTCTTCCTCGTGCACCTCTACGCAGTTGAGAATCTTGTTGACCTAATGGTCCTTGTGGTGTGCTCCCACTGTCTGGGATACTCCCACTAGGTTGAAGGTCACTTACACTATCTTCAGCGACAACCGGATGAGGAACTAATTCCCCACCTTCGCTTGAAGATGGTAAAGTGGGTTCAACCTCCTCTAACTCATAGAGGTCAAGATTCTTACTCGCATCTCCAATGCTAGGAAAATCACTCTCTATGAAATCGACATCACGAGACTCTATTTCAGTCCTTCCACCATTTGGATGTTCACCATACATTACATAACCTTTAGAGTTTTCAGAATATCTTAGAAAGATACTCTTCTTTGCTCTAGGCCCTAGTTTCCCATACTTATGAGAAGTACTGTGAACATAACCTGCTGAGCCCCATGGGCGCAAGTTATCCAAATTTGGCTTTTGGTCATTCCAAAGCTCATAAGGGGTGGATTTGACTGACTGTGAAGGCACACGATTAAGTATATAGGCTGCAGTCAAAAGGGCATCCCCCCAAAAAGATATAGGAAGGTTTGCTTGCGCCATCATAGACCTAACCATGTCTAACAATGTTCTATTCCTTCTTTCCGCAACACCATTTTGTTGTGGAGTATTAGGAATAGTAAGTTGCCTGCGTATCCCCTTTTCCTCACAAAACTTCTTGAAGTGATCTGACAAATATTCGCGTCCTCGGTCAGTGCGAAGAGTTTTTAAATTCTTCTCTTTCTGATTCTCAACCTCAGCTACAAAGCGTTTGAAACAGTCCAAAGCTTCGTAGCGGTGAGATATCAGATACACATAACCATATCGCGTATAATCGTCTATCAGTGTAAGGAAATAAGAGGCGCCATGGCGTGCCTTTACACTCATAGGTCCGCATATATCAGAGTGAACTAGCTCAAGTGGTTGAGTTGCTCTCACAGCCTTTCCAAAAGGCTTCCTGCATGCTTTACCAGCCAAACAAGCCTCACAAGTTTGTAGATTGACTTTTGCGAGTGGGCCTAAAAGGCCTTCTCTAGCCAAACGAGTCATTCTATCTTGGCCTATGTGGCCCAGTCTTGCATGCCAGGTGGTAGAATCATTCACAACATTATCATTCACCACATAAGAATAAGAAGACTGAGAATCAATTAAATCCAATTGAAAAAGACTATCCATGCGAAAACCATGTCCGAACAAAACATCATCCAAAAAAATGTCCAACTTATTACCCCTAAAAATAAAGGAAAAACCACTGTCTAATAAAGCAGTAACTGAAAGTAGATTAAGCCGAACTGTGGGTGCATATCGCACATCCTCTAGAATCAATGTGCGCCCAGTGCGCAACTTGAGCTGGTAAGAACCAACCCCTAGCACCTCTTCGGAACTATTGTTTCCCATGAAGATATGTTTGCTACCCTCTGGAATCCGGTGATAATCTACGAACCCCTCTCGATCACGTGCTACATGTTTTGTTGCACCTGTATCCACAAACCACACAGGTTGGGAATGAGCAACCATCACATGTGAGGAAACATATAACTGAGAGAGAGATTCTGAAAGTACCTTCTTCGGCTCAGTGCAATCACGAGCGAAGTGTCCTTTCTGTTGACAGTTGAAGCATTTAACTTTAGACAGATCCTTTTTCCCACCACGTTTTCCTCTCTTGCGTTTCTTCATTTTTCCTTCCTTTGGCGCAGAAGTGCTAGCCTCGCCTTTCTTACCTTTCTTACTTTGTCTTTCGCGCTTGCCATTTGCATTGCGCGATCCCCCTTGGGCGACATAAGCAAGGGTCTTGTCAGTATCTCGAGTCTCGTCCTCAAGGATGACATGCTGTGAAACATCAGAAAAGTTCTTGATGTTTTCACTGTGGGTCAATATCTGTTTCATATTGGCCCACGAGGCAGGAAGGGACCTTATGACAGCTCTGACTTGCTGCTCATCTGTGAGCGCATGGCCAGCATCCCTTAGCTTACCAATCATATTGGACATCATCCTTAGATGTTCACTCATGGTATGTTTAGGGTCTTTTGTGTACTCCTCAAACTTAATCACAAGGCTACGAAGCCGCGTAGTTGAGGTTCCACCAAAAGAAAACTTGAGCTGATCCCATAAAGCTTTGCAAGTTGGAAGTTCATCATACTGCCCAATTAGATCATTTTGCAAGCTGCTCAACAAGGTGTAGCGCGCACTACGATCTTTCTGATTCCATTTCTGGTAGGCAGTGTGGTCTCTTAGGGGTTGCGCCTCAGTTGGCGCGACCATCTCCTTGGTCAAGTGCTCCTCGAGCTCTTGTTCGTTCAGCATGAATTTCATCTTTTTGTGCCAAACGTCATAATTATCTCCGTTAAGTTTCTCACCCTTAACGAGATCAGCTATGACATTTTTGGTGGCCATTATTTTCACTACATTAGATTGCGCAAGGAAAAGACATTAATTATACATCCTTATTTTTTATTTCAAAAAATTCAAATGAAAAACATAATCCTTCCTCACATCATGAAATCGAAAATCTGCTAAGCTCGTAATCATCTCCCATGTATGTGAGTTGGGAAAAATATTTTTCAAGTAATTTTTCGCAATAAATTTCATCATCATATAAGCCACAATATAATAAATCATCCACATGATAATTTAGAACAATATAAAATTGCACCATGCAATTAAATTTGCAAGGACTCCATTGAGCCCTATTGGCATTCTAATAACTTATGCTAAGAAAATTCTGGTTTGAATAATGTGCGTGCGAAATTACATCCCCGTACAAGGCTTTCTCGAAATATACAGGGAAATAGCAGAATACAACATCTTTGAGAATCCTACTACAAACTACTCCAATAAAACAAATGGAGATGCCGCACAGCACATTATTCTCAAAAGAATTTTCTTAAAACAAAAGTAAACACATTAAACATAAGTTTCTTTAGAATGCCAATCTAATATCCATCCATTTAACCTAAAACTAGCATACTCAAATAAGAAGTTACAGGGTAATAAAATGGATGAATAGGTCACATTCTCCTCCCAAGGAAAACGGGCGACAAGAGCCTTGAAAATATAAATGGTTTAAAAGTGTGGATTTACCAAAAACCCAACAAATATACCTCAAAAGTATATTTAAACCATAACACAAATCAAGGCAAGCATGTAACAAATTAGACATAATTTATCTATGTCATATAACTCTCCAAAAATATTTATTGCTACTCACGAAGTGCAAAAAATAATATTTACGCATTATTCGTATTTTTGGGAACCACAAAAATACTCACAGATGACCAAAAACTGAGAGATAAATCCTAAAAAAATTGACAAACAGTAAATTTATCCTTAATATGCCCTCTGAAATTAAAAAAAATTCTGTGTGTATAAAACAAAATTTTAAAGTTAATTTTTCATAGAAAAAATCGTTTAAAAATTAAACAGAACACATACAGAGGGTATAAAGGTAATTCAGCACCACTGAAAATTTTCAAAAGGCATGACAAGGCTCCACTCGCCGGCGGTGACGATCAGCGGCCAAAAACCATCCTGCACGCGCCTCCACGCGCCGCCGTGCGCGTGGGACAGCGCAGCTATTCGTGGAGCAGGCGCGTGGAGCGCGTGGGCTCGTGGACGCAGCCTTGCTGGCGCGTGAGAGCGCGTGGGCGCGTTTCGCGCCTGGGTTCAGCCACGGCTGGCGCGTGGATGAGCGTGACGGCTCCTTTCGGCGCGGTTTTGCGCGTGTGGCGCGTGTACGGCTCGGCTTGAGCGCGCGGCGCGCGTGGGTTTACTGTTCATCATCTTCATAGGAAAACCCTAATTTTTCCAGCGCCGCCATGTCGCGATGCCAACTTCGGGATGCCATATCTCTCTCGTTTTTAAGCCAAATAATGCGTGCGATATATCGTTGGAAAGCTTATACAACATAGATTAATTATGTACCAACTGATCATGATAAAAACAGAATATCATACTCCGAATTTGAGTCCCAAAACTCGAAAAAACCACAGTTTTCTTGAAAAATAAAATCGTGATTTCTCACAAATCATGCATCCAAAAATCACGAAATTTTATGGAGTTCATCCTCAACCATAGGAGAACAAAAACATCTAATTATTTTTCAGAAAAACATGCTCAATAAATTTCGAATTTTAATAATGGGTCTCATTCATGTATCCGGAAAAAATCGTAACATGCACATTATTTAATCTAGCATGTTAAAGGCGAATCAACAAGTAATCATGCTCTGATACCAATGTTGAAACGATTACAACATTCATCGTGCTACCACGTAACACGTAATGGGTTCGAAAACATACCGTACGAAGTCTCCGAAAAATTCCGACGTAGGATCCTTGTTGTTACGAGCCTCCAACACGCTTGATCTTTTTCGCAGGTACGAAAACGGCTACTAGAGTCGAGTTCTTCGTTCACGAACCAAATCCTAGAGCTTGGTGATTGCTCTAGAGAGAGTGTTATAGAGAGAGGGATTATTGCTATGACTTCTTTTTTTATTGGGATATCTCTAGCCTTTATATAGAGATACAATTAGAGATTGGCTTTACCTCCAACTCTTAGGAGATAAAGATGTATTTACCTCAAACACTTAGGAGATAAATATCCTCTAATTAACTGTAATTATCCAGACTAACAAATACACATTATCTGTTAGTGGGCGGATAATGGGTCCATTGACCCAATTTATTAACAGTAATCAACCCTTCGGCACGGTGAAACTGCTGTCCCAAATCATGCCCAAGTAGGCCGGAGGTAAGCAACCCATCGGCACGATGAAATACGGCCATCATCAGCTCTCTTTACCCGACCAGCCTGCTACTGTGTGACTTCATTGCCTGGAAAAGCTATTCCTTGTTTCTAATCAACTGTCTCTCTCTCAAGCATTATAGGACACATGCTACTGGGTGATAACAATCTGCGTAGCCAAGAAGAAAGGACACATTACCACTTCTCCTGACTTGTTTTCCTGTTTCATATTTGCGAATTACAATTCTGTTTTCCTTTGGCTGAAATGATTATAGGGCTAATATTCAAATCCAACGAGGAAAACTCAAATGAAGTGATTCTAGTGAGAACTTTGCATATATATATGTGCACAAGGATGCTTAATGAAGCGACTTAACTAAGCAAACGGGAGCGTGCTCATTGAGTAAAATGGCTCCTAATTTCTCTGAAGCTGATCGGTTTGACTGTAATGCTTACTGAAGATGTTTATCAGACATGCCATTTTGTTTACACTCAACTAGGTTGAAGATGCATTATACTCAGAGCATAATTCTGAGTGTTTTGGAAGTGGACAACATATCTTTCGTAATAATCTTTGAACGGCTTGTTGTTGTTCGTGTCTGCATTACATATATAGAGAATCTGAAGAGCTACAAACTAAAAGTGCGTTCTGCATGTATATATCGTGACTTCAGACCGGTCCGACTTCTTAGGTTTGCCAAGGTTTGCCTTGGAAAAACACTTTGCTCTAACGCCGCTTTTCGACGGTTAGAAGTCTGTGGTTGTAACCTTTTGTGGAATTCCTTAGCGTAGTTTAGCGGCAGTTCGTAAAAGCGTGGCAGCACTTTAGCGGTGCTTCGAGAAATTCAGTAAAGCGGTGGTTTACCAATAACAGGAAATCAATTGATAAAAAGGTGTCCCACATGGTGAAGAAGGAAAGACAGATTGAAAGATTTAGAGAAATTCTGTCACTGGTCATCCATGGTTTCTACATAATACAAGCTCATGCTACGGCTCAAAAGCAGAAAAAAAAGAGAAGAAAGATGAACTTCTCTACAAAGGAAACCCAAATTTCACTTTCTCATGCTTCTCTACAACATGATCATGGTTTCACTCCCTCTCATGGCCTACGAATCGTCCCACCATGCAGTTCTGCTTTTGAAATGACGAGTGTGGAACCTCCACATTAATTCAAGTAATGGTCCATGATTATTTAATGGAATGTAGAATCAATTGTGCCATATTGGGCATTTGGCAGAAGCAAATCCCTTGAGACCCATGAACCTTTGGCATCAATATTGTCGTGCAAACATAGGGCTGCTTTGGCTTCTTGTAGAGGTGGGACGGTGCCGTAATGGGGAGAAGTGAAGACGATGAACAAGGGAAAAATCAGCGGCCGAAGATCGTTCCGCACCAGAAGATTTGGGAGTGTTTAGGGAGGAAGAAGATACGAAAAGAAGAGAGAGAGACCTGATAGAAGTCTCTCCCATAAATCGGCTCAAATTCCAGGAGAAAGAATGACGGCAGAAGGCCGTTAAGTGCAAGAGGATTGTCACGTGCAGGGTGCATGTTTGCCAGACAGATGGACCAATGGGAGGCTGCCACGTAAGGGGTAGCAGGTTTCTCCTGCTACCAAGTCAGGAGCAAAAAAATTTCCTATTTAGATGGTTCCTATGCTCTTAAGCAAAAAAAATACAGTAATGGCAATAAATAAGCCCAATTTGAGTTTTTAATCTTATAACTTACCTTTATGCAGAATTTTAAAACTTATTTACCCATGTATATCATTTTAAAAAACGTATTTTCGAATCAAGATTTCAGATCGTAAAAATATGATTACAAAACATGAGTTTCAAAAAAGTATAATTTTTTTCATTTTAAAAAAAAAAACTATTATTTCATTCAAACATGCGAGTTGACACGGCACCTTCATGATCTCATGTCGTATTTTCAAACTACGATTTTCAAAGCTGCCATATATTGATCAATAAATTTCAGAATACTAATCTCATGTGCGGTAGGGAGCTTAATTGCGGCTATGCATATGGAGCTATTTGTTTAGAGGTGCCTACTATAGAAGCAGTACCATCATATATTCTAATAACACGTCTCCAATGGGGCTATTTGACTATTTGTTCACGTCCCCCCTACTCTAGGAATAGAAATAGTCACAGGCAGAAAAAGGCTACACCTTGTATCTATAAGTAAAAATTGTTGCATACTTTTTGACACCCACCCTCTTGTCGCTAAAATTAACTCTATTTGGGATTGTTGGGCGATAATTCTACAACGAAAAGGCTTGCAAGCACCCTAAAGCTGAAATTTCTAAGACAAGAAGAATCAACAGGTATTACCATGTCCTGTTATTTTATGCACAACAACGTAAAATCTTGAAAAGCAAAGGAGGAAGACCATTAGAAGGGTACCTTGTTAAGATCTAGCACCTCCTATTTACTGAAAGCAATCCATTTCACCCTTCAGAGGTGTAGTTAATGTGGCATTAAACCAATGCCAACCACCGGTGGTCACACTACAGCATTGATCAGGCACATGCTCATTACTCGGATTACAGGGAGAGAGACAGGGACTTCTTATCCCAGACCAGAGACAGGGGGAAGGATGAACAAAATGTCCCTCAAGCGTACAAGTACCTTAACTTTAGGTTCATTCGAGGGATGCACAGTATTAATTAGAACCGAAGAATCCAGGCCTGCCTCTCTCTCCCCCCTCCCTCTCTCACTCAGGTTTTGATGAGATGAATACTAGAAAAGCACGGCAGAAAAATTGCCGCTAAAGGTTGCATGGTCTATTTTTCCCATTGAAAACGATTATCATTTCCTGTATATCACAAACTGAGACACACAAATCAACTCGTAGGAGTTGCAGCTACCAACGAAAATGAAGAATATCCGGCAGAATTTTATATTGAGAAAAGCCAAAAGAATTCATAAATTTGGTTTCACACATACAGACCATTCAAGTTGGCAAAACCACAACCATACAAGTATATCTAGCTCAACCCTAGTCCTTGTTTTCTCAAAAAAAGTGCCATTTTAGAATAGAGAAAGTGGAGAACCATGAACAGACATCTGATTTTTACCCCAGTTGCGCCCTCGAAGGCACTCCAGGTCCATCACTTGAGCATGATCGACGAAAAGGTTCACCTGAAAATCCCATCCGATGAGAAAGATGTTACAAACATCTAAATAGCAAAATAACACCGCCACAAAAGAAGAAAATGTTGAATGAAGGAGCCAAACGTACCCTGGGACCATATCGTCTAATGAACCACTCAGAGGTTTTTGAACTAGATGCTTCAAACATAGTCTTCTCAAGTCCCAGGCGCCCTATGACTTTGGCGATTATGTCTGCCCGTATGTCATCAGGATGTTTGCAGACATCATCAGCATCGATCATTATCATGTCTGCCCCAGCTTCTAAACATCTTTCAGCTCTTCTGATCAAGAAATCCACATCCTCAACAAGTTCTGCAAGTCAGGTAAGCTGTTAGATATATGAGCTTGCAGGTAAAGATCACAAATTGTATTATCTCATGACATGGAAGAAGCCTCATTCCCATGATTAAAAGTTCCGGGCCTTGTTTGTCACATGATTCGAAATATTCCGCTTAGCTACAAAGGTAACTTTTAGGGGAAAGGTGAACGGATTACCAATAAAGGACAGGATACCCCAGAACCAGATGTTTGTTCATTAAGTAAAGTATGGTTATGTCCAAAAAGACCACGGTGTACGTGGAAGTAAAGGATGGGAACTACATCATTTGAAACACCAGACCAGTAATGCTATTCTTGTCGCTGTTGAGCTTACAGACTTCTGGACTGGGGAGAGGGAGGGACTTTGGCTTAAATTAGGGGGTGAGCAAGTGATGGATTTGGCCGGTTAATTCCATCGACAGGTATTTGACCACTTCAGAAAAACCCACAAAGTGATGATTGACTTGCCCCCTTTATGAGCATTATTTAGTGATACTTATTTCACTTATCGATAGATAAAGCAGCACCTGGAATCAAATGGGAGTTGTTTTCCCCTCTCATTTTATTCTCCAACCATCAATTACCCAAACAAAGGCAGCCTTGCATCATTACTGTTCATCTTCACCAAAGCCCACAGGTTACCACATGAGGTGATGAGTTTTGATGAAGGGAATAGTCTTTGGGCTCACATAGGTTTACTTTAGCATTTTTTCATTGCTCAAGTGTGGTTGCGATTCTTTCGTCATCATGAAGTCCTTCGCTGCAGCTTCAATGCTCCTTTTGCCTCAATACAAAGTAAGGGGACTAAATATCTTAGATTTTTGGCAAATTAGCTACGTACTAGAAAGCTTTAGAAGAAGTGGTTGATGGAGTGATAGATTTCCCAAAATGCAGCTACTAGAGGTAGGCAACTTATGCATCTGTTTTGATTGCTACAAGTGTATTGACTAGCATATAGTGGCTACTGTTGGGTCAGTACAAGTGCTATTCAGGAATATGCTCTGAGAACTCGATTGCAAGGAGGAGATATCCTGTATGTTGTGCGTGTACCTAACGTATGTTCTAAATACCTGCCCATTGAGTCTTTTCCTTTCACCTTTAGAATATTACAAAAAAGGAATTTGGAATGATATCTCAATGAGGATGAAGTTCATTTAATAAATATTATGAGAACTACTTGGATATCAGAGCAATCCCAACTTCGTCTTCTCAGTGTTGCATACGAAAAAAATGTAGTTCATGTTGACCAAGCTTTCTGCATTAACTTGCATACCTGATGTTCGAGGTGCGGGCACCACATAAGCCCCATATGCCCTGTCACCACTTGTGGGAATATCAGACTTGTTAACCTTCACGGAAAACTGAGGCTTGGCCTTTAAACCACTACTCTTAATTAAGCGCACAAATCTCAAGAAAGTTTCTTCAGGAACATCAAGCGATCCGAAATTTAGCTCAACAGTGTCAAACCCCAACTGCCTACATTCCTACAAAAACAACAGAAAACGCCATTTCGATTACATTGTTAAAGAGAAATTTGAAATGATTTGTTTTACTCACCTCTATGTATTCTCTGAAAGCAGATGGACCTCTTCGGAGCTGATGTTCAGCCCAGTCACCTGTACTAACATATACGTTGTGTTTGTGAGCCATGTTTGTCACTTCTTTGATGTAAGACTTTGACATCAAACTGTTAGAGCCTCCAGTAAATTTCAACCCGTCAACAAACTGTCCCATGGATTCAAAAGTATCCTGCAAAGCATAATACAAAATGAAAAACAAACTGAGAATACCAACTACTCCATCTGCACTATAAAGTATAACCCAAAGTCCACATACAGGGTTCATCAGCAAAATTAAAAAAATGCATTCAGTCTTCTTAGACGCATTCAAGTCTTTGAAGAATTCGTTACATCAAGAAACATCCCCATAATTAGAGCGCTTCATTTTTCACTGAGATTACCATTTGAGCCATCCAGAATATGTGAATTTCCTCGAAGAAATAGCCATTTCCAGCTACATCCACTTGGACCAAATAATTCCACATCTATTGTTACCTCCTTGCAGGTATAGGCACAAAAATATTGAGAAGGTACAGTTTTTTCCGTTCAAAAATCAATCCAACTGCGGGGAAATTCCCTTCATTTCAATCCTTTTCACAAGATTTCTACGTCCATCTTTCTTTCTCCCTATGTTGAATAAATTAGATTGCATGTACATCTACAGCACAAAGCAGGGACATATCCCATTTAAGTAGGAAGAAGCAGCACCTAGCTTAGCAACTAAAATCTGTAAAATCTGCACACGACCAAAAATCTGCAATGATGCATCTAGGAAGAAAAGGCGAGGCCAAATGCCATCACTCCTCAGACTGCTCCAGCAGCCCATCAAGGCATTGAGCCATTGACCAACTAAGCATGACCCAGCAGATCCTACGAGAGAATAAAAACGTCACAACTCTCTATCCACATGATGATGCAAGACCAAGCCTGCCACTCGGCGTAAGCAACACCAGTAGATCAAAACATGACTCGCCTTCTACGATTTCTCATTTTCAAATCTCCCTGCGACATGGCAGCCGCTTCCCAAATTAAAAATGAGCGCATGAAACCCCATGTTTATGTATTGACGGAGAAAGATAGATAGGCGTAGGTTCCCTTCTTAAGATAGACCACCATAATGGGCAACATTCCCTTCCAAACACCCTACCACACACATGCATTCAGCCAACAATGAAGAGTTATCCATCAACTTGAGGCGTCATGACCAATTGGCAGCTTTTGCAAATGAATGCATCAGGAATTGCAATATGTATAAAACCTCAAAAAGACCCAGAGCTCAACGGTTGAGCACAGCGTCTATATCATGGTGCCTAAGTTTTCCACCTTCTGAAGTTTTGTACAACAGATCGGAGCAATCAGTTTGCATGTGACACAAAAAATACATGCAAATTAGAGTCGCAAAACCAAATTGGAATGAAGTAAGCCACTCTCTTCATCATATCCCTTAATTTTCTTTTTCTTTTTTAACAAAATGAAAGTAGTTGTTCATACACCAAAAAATTAACGGTAACATAAAATACATGTAAGAAACAAGATAACTAAAGCACGTATCTAATCAACACTATGTCTTACGACACGCCATGAATATCTTACGACACGCCATGAATATCTTACGATACACAACATGATTCGACTAACAGCCACCACTAATCAGTCATCCCCATCTTTTCCAACTATCAGCTCATTCCCCTTCACTTTCTGAAGCTTTTATCTTTTGGCAATCATTAGTGATTACAATTAAGCCAATCAGAAAGCACATGCGCTTCTAAGCAAATATGTAAGCTTCCCAATTTATCTAGTGATTGTAGTTCTTAAGCAAACATGTGAATGTCACGACTTATTTGATAACATAGCTTTAACTAAGGTTTTTCTTTTATCTTTTAGCTGTGGATTGTAATTTGCATAGTATCACCCACCAGCCATCATCGTCTCATATTAGCTCTGGAGTTTGTGTTTTTTCTATTGCTCCATAGTACTCCATCTATTATCACTACAATCAAACACTAACTGCTTAAAGTTAGCAACGGTGTGATACCAATAAGAATAGAACTCTTTCCATGTCATGATTTATCCACTTTGACATTTGGGAATTCCTAGATAATAACTTGAACATTCCCCAAGTCAACCAACGAGTTACCTCATCCGTCACTAACATTTGAGCTCAATTCAACGTTTAGATGCTCGATTTTCACGCTAGACATGCGAAAACAGTGAAAGGGGGGACAGAAAATCTGAAACAGGGCCATTATTTCCACTTGCAACAATGTCTAGAAAACCATATAGAATTGCACGAGTTATATCCCTGAGCTAAACTGAGATCACAAAGTAAATGCAAATGGCAACCACACCAAAACAAGAAGCCCCAAATCTGAAAATTTCACTGTCGAAGAAACGATTAAAACAGCATACATTAACGTGCATATCCAGACAAAACCACGCACAGAGAGAGAGAGAAACGAGCGTGCTTGCGGATACCTGGAGGAGATCGTGGGAGAAAAGGGTGTAGTTGGGGCCTCTCATCTCGGTGACGCCGTACCTGCGAGGCTTGTCCGGCCGATCTTCCTCGTCCTCCTCCTCCAACCACTTCCATCCGTACCCAACCGACATTTCTTCCTCTTCTTCTCCTTCCTCTCCCTCTTCTTCTTCTTCAGGCGCGCCACAAGATTACCAAGACGAACTGAGATTATGAGGAAAATGAGGTAAGACTTCCATTTTGATGGTGTGTTCAGAAGCATTGAGGCGGTTCTAGAAAGGTGCTTTCTGATCGTCTGTCTACGTGTAACTGTTAGGAATCTTCTGAAGGTGAATGATAGTATTTCGATATTTAGTGGCATTTTCTTATAAACTTTTAGCAACATATCTTGAGCATTTTGTTAATGTCACTGATTATATTCTACTATCCGTATTTTGTGATCATCAATTACGTTATACGAGCATTGTTGTTCTTCCCGTGATTTGTTATTGTCTTCTTAGAGTTCTGTCTTATTAGATTTCGGATTGCTGCCATTTTTTTTTTTTTTATCATTATTAATCTTACTAGTTTTAGACCGAAAGCCGATTGATATTGTCGTCCTCGTGGAAGCTCTTCCATCTGAACACCGGCATCTTCTACTTCTTTTAAAATCGTGAAAAATGAGGTAGATTTTCGATTTTGGTCGTCTTGACGGTGTTTTGGAGTCGTTGAGGTGGTTGTCATCTGTCCACATGTAACTATGGGTACGATAGGTACTTCGAGGATAGAAACTAGTTGTAACTTTTTTTTTTGGGCCATGAATGGAGAAGTTTAGAATATGTACGTCTTGGGAGGAAATTCTAGTGGTTGTTGTGTGTGTGTGTGTGTGTGTGTGTGTGTGTGTGTGGGGGGGGGGGGGGGGGAACGAAGTCAGTACAGCCTAGCTTAGCCCTGATTGTTAGTTTGCTGCCGACTTTTTGGTGGCCGCGTCTTGGGAGGAAGTCGTCGGTGAATTTTTGTGAACCATGCAAGGTTTCTACCTCTTGTATTTGGATTGTGATCCCCTTGTTTGCCGAGTTCATCTTTGATTTTCGTCTGGCTCCAGTTGACTTCCTCAATGTTATAGTTGTATTGTTTAGATTTATAGTGTTTCATTTTTTGTTTACTACTTATTTCTTATAACCTTTAGGCCACCGCTTATTACTTAACGTTAATCTAAAGTGTACGACAGCTCTACTTTAATTGTAATTGGTTTCGAGTGTATATGTTCGTTGTTAGTTTTTGACCTCTGTGGTCGTGTATACATAGAGTTACGGAAAATGTCGTTAGGCAAACCTGTAACCCTTTTAATTATCAATGATATTCTCTTATTAACCAAAAAAAATATAAAAGAATATGTACGTCTAATCAATCTCTCGTGATAGCATGGCTTGCTGCATCTTCTAGATGAAAGATAAAAGATCACCGTAGATAACATCTCGTTTTTAGCATCTTCTAGATGAAAGGTAAAAAAATCACCGCAGATGGATCGAGATCATTTACTGTACAGCAGAGGTATTGTACCCACAAAAATGTCGCTAATTGTTTTTTAACGACAAAAAATTGTCACTATAAATTTTAGTAACAGCGACAAACACTTTGAATGACAATCTTTTGTCACTAAATTTTGTACAACAGAGGATCTTGATCCCCGCAGATAACATCTCGTTTTTAAATATATGCGGGGTGAGACTCTAAATGATTGTTTTTCACTTCAGGACGAGAATCTGGACGAGTTTTGGGAGTAGATGACAGTATGCCATGGTTGAGCTCCCCATAAAGCGTTGGAGCTTCCTACGTAAACCTATTACCATCGGTGTCTTCCCTTTTTAAAAATCTGGTCACTTGCTTTATAGAAATCAAAATTTTCCTACATCACTCTTATTCTAAAAGGTCAGATTTCGACCAAACCTTCAAACTTATAGTCCGATCAGTCTTTGTAACACAGTGTACAACATTATCTCCAGAGCGCTAGCCAATGGGATAAGAGTGATCTTGCCTTTCCTAATTTTGGAACAACAAAATACTTTTATCAAACGCAGAAATATTATTGAAAATATATTTATTTCTTCTCTCTTTGGCTGAGTCGAATGTTAGACACTTTGTCTTTAAAACAATAGTTGCCCCTATATATTCTGCTTAGGGTTGCAACAAATCTATCTTCAAGATAAAACAGGTGAAAAATCTCTATTCATAACAGCAAAAGTAATTAACAGACAAAATATGAGGGAGAGCAAGACTAAAAAAAAAAAAGAAGTGAAAAATGCACTGCTATTAGCTCGTATACGTAGAGCACCAACAGGTGCCTTGAACATGTATAAACAGTTGTGTCAGTTAAATAACTCTGGAGGTGTCATTTAACAGCCACAATTTGAGAAACATCATGATCGGGTCGAACTAAAAGACGCCAAGAACATGCGTCATTTGCATTCAAAGGTCACACTTCTCTAATTCATCAGGCTGAACTTCTCATAAAAAAAGTTAAAGCTAGGTTTGGAGTGAGGACTCCTAGAGACGCGAAGTGCAAAGTCCCTAATAGCGTCATAGCGTCTTTACGAAGTCGTCGCAGGCGCGTGCGAATGCATGACCATGCATACTTTATCTTTTCAAAACAATAAGGTAGGTTAGATGATGATTTTCCTTAATCTTTTTATATTCTAAACAATATAAAAACCCACATTTATGACCCTTTTCAAGCCTTATTAAATGTAAAACTTTAAGACGTATCTATTTAACCAATCAATGACATCGATTGAATTTTTTTTTCTTTTGGACATTAACCTTGTCATACAAGGTCCAATTATTGAAAATTTTCCAACACAGACCACACCTCTCACTTGTGTAACTCCCCCTGTTCATTTTCTAAGTTGGTATGTTGTTTTATGCCGTAAGTCGATGTGGACGAGGTTGGACCTGACTCATCATCATACAATAAGCTTAAATCACAATGCACAGAGCTGTATGGTCCCGAGTTTGAGAAAAACTTCACGTGCATGGTTGTAGTCTTGTAGGCTCGTCTGGTGTTAGAATGTCGTTTGTATTGATGCTCTGCAGCTTTATGAAGCATTTACCTTCTTCTAAGTGTATTTGAGGATGCTCATGATATTATTTAGGTCTGAAATTATCGGTGTGAATATTGGCGTGAACTGCTAAGTCCATTTTTCATTGATTCTGTCGCAGATTTATGAAGAGAAGTGGCAGTTTTGCTTCTTGATAACACAATCGTTCGAGATGTAGGCATATCTTGCCTAATGTGCACGCGACCTTGTTTGCATTTCATCTCCAGAATCTGAAGTCATGTTATCACTATTAGCATCATCGAGAGTACCAAAGCCTTGTTTCCATTTCGTCTCACGAACTCGGGCTCTGTGTGTGGGTGTGGGTGGGTGGTTGGGTTGGAGGGGGGGGGGGGGGGGGGGCTGTGTTTGGAGCTCCCAAGATATACGCGGTGACAAACAAGTGTTAGTTTTGCTGAAAGGAAACCCTTACGGTCCGTTTGGAACCAATTCTTTTAGAATTTGGATTCTAGATTTAGAATTTGAATTCAATTCATTTTTTTTTGTTTGGAACGAAAGGAAATTCAAATCACATAATTTCAATTTTGTGTTTAGAGAACAGAGAAAATAGAAAAGTAATAAATTTTTAGACAGTTATATCCTTGGCTTTCGATGAAAAATAAATTACTGGAAGTGGTTTCAAGTGTGCTAGTCCTACCACATGGTGGTGGTGGCAGCAGCACTACATGGGGTAGTAACATTGACAGTGGAGGTTGTGGGGTGGTCAAATTGATGATAATGATGGTAGTTGTAGTATTGAAGTGTAATCAAGGTATAATTGGTTGTCGTTAACAGATGTAATAGTGATACCGGTGGCAGTAGTGGTGACAATAGTGACAGCGACGGCAGTAGTGATGGTGGTGGCGGCAGTAATTACAGCGTTAGCTGTGGTGGCAGTGCTGGTGGCGACAGTGGTGACATTATTGGTGGCTGTAGCGGCAACAGTGGTGGCAGTGGTTATGGTGGCGATGGCGATGGTGGCAATAGTGGTGGCAGTGGTGGTGACAGTGGTAGTTGTGGCAATACTGGCGGTGGTGGTGGCGGTGACGGTGGTAGTAGTGATGGTGGCAGTGGTGGCGACGGTGGTAGTTATGGCTGCGGTGGTAGTTGTGGCAGTATTGGCTGTGGTGGCAGTGGCTGTGGCGGTAGTGGTGGGGGATGCAGTGGTGGTGGCAACGACAGTGGTGGCTACAGTAGTGGTGGCGGTGGCGGCGACGGTAGTGTTAGCGGTGGTGACAGTGGTAAGGATGGTGGCGTGATGGTAGTAAAAGTGGTGTGACGTTAACGGCAATGAAGATTGTGGTGGTTGGTTCATTGGTGGAGAGATTCATAAAAAATGATAAGATAGGTAAATAATTACTTTTAATTCAAATAAATCGAAATCCCATAAAATTTGACCATTTTTCATCGGATTTCACACTATAGAATCAAATCCAGTCAAATCCCTTGAAATCCAATTCCTATTCTTTTTTTTAATGTTCCAAACAACAAAATTTGAAAATTTGAAATGAAATTCCATCGATTCAATAGTTCCAAACACACTCTTAATACCTGAAAGATTTAGAAACAAACATGGGACTGCCACTCAATAAAGTAAATCAGATGCTTTTCCTGAGAAGTAGACGTGCATCGAATTATGTCTCCTACGTAGACACAATATTCTCATCAAGCACTCAATTTTTGCTCTTAAACCATGGTGACTCCAGCTTGGTAATCATGTCAAGCACCTTCATGGTCTTGTAGCACATGGCATTGAGGCTCAAGGTCCTTTAACTGAACTTTAAAGAGAACAAACAATAACATGCAGATGAATGTGCCTTGGGAATCTGCAGATGGAGTGAGTAAACATCAAGTTTCTCGATGTTCTTGTATTAAATCCCATAATTCACTGCTACACCTTGCTGGTGATACCCTGCTTTGCTTGTTCCCCATCAAAGGAATCCAACATTGACAGAGCAAAGTAGAAACAGAGGAGGATACAAAAAGCTTTGGACAAAATAAACCTTTTTCCACCATGAGCACAGCTAATCTTTCTCAAACATGATTTTAGACTCGATACACACTTCCACTTTATTCAGATTCTCTTCTTCATGTGCGACTTCACCCATCTCTGTGCCATAAAAGGCTGAAGCTCTTGATATGAAGTCTGTGCTTGCTTCTTCATTCTATCATCTCAATACATGGCCATGGCAAACAAAAACACGGGCCTCCTTGTTTGTCTCCTGATCATCGTCATGGACATTGTAGCAGGTATTCTTGGCATCGCAGCTGAGGTAGCTCAGAACAAGGTACATTAGCTACTTCCGCATGTTTGTGTGCCAAGAGAGGTTACGAGAAAAGGTTACTGATGCTTCTGATTCTTGATTGACAGGTGCAACACTTGAGATTGTGGATTCTTGAGTGCAGAGATCCAAGCTATGAAGCTTTCAAGCTGGGCATGGCCGCAGTAGTGCTCCTGTCTCTAGCACATGTGATTGCCAACTTGCTTGGAGGATGCATCTGCGTTTGGTCCACGGAAGAACTTGACAAAGCCTCCCCTAACAAGAGACTAGCAGTTGGCTCCCTCATCATGTCATGGTACTCTCTTTCTTCTGCTGACTACCACAACTAGACTAGACTGACTCATCTAGCCGAACATCTCTTTAAAAGCTCGATTCTAACAGCAAGTTCTGTCGTATACACAGGATTATAATGGTGATTGCATTCTCATTGCTAATCATGGGAACGCTAGCAAACTCAAGGTCAAGGAAATCGTGTGGAATATCACACCACCGTCTTTTCTCCGTTGGAGGGATTTTGTGCTTCATCCATGGACTCTTTTCAGTTGCTTATTACATTTCGTCCACCTCCACCCTTGAAGAAGAAAAGAAAATAAACCAGCACGTAGCCCCGGCATAATTCTTTATCCTTTTCTTCCCATCTCTTTGATTGTAATGATTTAATCATTTACAATAGCTGCATTATTCTATTCCACTGCTTCTGGTTCAGGTTGAACATTTTCGATCATACCGCAACTTGCTAGCATCTTTGAAATAGTCCGACTTCTAGTAGTAACACGAATGTCTCAGTTCCCAAAATGAAATGGAATAACACAAAATGAAATGGAATAATCTTTGACATACAAAGCCATAGATAATGACTTCTCTTGCAGCAACTTAGCTCACTAGATGATCTAGATCACAATAAGCACTCTGGTACTACCCTTGTCTTGTGCAACAGGACAAGAAACCTTTCTTTCTGCTGTAGAGAGCTGATTTCATCAATCAGCTAATAAGCATAAACTATATGCAGGAAGCAACTCAGAAACATCACGGCAAACCGGGGCCAACATCCCACTACTAAATTAGCACACGTTGAATCCAGTAAAGACGAAAGAAACAAAAAGTTTCATCTATATTTCTTCTAATCAGCTCCTAAGTCAGATTTGGACCAATAAAATCAGGTTTAATCAAATTGTTCTGCCACAACGATCACGTGCTCATGTATGGTGTGGCTATTCTATGGAATCAAACACCACTACACGGGTACCCTTATATGACAAACATGGTGGTGCTCAACTTAGTACGACCTTAATAGAAGGAAGACCATAGGTCCATGACTACTGTGTATTCAGACCACGTTGTGGACTAAAAACCATTAGACAGCTAAAACAGATCTTGCAGCAAGAACTCTAATGTTCATCACAAACTTCAACAACGCAATATATCTTTATAAGCAAAAATATAACATAAATGTCTAGGGAGAAAAGAATGTCTCCAGAATAGGGTGAAAAGAAGTAATGAAACGAGGGCAGAACACACAAATGAAAACAGAGAGTTTCCAAAAGGAAACAGATTCACAAGATTAAACCCAAATTTAGAAGGATACAAGCAGGTGTAAACTCGTAATACTTACTATGCAATTAAGCAGTTAATGATCTAGAAAAGAAAGATCTTTTTGTGGGGAGAAAAGAAAAATTTAGTAACAACATAATCCTATCCACTCACAGGTAACGCAAAAGCTCTTCCTTACACAAGTGCAAACAGCAAACAATAATCTATATCTCAAAAATTCAATCAAACATGGGAGCTTCATCTTTTTCCCGTATTTGAAATGTTCCAACGAGTTATAAGTACTGGAGATTTTTCTGTTTGAGCCCAAGCATAATAGGTAGTACCTTCTGCTTCTTTAATATAAATGAAGAAAGTACAAACCTTATTGTCTACAAACAAACAAACTATTTCCGTAAGAAGTTTGTTGACTCATTAGCACAACATAAAAAAAAGTCTGAACCAAACCTAAGCAAAGCGGGTTGACCTAAATATACCAGGATGTTCTACTTGAAGTCTAAGGATTAAAATCAGGAAACAAATTTAGGTCGCTAAACGGAGGTCAATACAGAATGAAATGGATTTTCCCCAAAGCAAGCTTTAGATATTTCAAAGAAGGACAACAAGAAAGACAGATGTTACACATTTGGTATGCTCCTTGCACTCAAACAAGCTAAAAACAGCTTACCTGAAATGCAATTTACCAAATTAGCACTCTATGTTTCAACAAATAATGAATTCAGTGTTCCCTAATATTAGTTTCACTTGCCAAACAATCAAGTGCAAACTGGCCCGTTGAGTGGTACGATGCCTATATCCCATGCACACCCCTGCGCTAAGCGCCCACAAAATGAGTCCGTGATAACACACGTAAAATAAAGCTCCACTTGTTGGAGTCCAACTATCCTCCATTCAACACCTCACAATATCCCCTTCAATGCATATGTGACTTTTTCATGTTGAACCATATTTATCTTTCTTCCTTCGATGTACTTTGGATAGAATTTCACTTACACTTTTATGAAGCCGCAACCTTGCGAGCTTTTGGTTTCAAACATTTCTCAGTCTGATCAACTCCATACTATTCTTTCGTGTTCCTGATAGACTAGAGATCCATCCAGCGAGTTCTTAGCAGCTTAGCAGACATATAATTGAAGATAAAGAAGCCAACAGCCCATAAGTTTTGGAAAAACAACAAAAGAGGGGTATTGTTTTCTCAGCATACCAAACAAGCTAATCTACACAAATGGATAGTCAGGAAAGTTATCCGCGTTGTTGACAATTAATAAATGCTCACACAGAACGAACACTTACCTTCCGTTCCAGCAATACTTGAGTCAATCGTGCACACAAACACCTAAAAGCTAAAGTAGTACGACAAGAAGATATGGGATGCTTAAGATGAAACCTGGTCCAAAGATGCAAACAGAGATAAATATATGAACCTATATATGATACTACATATCATCGAAAAGAAAGCACGACATCCAAATTTAAGGGGCAAAATTAAACACTAATGGTAGAAGATAATATTGCAGCATGATATAAGACAAACAGAAAAGACAGAGCTATCATCTATGAATGTCAAGACGTCAGACAAACAAGTATTAAAGACATCGCAGAAAGGGGTTCATGGATATGCTCCATCTGAACAATACAAAGTGCCATCTACCAAAAGCTAAAATACCACAAATCCAAATTTCTTCACAACGAGTCTCATGCATAAACCTCAAGCAGTACCCTAGTAGCCCTTTGATTTTATAGCTTCCACAACCGCTTTCGCCTGCTCGCCCATCAACTCCGCTCGCTCCGCAAAAACCTCAGCTTCATGCAATAACAGCTTCCTCCACTTTCCCTCCAGCTCCATCCTTTTCTCATCCCCGAGCAACTCCAACCCACCCCTTACATACTCCTCAACCGAACCCACATCCCCAACTCCCCTACCTCCACTGCCACAAGGTACAAGCGACAAAGCACAACATCCAATATCCACCTTTCCCACCTCCTTATCTGCATCCACCTCCTTTTGGGGCGACTTTAGCCCATTATTGACCTTAGAACTTTGACTCTGTGCAACCTTCCTAGCTGTCCCATTGGCCTTTGAGTTACTAACATTAACCCCTCCACCATTACCCTCCTTACCCCAGATCTCTTTTGAAATTTCATATGCCTTCTGTTCGTGGGCTTTCAAAAAGGTTCGCTCCTTACCTTTCTTTTCTTTACTAGCATTGTTCGCATACTTCTTTTTAAGCCTCCTAACCTTCTCGACCAACTGGCTCTTACTAACATCAAAATGCAAGGATTTCTTAATAAAATCATAAAAACCATTCATATCCGCAATTGGGTCCGCACCTTTCTTGGCCATGTACTCGATCATGCCTTTCAGCACCGCAATCTCGTCGTCCTCACTCCACAACCTTTGAAAAAGCTTCTTCGGATCCTCTGACATGGACGCGGCCCCGGAACCCGACCCGACTGCTTCCTCTTTCTTTTTCGTCCTTTTGGTACCCTTCGGCTCGCTCTCCGCGGGACGTTTAGAACCAGCGGTAGCGGCCTTTGACGGGGTCGGGGAGGCGGGCTTCGATCTGGGCTTCTTGGTGGGCTTGGAGAGCTCCACCTCCACCATAGGCTTCGTGGCGATGGGCTTGATATTCGGATCTGGTTTGCGCGGTTTTTCCGGTAGGGAGTCGGAGTCGGAGCCGGAATCTTCAGCGGAGGAGGAAGCTGCCGGTGGGGCTTTCTGTGGGGTGTCCGTTTTCTTGGTTGTGGTAGTGGTGGGCTTCTTGGGCGGTGGTGAGGCCTTGTTGTCTTCGGAGCCGGAGCCTTCTTCGGAGGACCCTTCTTCTTCTTCTTCTTCCTCCTCCTCCTCCTCCTCTTCTTCTTCATCGGATGAAGAGTGTTCGGGTTGGGGCACCGGTTTGCGATTTTGGGCCATCATGCAGAGAGAGAGGTGGGTTCAAGATTTGGGGATTAGGGTTTCTTAGAGAGAAGAGTGAAAGGAGTCGGAGCTACTGACTTTTGACTTCTGAGTGACCTAATATAGAAGCGGGCCGGCTTGAACGACGGGGGTGAAATGGAAAGTAGGCTTATTACCAAAACCACCCTGAGCTTCGAGTCCACTGTTCCCCGAGCCTCCGTATTTCGCACTAATGCATCAAGCCCTCTAACCTTTAAGTTAGTCCACGTGCTCATCATGCGAGTGAGAAAATATACGTACGTACGAGGACATAAGTGGAGAATCAGAGTAATTATTTAGTTCCAAGTTCTTCCCGTTCTCGTAAAACAACTTCCAGCAACTTAAAAATGTCCCAGAGACTTGAAAACTTTATACATAACTCTGTGGTGTCTCTGTCATTTTGCCATTTTCTTTCTTTGCTTTCACTTCCCTAACACCCGTCGTGGCTCCACCGCTCCTTCCACAACCCACCACCCTTTCCCCCCACCCTAAAGCCCTAATCAGAAAAACCCACCAAACTTCACCCTCGCCGTCATCCACCACCATGAATCCATCTATCCACCACCATCACCATAATTTTACCATGACCCACCCTCGTCCTTAAACCTAACGCTAGCAGCCTTCTTTTCCTTTTCCCAACCACTGACCCGACACCATAATCCAAGCAACGAACCATCAAGACTACCGATATGCACCAAAGTCACTTTCTTCGCGCCATTACCACCCCCCAACCCGCACTTCACTATCAGACCCAATGCTAATCTATTAGTTTGTATATATGGTGATGCCGATCAGGGTTAGTTCCTGTTAATAGAGGAATTATAGTGGTCTGATGTGCCCAGTGGGATAGTAATTTCTTGTTGGTGTCATTGGCAATAATGGGTGGCCACATGGTGGATTGGATGGGGCTATTGTTTATGGTGGCAGTGGGTTGAGGTGAACGGGTATATTTTATCTGATTTTTTCCTTATAGACTTTTCTTGGAACCGTACCCTACTCATGTCTCATGTGGGTAGGGTATTATCCGCGAGTAAAATATTAATTTTTACAAAAAAAAATAATAACAAATATTTCTTAAATGTTTTTTTTTCCTTTCCTCCTCCTTTTATTAAACTAACACAAAACAAGACTTAATCTCCAAATATCTATCACACACAGCAACCATATAATCAAAGATCAAGCTTCTTGAATAAACAAAATAAAGTCAAAAAAATTTCAAGATTAGTAGATCTACTCGACAATTAACACAACATTTCCAATTACAATAATCACTTTCCAAATATATATTACAATAACACAACCACCATAATATCAAGATCAGACTTCTTGAATAAAACAAAATACAACCAAAAAAATCGAGATCAATAGATCTGGTCAGTGTTATTAAAGGCAAAGGCGCAGGCGCACCTAATATGCAAAAGGTCTCTGGTGCCTAGGCGTAAGGGGCAAGGCACAGGCGCGCGCCTTTTCGAAGCGAGGCGCAATATTAAAATAATAAAATAATAATACACAAAAACAATAAATTATGTAAAAAAAAAAAAAAGAACATGCACAATTAAAAAACTTTCAAACACGAGAAAAAGTTTCAAATTCCATCGCATCATAATCTAACAAGTTTCCAACATAAGATAAGTCTTAAATCCACTAAAAATAACAAATCACCAAACGCTAAGTGAACATAACACCAACATCCTCATCATCATCATCTCTAAGGGCCAAGGTAGCAACGTTTTCTTCAAATGGAATCATAGGCTCCATCATAACGGAATCCATAGCTATTTATATCAATCTTCTAGAGATAAATTACAGAATACAACAGCAGTCAAAGTCAAATTAATTCAGAAAGAAACCCATGCCCAGTAACCTAAAACTGGCATACAATCCGAGTAAATCCATATGGGCCAACAACCGCTAATAGTCCAACACATGAAGGGGAAAAAGAATAGAGCACGAGACATAATAAAATTGAGTACGTGAACATGGAGCAAAAGCTCACCTGAGAGAGAGAGAGAGAGAGAGAGACTATGAGAGATTGAGAGCTTCAATTGACCAGCATAGCAACTGCTTCAATTGACCAGCGGGTAGAGGAGCAGAAGGGGGAACTGGCGAAGAGGACCAGCAATGGCGGTGGCTGAACTATGAAGCAGCGCTAGCGACTGGAGCAGCTGACGGCCAACGAAGATGGGAGATGCGACGGTGACGATCGGAATTGACGGGTTATGCGACGACCAGCGGTGACGGGTTATGCGACGACCGGAGCAACGGATGGAAGGGTGGCGAGGTGAGAGAGCTTTGGTCGTGATTCGTGAATCAGCTGATTTGGGGGTTTTATGTTTTAGCCACTAAGATGCTTCTTTTGATGGACCACGTAAAGCCACGAAGTCAAATCGAATGGCTACAAGAGGTGCGCCTAGCTTTGCGCCTCCACCACAGCTGCGCGCCTTGTGCTTGGGTGCCTAGGCTCACTAGGTGCCGCCTTTTTGAACGCGCTGTGCCTAGGCCTAGGCGAGGCACGAAGTGCGAGCCTAGCCGCGCCTTACGCCTAGGCACACTTTTTATAACACTAGATCTGGTCCACGATCAACACAACAACCATAAAATCAAGATCAGGCTTCTTTAATAAACAAAATAAAATCAAAAAAATTTCAAGATTAGCAGATTTGATGGCGACGGTCAACAGAAGATTCTGTGGCGACGATCAACAGATCGACGGCTAGACCTGGCAATTTTTGGCCCGGACCAGCGGGTCCACCCAGGCCTGCACAGAAATTGCGGGTACCGGCAGCCCAAAACAATACCCATCAAAATTGGACCCGGACCCGGACCGGCCCGTTTTTTGCGGTTCGGTTCGGTTCGGGTAGTGGGTAACCCGGATTTACCCGTTTTTTGAGGTATATATATATTACATCACTAGCCCTAGCCCTAACCCCAAATCATTTCACATTTTTTATTTCACTAGTTCACTCACTCACTCACTCCCTCCCGTCGACTGTCTGCCCGTCACAACACAGCCATCTCCCATCTCAGACTATCAGTCTCAACTCTTACCAGTCACCATTGTCCATCAAGGGTTGCGGCGTCGCCCCTCCTCGGCTGACGGCTCTTCCTCCTCTAAAGATTGTCAATCAGTGTTGACCATCCAATCCTCCATCTACTTCTCTGACTCCGGCCGACAGATCGACCACTGTTGCCAGCTTGCTGCTCTGCCTATCTTCTCAAAAATTACCGATCGGTGTTGCCCGACATCTTCAAGTTCAATTGATCAACTCAAGTCCTTACGCCCCAATCACCGACCGCCGTAATTTTGTAAACAGCTCCACCATCGCCGTTCACCTCCGTTCGTCACGGATTTATACGAGCAAGGTTAGTCCCTCTTTAAACTCCTTATTTATTATGAATATCGATCACACCTCAATGAAAATAATTTGGAACTTTGGACTGTTGAATGAATGAATGATGATTTGGAGTTTGCCAGTTTGGATTGTTGAATATTGAGAAGATTTGGAACTATGGAGTTTGGACTGTTGAATATTGATAATAGATTAAATGGTTTCTTGTGTTTGATTGAATTTATGGGATTAGTATTGCTGAAATTTTAAAAATCATGCATCTTTGATTTCCTGTACTACATTTGTCACTGCCGGCTATGATTCTATGAACTGTGTAATGTGGACTGTTATTCTGTTAATACTGAAATAAACCACTGAAAGAAGATTATAAGAATGATTGGATGACTGAATCAATAAACCACTGAAATGCCAAAGTGACCATTGCTGAATCTGCGAATTTTGATAAAATCTATTTATGTGTTTTGAGATATAGTTTAACCACATGTGTTTAAATGTAGGTGAAGATCCTGAAGATAGTGAATTGGTGCTAAGTTTGCCGAGTAGTCCGAACATGGACGGTTCGTTGGATGCAAGAAGTTTGACGGATGCCTAAAGACTTGAAGTGATGCGGATTGGGAAGTTGAATGAATTAGTTGAAGACTTGAAGACTTTTTTTAATTATTATTCATGTGATGTTTTATGTTTAAGTCAAATTGTTTAATTTTGGATTGTGGGTGGGCGTGGGGGATGGGGCTTGATGCATGCTTGATGCTAACGTTCGATCTTATGGTACTTATATTAACGTGTACTAAGTAATATTAAGTACTAAGTCGTGAGTAACTAAGTAGGAGTAAGTGCTATGAGTAGTTTACATAAATTGAAATTAAAGTATCGTTAACAAGAAAGTAGAAACAGAGAATGCTTTAGTAGAACAACAGAATTGAAAAAGAAGAAAATGGGCTAAACTATGAAGATGAGATTTAATAACTGTCTGTTTGTTAATAACAAGGTAGATTGGCAAATGGCAATTGTAAAAATGACAAATTATGGTTTAAAAAAAAGATTGAAAAAACTGGACATACCCGCGGGTAATACCCGGCCTGTCCTAACTGGGTACGGGTATATGAAATAGCTACCCAGAAAAACGGGTAATTTTTACCCGTACCCATTTTACCCGTACCAGCCGGATTTACCCGTTTGCCAGGTCTATCAACGACGGAGGATAGAGCGACGGTCGGCAACGGTAGGTCACTCGATTAGTGGCTACGGTGACGGATTGATGACGAGTGGACTCGTAGTAGATTCATGAGAAGAAGGGGGAAGACAGTGTTGGGTGGAGGTAGATCTCGAGTGAGGGGCGACGACTCAAATATGTGAGAACTGAGAAGTAAGAAAGAGGGTCTGAGAAATGAGAAGTAATGAAGAAAAATGAAAGTGAAGGGTTAGGGCACAGATCGTTGTTATATATACTTCGAAAAATGGGTAAATTGGGTAACTCATCACCCGACCCGGATTGACCTAAAAATTACGGTTAGGTTCGGGTCTATTTTTAGCGAGTAACATATATATGTACCCGTACCCGGGATTTTTGACCGGGTACGGATCGACCTGCGGGTAGGGCAGAAAATTGCCAAGTCTAGTTGATTGTAGTCAAATTATTGGGAATTTATAAGTTGTTGTGGCGGCTATGGTTGGTGGTGGTAGGTTTTGAAAAGGTTGTCAGTACTGGTGTTGTATTTGGTTGATAATTGCAGTTGCGGATGGTTAGTGGATTTTATGAGGGTTGGAGATGATGGTAACTGGCAGTGATAGGTTTGGCGGCTGTTGACACATGTGGTGATGAGTTTGAAGGCGAATGTTATGTGTGGTGGTGAGCTTGGTTAGTGGTGGTGGCATTGTGTGTATGAGTTAACTCAGCTCAATGAATTAACTAATAAAATAGTTCATTTTTCTTTTCTATATTATTTTAATTCAAGTAAATAGCTGCATTTTTTGTATTTTACATCATATGCCTCCTTGTTTTTTTTTTGTAGCAAACCGATGAATGGACAATACATTTGGCTGAAGGACCATTTAAACTATTAAAACTTGAAATTTTATTAGTTGGTCAAAAATCATCATCATAAAATGCATCTTTAGTTATTACTACTAAATCAATGACAATGATATTGTAAACCACCAACGCTATTATTAATATAATGCATCTTTAATTTGGTTATTCGTTGGTGAAACTTGATCTTTTAACACTAAGGGTTGGTTTGACAAAACTTTTTTTTTGGTTTTCAGTTTTTAAAGAGCAGCTTAATTTTATTTTTTTTTTACAAAACAAGTGGGTGTTTGATAACCCTTATTTTTTTAGTTTTTTTTTTTTGTGTGTTTGGTAACCCTTTTTATTTTGACTTTTTTTTTGGTGGTTTGCAGTGGTGGGACGTAGCGGTGGTCGACGGTAGTGATGGCCGGCGGTGCTCACCAGAGGCCAGAGGTGGCTGCCGGCAGTCGTCGGCGGTGGTCCTCGGCGGCCGACAGTCGCCGGCGGTGGTTGCCAGTGGCCGAAGGTGGCTGTCGGCAGCCGGCGGTGGTCGCCTGAGGTGGCTGCCGACGGTGGGAGGGTGGTGGTGGTCTCAAAAAAAAAACAGTTTTTGGAGTTTTTTTTTACTCATCAGTTTAAAAATCGGTTTTTTAAATTAGAGAAGGAAAAAAAATGGTTACCAAACGCACTTTTTTTTTCCAATTTTCAAAACTGAAAAAAAAAAGAGGAAAAAAAAACCGCGTCAAACGTGGCCTAAAGCTTAATTGTTGTAAAAACTAGAACAAGTTTGTATATCTATTGCTAAAGTTAAAGTTTGCCAACGCCATGCCAGGCAGCGAAGATTGTGCTAAAGGTGAAAATCTGTATCGATATATTTACTTATCACCCCTCAATTTTCTCCTAGAAGATGGAAAACAAAGCCTTTAAAAGGTGGAATTCAGTAGAGCAAAAGGACTAATTTAATAGACAAACCGACTTGAATTAAAAGTCTCTCCTACCATCATTATAAATATCATACCGGGGTACTTACCGATTTTATCCGTAAAATGGTACGTAGCATCGGTACTATCTCAGATATTACATCAATTATGTACATATAATACCCATCATCAATGAGACCAAGAAAAATATAAAACAATCAAATCGTTTAGCATTTATAGTCCAGTAAAACTGTTAGTTCGAAAATAAGCTATTTGTTTTATAATAGCATCCAGAACAAATAGTTTATTCAATTGAATTATTCTCTTTTTTAATTACCTAACTAATGGGTATATATTGAAGAATAAGCTTGTTCAATGATAAGTTGTTGGTGTGAGTGTTTGTGTCTGTGTGAAGGTATATATCATACAAATGAAAGAATGTGATAAAAAGTTAACTAGAAAAGTAAAAATAAACTAAAAATTGCGATGAAGATCGAAGAAAGTTGAGACTCCAAACTTATCAGAAAAGATTTTGCAAATTACGATGAAAATCATGATGAACAGAGGCAAATTGGGTCTTAGAAGAGGCCGCAGAGCCCTTAAATGATATACTAAAACCTAGGATTTTAACCTATTTAGTCTTTATATGATGAATTTATTAAGTTGTCCAACAAATTTTGTAATTGTTATATATTTTAGTAAATGATGCAAAATATAATATCTCGTCCTGTACATTGGTCTCAGCTAGTATAGGTATCACATTTGACCGGTGCAACTAGTACAAAACGGTATTTTGACTGGTATCAATATAAAAAGTTACCATACCGTTAGAAGATAAAAGTTGTACGTATTAACCGGTATTTCCAAGACCGGTAGGATATTGATAATTATGCCTCCTGAAATAGAAGTAGCTTTTTTGAATGATACGAATTTTTAATAATCCTTATCACTGTGAGGCAAATATCACAATCTTTTTTTAACTCTTAAGTAGTTTTTATATACTTTTACATGTTTGCATTCAAGTAATTAAGCACACTCATCTTCCCCCCGATTGGAATTTTTTTTTTTGTTTTGACTCTTTACAAAATTCTAAAATCCATTTTAATAGCATGTACATATCAAATTAAACTCGTATAGGAGTTGTACATTATATAAGTATCTTTTGAGAAATCAAGTTAGGGTATGAATTTGCAGACATGTCGTACGGGCATGACGTGCCCGCAAAAGGCTTAGCCCAAGTTTAGCGTTTGGGTACTTCCTAACACATTTGTTGCTAATCTGAGAATCGATCTTAATTTATTGAAATTAGGAAAAAGTCTCCAACAAGTGTGGTCTCTCTGTTCATAATTCCGGTGCTACTGACTCAGACTCTTGGCCCTAGGGATGGCAATGGGGCGGGTCGGATGCGGATTTTACAAAATCCGAACCCGCCCCGCTACTCAGTGAACTTTGCCCCGCCCCGCCCTGCCCCGGACCGAGTTATATATGTTAAATACCATAACCGATCCTATGTGAATTTAGAAACCCCGAACCAGCCCCGTTCTGCCCCGCCCCGCCCCCGCTGTAGCACGCAAAAAAACCCGTAACCAACCTGACCCGATCTGACATGTTCTATTTGGAATAGCAAATATTTCACTCTTTTTAAACATGTATTACACCCAAACTTGCACCTGTGTCACAAAAAATAAACTATACACATCATATTAATGTCTAAAAATCCTAAAGAAGACATTAGTAAATTACAACATAGCTCAAAAGAATTACAACCTAGTTCAAATAAATAATAACATTGTTCAAATAGTTAGTTTTCTTAGTGTCTACTTTCCACAATTAACAGTCCAATTAGTTTTCTTAGTGTCTACTTTCCACAATTACAAAGGAATGCTGCCTCTGAGTCGAAGTCCAAGAGTTAGCTACTAGAGTTGCATCAAGAATCTGCCAGTCCCAAAACTTCATTTAAGACACCAATATGTACCCAGAACTGCTCGTCAAAGTCTAAATTTTTAAAAGTTCAAGCATCAACTCATACACACAACCCACTGGGCCGATACACGCAACCCCAATCCATGCCTTTCAAAGCCTCCAAATCTCATTTTCAGAAGACCAATCTGATGAATCTCTGCTGGCATACAAAAATTAATTTCATCCAGGCTTGTGGAAAAATGAACCATAGAAGCTCAAAATGCCTACCTCAATAAAAGTCTTACTGGAAACTACCTCACAGTCGCTCCCAAGTGCTCAATGAGATGAATTACTATCACAATCAGCTTTCAGCTCTGCCACCTATTCAGTATCAACCACATTCGACGATATCCAGTTTTTTTATCATCTCCAAAATTTCAGCCAAATCTTGCCTCCAGCAACTCCTTTCATCTCAATTTCTTGCCCAGCTTGAAGCCTCATTTTGTCAACTTTACTTAACTCACTACCTCCAAAATCTCATTCTGAAAAGAGTTCAATACTATCTAAAGCTATACATCAACAAAAACCATTTTGGGGAAACATATGAGTAGAACCAAAGACTTCTGCACCAAACCAACCATACAACTTTTGCATTTCCGGAAAGTCAAAACAACACTACTATAACCAGTCCCGCAAAATATTTAGGCATGCCAAACGATTTTGAGAAATACAACTATAACTTTGCTACACTTTCAGTTTGTCACACAATCATCATCGACATTATTAAAATTGATGTTAGCAAATGATTGGTTACAAGAAGCACGCCATATGCTGAGTTCAATTGACATAATAGAGTATTGCCATTGAGAGCAACTGTTGATCTCACCATGATAGTTACTAATGGGGCTCCAACAAAAGATTGGTACTACTTATAACAAGAAAAAGAATAGAAAATTACAAAGTGCATAGGTATGATGATTTTTTTAACTAAGTTTTAACCTGTGAATCAGGAAAGATTTTCTCCTTCAAGAAGAAGATCAACAAAGATGAACAAAACATGGAATAGAGAGAGATTGATTACCTGAACGCAGATCCTCAACGGTCGTCTTCAATTCGTGGCTGTACGGTGGAGAGTGGCCCGTGAGCCGACCGCCGTGCGGTACTGCGGTGGTCCGTGGAGATTGGAGAGGTAGAGAGCCAGCCGAGAGTGGAGAGCCGTGAGAGGCACAACCGCACAGATTAGGGATTTTAGGGTTTGCAAGAAAAAAAAATAGGAACATATCTGTATGGTATCCTATGGACGACTAAGATCAACTAAAGAATTAGGATACGACTAAGATTAAATAAAGAATTAGGGTACATGGGCGGGGCGGGGCAGGGCGGATCACGGGGCGGATTTAAGTGTATATCATACCCTCCCCTAACCCGCTATGGGTTCTTAAAAAAAAAAAAACCATATCCACCCCACGGCCTGGTCAAAGTCAAAATAACCAGCTCTTGGCGGGGCGGAGATCCGCGGGTACGGATTTTTTTGCCATCCCTACTTGGTCCAAACTGCTTTTGCCACCGAAAGTGGTTTTCTTCATTCAAATCATAATGAATTAGGTCGGGTTTCAATGCAATGCGTGTAATCTCGTACTGAGAAGAAAAGTCGTACACCGGGTTCACCAGGTTCTACATCCTATTTGACTCCGGAACACCCCCTCCCCCCCCCCCCCCCACCAAAAAAAATTAAAAAATAAATAAAAAATTCCCCTAGGAGATGGAGAATAAATCCATGAAAGGTAGAATTCAGTAACGAATAACCACTTTAGTGGACAAACCTACTTGAAATTAAAGTGCTCCCTGGTACATAAGTAGCTTCCTTGAAGGATACGAGTTTTTGATAATCCTTATCACTGTGAGGCACACATCACATTATTCTTTAGCTTTTTTAAATGGTTATTATATTATTCAATCTTTAAATGTCTGCATTCAAGTACTTGCACACTAATCCCGCAGTCCCATTGAATTTTTTTCGTTTCAACTTTTTACAAAATCTTAAAATTCATTTTAATAGCATGTAGGAGTATATATCAAATCAAACTCATTTAGGAGTCCTAAATTTATAAGTTTCCTTTAACAAATCAAGTTAGCTTAAGAATTTGCAGACGGGTTGTACGGGCTCGACGTGCCCGCAACAGGCTTAGCCCACGCTTAGCGTTAGGGTACTTCCTAACACTAATATTTGCTACTAAGGTAGCCATCCTTTGTGAAACCTGAAGAAGCCTCACGCACGAGGACTCCTCTCTGGTAGATTGTTAGTGGTGATGAGGGCGGCTTCCTGCTTGTGGGTCTTTGGTCATTAGGTCGCAGCCAGCACTCTATCAGTTCTTGTTACACCCTATGTGTTAGTATATGCTTCTTGTTTTGCAATAACTTTTTGACGTATGATCGCAAGCTAGGGTTTTGCTACTTATATATACATGCCCCGCACATATTTTGTATGTTGTGTGCGAGTAAATTCACGTTCTGTGTGTGTGTTGGTGTGTAATGACTGATTATATGTTAGGGTTTAGCATATAGAAGAAACTTTGCACTCGTAAAACAGGTTGTTCTTTTTTTTTTCTTTTCTTTTCTTTTTTCCCTGTTTGGGGGTTCAAACTCCTCTTGTGGAACTGTTATTTGAATCAAACTTTGCTTATACTCCTTACGTTTTCATCAAATTTTCTTTGCTGTTTTTTGCTAAATATTTTTATGTCAAGTTTAAATGTACGTAATCATAGAGGGAAACTCAAATAGCGATTATCTAATAAATATGTATCAGTTACGCTAGTGTTAAATCAAAGTCGATGGCAAAAAATTCAATTATATTCTTGCAAGCATCTGCTCTTGTCGTGTTTAGTTTTGGTACATGAATTTGGTAGAGTGTTGTATCTCTTGAACAAAAAGCTTTGAAGTATGGATTTGGGGCTCAAACCCTAATCTTTCCTCATGCTAACAACAATTTCAACTGCTGCCTCGGAACATATTAAGATAACCAATCATGTCCCACATGACATACTAATAGGCTTCGTACCTTCATGTTATAAACATGAATTTGATGGTTAGTAGATAGGGCGAGTTTTTTGTTATGGAATTAATCTGCATGATGAGAAACAGAATTGACAGTGAAAACTGTACATATTTTTGAAGTCATCTTCAACAGTTTTATGAAACGGAAGTGGACTGTGATCATAATTGACATGATATGCATATTGCATAATTTTCTTCGCTTTCAAAAAATCCATGCTCATCTCTTCAATGCTGTTCTTTGTTGTTCATTTCATCATGACTTTCTTATATTGCAATCTGTTCAACCATGGTAATAGACAAACTTTGTACACCACTGGTGGGGCTTAAGTTCTTTTAGTACTTGTACTGTGCTAGTCCAAGGCTACTTAAGTACTGTATTATGCCATTTTGATCTTCTAACTGCCCTTGTAATGCCATGACATGGTGATCCTTATAAACTGGTTTATGCTTTGATACGCAATGGCATGGTGACCCTTGTTCAAAAAATTGTTTGCCACTTTCCGAATCAGAAATTGTTCTATTTCCTCAGCTTTGCTATTAACTTATAACTGTATTCCTTATTACGAGAAATAAAGTACGATTTTTACTTGATAGGTGGGCAAACATGTATCGCTTATCCAGATCATGCAGGCTTTGACAGTTGTCTTTACTCTCTGCAATAGTAATTTTAAGGTAATTTTTTCTAAACTTTTGATGTGCAGAACCAGGGTTAGAAGGCCCCTCTTAAACGCACCATGGGAAATATTACTGGCAAATTATCAGGCTACTCAAATCAGAACTCAGTTCAGTGCCTTGATGAGCCGGACGAGACTGTTGGAAACAAGAAGAATGAAAGTGGTTCTGGTGTTGGCATTCAATTGATCATCCCTCCTTACAACTTAAAGAAGCAAGGAGCTGCTCAAATCTTCGTTCGGATTTTGCGATGTCTGCCTCTAGAGGTCTTTCAGAAGAAGGTTACTCAACCACTTCCCCGTGAAGTAATTGCTGAAATCTTGAGCTGGTTGCCTGTCAAAGTCTTGTTGAGACTTCAGCTTGTGTGCAAAGAATGGTATGCTATTATTAGAGATCGTTACTTCATCGACAAGCATATCAGCCGGGCCACTTGCGCCACTTCATTCAACGTACTAAGAACTACGACTGTGTCCCCAACCTCGTCTAGCGCCCAGCATGAAGTTCACTTAATCTGTGGGTGTGATGGCTTGGTACTCGAGAGGAGCAACATGAAGAAAAAGTACCACATTGCGAATCCAACCATTAGAAGAACCCTTGAATTGCCTGATCCACATGAGGATAGCCTTGGCATGACTTTCTCTTTTATTCCAGCTACCGGTGACTATAAATTGGTCTCCATATACACCGATGAACATAGACATGTATGCTTTGAGGTTCTCTCTGTTGAGACTGATAGTTCATGGAGACCCCTAAAATTCCCTGAGATAGAGAATCTTGATAAGAGAAGGAAGAAATGCTTTCTTGTCCCAACAGATGCAGCTGTTCATTATGTTCGGGTAACTAGAACTGGATCAGACATTGAAGAAGTAGTAGCATCTCTAGATCTTGAAACCGAGACCTTTACCGTCACATATTTGCCGAAAGGTCTGTACCCAGATTGGGATAAGGTTTGGGCTGTAAGTTGGAAGGGGAAACTAGCATTCCTTGATAGAGCGAGAGAAGATCTTTGTGTCATGGTGCTAGAAGATTACAGGAAACAAAAATGGGGGAAAAGGTATACCATCATTTCATCAGCCTTCAAGGGAATTGACGAAGACGACTATATTCCGCTTTCTGCCGAGTATGACCATCTGTGGTTCTGGTCGAAAACCAAGAAAATATTTTCTTGCAACATCGAGACAGAAGACATCAGGGATGTTATATCAGCACCAGACGGGTATGAACTCTTAAGCACAGTCTACCGCCGTCCATGTAGCCTGGTTACATTAAAAGGAATGAAATGACAAAGCTCGAACAACTCGTCTATGGTGATTGGTTAGTTGCTGATACGCGTCTACTTAGCTATATACAGGCGTCATTCTTCTCCGTTACTTTCTAGTTTTATTTGGTTTTTAGTACTCCTATTGAGAGGATGGTTACAAACGTTTGCTTCGTACTTTAGGGTCACTTCCAAATTAGGCCATTAGTATTTTCAGTTGTTTCCATTTGTTTGTTTATCCCAAGGGACCGGCTGCCAAGATGTTAAGATCCTTGCTCTCAATGCTCCGGATGGGTTGCGATAAAAAAGTGGTTGTGCTTTGTTGTGGAAGTTTACCATGGATGTCAAACGACATAGCAATGGATGTTTGCCGGTTTTTTTTTCCCCTAATATTGTAGTTTTTGCCTATTCGTAGGTCGAGGTTAGCGTGCCGGCTATTAGTATATGCTCTTGAATTTGTGAGTTCCAAGCAATGCCCTGCTTCATATTCTCGATCTTAGATCTCCGTAGTCCCATATGCTCCCATTAAATAGCTTCTCTTCATCAGCTTTTTGATCTCGTAAGAACTTGGCCTGATCACTATAAGCTAACTACAGTTTTCTCTGCACTGGACATGGCAGTAGCATACTATTTCGCGTAAAGTGATCACTGATTCTATCCAGTTCCAGTTCTTCTGATCTGCCACGGAGCACTAAATCTTCCCTAAGTCTTTTTATAGATTGGCGTCTACATATGCACATAGACGTGTGTGTGTGTACAGAGTCAGCAAGGAATTATGTCTCTTTATCCATGCATCCAGATACCACCACACTGTAGGTTGTGGTGTGAAATTGTTGATCATGTTTTAGTGACCGATAGGTATTAGTCTTAACATCTCGCTCGCAGCTAAAAACCAACCCTTCCCTGGCAGAATTCCTGTGCTATCCGACCAATGTATACTATTGCGTCCTAGAGACTACTGCTTGTGACATCTCAGCTAACCTGAGAGCTTCATGTTATGGTCTGGGAATAACGAGGTTTGATCCATGTATGTAGTTTCAAATTGACAGTTTTCCGTAATTCAGCTGGTAATGCTTTTTCCAACATAGTTCTGATACGATCAAAACCAACAGAGTGTCTCGCCAATATAGAAACAAAGCATACACATAATTTTGTCCTAACCAAGCTTGGAAAGAACAGTGTTGAGGCTAGCTACCGTTGCAGCATAGGACTTCTCTGCTTCAGGGGCGCTCTTAATCTTTGCTGCATAGTCCAACTGAAAAAGGCAGGAAAAGTGTGTTGAGCAAAACAAAATAATGTGATCCACCAACGACTGATCAGTTCGAATTAAACGATGAGTAGGTATAGCAACAGAATGAGAACATTAAGGTTTCAACTCACAGCGCTGATGTCCTGGAAGAGCTTTCCAGTGAGGTCCTTGAGTGGCTTCTTTTCATCCTTGGGCTTTGCGGAGATGATGGTGTTAAGGTCATAGCGGAGGTACTCTGCCCGAAGGCGGAGATCATTTTGGATATATGGCCAAGCCTTCTTGTCAATCAGGTCCTTCACATTAACAATTTCCTTTGCTGACTCCTTGCACCTCTGCGCCGCCTGAGATGGTGTTAGTGGTTGAAGGAAAAACCGCTCCTTCAGTGGCAAGTCGAGGTCTCTAGCCTCATCCGAGTTTAGAGTTCCAGCTGCCAATACACAGATTTCGCCAATATAATAATAGAAATAGTCTGATACTCACGAACTAGGTCGTTAAGTTAAATTAGCATTGTTCACTTCTAACACCAGGCTCAGCCTTGTTGTTTCGGGTTCGTTTGCGAATGTGGTGATCCTAAAAACCAAGGAGCTAAGTGTAGGCTTATCAATATAAGCTCCTCTTTCTGGCCCAAGCGGAATGTGGCATCTCTCTTTACGTGATTTTCTTCCTATCTTCTTTGGCCATCGCAATGTTTTTAAAAGATCAACTTTGAATAGCATCTGTGATGCGTTCTCTTCCTACTCCTCATACTTGTTAGAGGCATGCTCTAAGCGACTGAATACCAATCTTCATTATGATGATTATCTTGTTGGGTTTTCTTCCATTTGCCAACTTCAATCACAATTCAGTGATGGGATACCTGCTCAATTGTGGATTGGTCCCAATCTTGGTTGAGAACTTGAGAGCTCAATGACCTAAATGAGCTCACATCAATGTTGTTAACGTGTGAAAGATCATCTTTTTGATTGTACAGATTTCAGGTGCACCTCTTCTTTCCATAAACATCTTGGATTCAAAGAGTTAGGCCAATAAAAGTACAACTTTTGGAAGACATTTGCATATTGGATGTGCTTGCTCTTTCCAAACAATTTCTCGAAACAAAAGCTAAATTGCATCATATTATGCTTCATACATACTTGTCACCATATTTTGTTACACACAACACCCCCTATTGAGTAACTCGACTCGATTAAGTCTATCTTAAACTATAGTCGGGGTTGGTTACATTGGCAAGTCCGCTAATGACTACTATTCGAGATAAAAAAATGTGGTAAAGGTAAAAATAAGCAGGAGGAGACTTACGAAGTCCGCCAGATGGTGGGGGTGGCCCTCCAACCTTGATGGCTTTGGCCTCGGCCAGAACGGCTTGGACAAACGAGCCGGAGGCTAACCCGGTGGCGACGAGGCCTAGCACGGCCCGACGGCTAGTCTCGGTCTCGGCTGCACCCTGCTGGGCTCTGACAGTGAACCCGGACCTAGCCAGGTTGATCCGGCCACTGCTGGCTGCGGCCAGGCGGGTCGAGCCGCTTAGCTGGAGGCTGCCTTCTAGGACAGCTTGGGAGGAGCCAAGTAAGCCAGCCATTGATGCCATCCGATGGACTTAAGCTTATTTTTTCTTGGGATTGATAGAAGAAAAAGTAATGCGGAGTGTAACGCTTTATGTCTAAGGCTGCAATGTTGTGGATTGGTGTATGAGTTTCTGTGATGTAGAGTAAGCACAGTCAGCAGCAGCACCACCTTATCTGGCGTTTGCTTTCTTGGATAAACTTGGATATGCCCTCAGCCAATCGTTTTTTGAGTTCTTGACAAGTTGGATTAGGTCCTATTTTGAGCCGTAGCATCTCGACACGTGGACTCCAAGGATATTAACTCTGGTTTTTTGAAAAGAAATGTGATACTTTAGGAGTTGATGATCTATTTAAACAGTTAGGGATGGTAATACAGGGTGTCCCGTTCCCATCGAATTCGCCTATCCTCGTTTGCTCTATTTTCATATTGCTTCATCTTTCATTTAATGTGTCCGCTTGTCCAATCATATTTAGGTCCAACTCACCAAGTTTAACTTGACTTAATGCGTGCCAATCTCCTTTAGTTGTGATATTATTTTTACTCCATCGTATATTTTTGTCCATTTCTATTACAAAATATGCATTTTAACGGTAGTCTATATGTTTTTTGCCGCAAAGTAGACTGCATAATAACAAATAAGGGCCTGAAATAATCTCTCCACTTACTCTTTATCAAGATAGTAAGATGGACTTAACGTACAAATATCATGCTAACACCAATATGGTGCAAGGCATAAACACGAGGTACAACACAAGCTTTAAAGATTTTAGTAACTCTGGAGAGGACCACGACCTACGTTTGTTTCAAGTTGGTTCGGTCATTACGGTTACTTAATATTAAAATATAATAACATAGTATCAGAGCTCTTGTTTGTCGAGCATTTGAATTTGATTCTTTTCGCTTGAATTTGGTCTCCCTTGATGCTAGTAATATATGCACTTTTAAAGTATCGTGCACCTTCATTTATCTTTTAACGTACAATTGAGAATTTGCAAATAAAGAGAGTGATAATCATAATATACAATGTTTGGCTCAATAATCACTAACATCACAAACTTTTAGAGCACTTGAGTCATGCATTAATAGGTACTTTCTACGTTGTTACAAAGGAAGGGGCAACGAGATGCACTAATCTTGTTTGATTATCCTCTATAACGAATGACACGTAAATTATATATGTGCTTTCCTCGTCCACGATCCTAGTTAGGTGAGACAGGGGTCCAAAGCTTTAGCTATATAGTCACAAATTATATCGTGATCGGGTTAGAGACAATTTTGTCAACATAAGGATATACGAAGATGTCAGTAAGGCATGTGACCACGGTCCACGACATATGTATCTAGCAAATAGCCGTAAGAGGGTCATCGTGTTTTCTTATATGCGTGACAATATTTATTGACGGTCGATAGCAGGACGTCCGTGTTTATTTTCTAATCGAATACCTTCCCAACGACTATGCTAACCCGCGGCTTTGTTAAAACGGATCCACTTCAAATGGACCTGCTTGGGCTCTGTGGTTCGGGCCCCAGCCCAAATAAGTCGCCCCTATTACATGAACCCACTCTTTCAGGCCGACGCAGCGCTTAAGATCTCCCAATTCAAACAAATTCAAATTTCACTCTTCCCCCCGCTCCCTCTCTTTCTGTTTCAAACCCTAACTCCCAAATTAACGATTTTCTCAAGTTGCATAAATTTTCTCACGATCCAGCCAAATCCTTCGTTTCACACCGGCCGAATCAACGGCTCTGATTGACCGGTTGCACCGCCAAATGCGACTCGCGACGTCACTCGCCACTGAGTCGAACCGCTGATCCGACTCGCCTGAAAATGGCTTCTCGCAACCAGAACCGGGCTCCTCCTCGTAGTCCTTTGAGTGTAAGATTCTCTCTTTCTGCGCGCGCGCGTGTGTGTGTGTGTGATTGATGCACTGTTCTGACTTTAAGTTGTTGATATTGTAATGGTTGTGGTGATTTTAGCGAGTATCTAGTGCGCGCGCGCGTTTGACACAGTGAGGGAGAAAGCTTTTCCAGGGTTTCGTTTTCTTAATTCGCCTTAATTTTGCATTTGTTTGGCGTTGGTGATGATAGACTAACCTAATGTGTGATACTTCAGTTTTAAGTATGTGCATATAGAAGTGTGGGTGGGTGTGGATGTGGGGTGTGGGGTGAGAGAGAGAGAGATCTTATTGTGGTTTTAGTTGGAATTTTCGTATTTGAGATGATTTTCAAGAATAATGCTCAGTCTGCTTCATTGGATTTTCCGTGTTTGTTTTTTTGTTATACTTTTTAATAGTTAAATTGAATTCGAATAGCAATTATGGAGTAAAAAAGTATCATTTGGCAAGTCAAGTTAGGATAAAAATAACGAGTAAAGACATATTTACATGTACTAAGTTTATTCTAGGAATTCGGATTGAGTCAAACAGGCAAATGAAACAGAGGGAATAGCAGCCTTGGTGACAGTGCTGATGACATATACATAGAGAGAGCTGTTTATGATTTGATATTGTCAGTTCTAATAGCCTTGATGATAGTGGTGATGGTATCTGGGAAACAGTAGTGCTTCTGTAATTGGTTTATATCGTTTTATTTTGTAGAAAAATGGTGGTCTTGAGGATAGACCATTAGAGAAGCGACAGAAGGTTGGAACTGGAAGGATGATGGGGTCAACGACAGCCAGTCGAGGGAGACAGGCTCTTGCAGTGGTTAATAATCGGCAAGATCTGGCAACAGGTGCTGGTGATTTGGGTGGAACTGAGGGCTCTGAGTCTGGTAATGTTGAGTTCACCAAGGAGGAGGTCGAGACGCTCTTGAATGAGAGGCCCAAGGGAAAGAAATTCGACTTAAAGGTTCTGTTATAACATTCTTTGCCATTTCTGTCGAAACTGAATGTGACTTATTTTGTGCTTCTGACTCTCAGATATAAATGCCAAAGTTGCTCATTTTATAATAAAATCTGAATAGAGCAGCGACTGAGTTGACTAATCTTATTAGTTGTTGTGTGTTTGTAACTTTGGATTCGGGTGTTAACAGGGCAAAATGGAACAAATGACAGATTATATAAAAAAGCTAAAGCTTTGTGTAAAGTGGTTTCAAATTGTTGAAGAACGGCACGTACAGGAAAAGGAGAAGCTACGGATTACATTAGAGTCTACTGAGAGAATGTCCAAAGAAACAGGTTAGTGATATGTTTTTTCATTACTTTTCCAGTATATTATCAGATGGAACGATATTGATATGAATTGGTTTCTGGTTCAGAGGTGTCAATGAAAGAGAAGGAGGAGGATTTTAACAGAATTATTGCCGAGTTGAGGATGAGAAATGCTTCTTTACAAGAGAATTTGGCGAAGGAAGAATCAATGAAGTTGGTGAGTCTGAAAATCAGATAACTTCCTGCTATCTTGTATGTGCTGTTTTTTGCCTCTTCACCGTATAGTGGTTTTGCCAACTCAATGATTAGGATGCAATTGACTGTCACAAAAGAGAAAAAGAAGCTAGGATTGTCATGGAAAAGCTGCAAGCTTCTCTTGCAGAGGAGCTTGCAAAAGCTGAGCAGGAGAAGTTAAGTGCCAACCAGAAGGTATTATAGTCTTTTAAATTCTGCTCCAGTAGCAAATTGCTTGTTTAGTAGATTTACTGTCTTGATCTTCTGAACTTGGCAGGTGACATCACTCAATGATATGTACAAACGATTGCAAGAGTACAATACAAGCTTGCAGCAGTACAATGCTAAACTTCAAACAGATCTTGCAGCAGCTAACGAGTCTGTCAAACGAGTAGAAAAGGAAAAATCGGCTATAGTGGAGAACCTTAGCACCTTAAGGGGCCAATGTACTTTGTTGCAAGAGCAGTTAACTTCCTCCAGGGTAAGGACCTTTGATCTCCTCATGGACTGAAAGTTTACTATCTTTAATCAAATAGTTGGACCTCAATGATTTTATCTGATTGAGGTTTAAGATTTAAGGTTCTATGCTTCTAGTTGTTAGATCGGTAAGAACCTGCGCTTTGTCATCGAAGCGTGGTGAACTTTTTGGGGGTTTGGGGGTAGGGGTGTGACTAAGGGGTCGTTGTAATCCAGTGATTGCATTAGGCCGTGTAATTATGTCAAGGATGTTATGGCAGAATTGGTGCCAGTTTATTTTGTTTCTTGAATAGCTGCACTTGTTGCCTAACTAACTTGAAAGAATGCAACGTAAAGTTTACTTGCTTATCCTCAACACTTGTATTTATTTGGTAAATGCTTGTAGCCCTGTTGAAGAGGACACTTCACTGATATATCTTAACTCTAATAATACCCAACTTCTGCCTAAAATTTTCGCACCATCCCACCATGCGCTTTGTTAATTGAATTGCAACTCTTGCCTAATAGGACTTCCAGGTTGCATAAAAGCTAGTTTATGCATATATAATTAAGTGGTCAAGTGTTTTAACTTTTTCATTTTATGCTGTTCCTGTTTATATACTTTTCCGTCAAATATCTAAAAGCTGCCAAGTTGCGACACTTGAGAGTCAGATGAAACAGCAAGACTTTCACTAAATTAATTTTTTGAAAACTATGGCGGTCGGGAGGGATGGGGAGGGCCGTGTATGCGTGGTTATATTTCTATTAGGAAATTGCATATTTCAGTAACTTAATTTGCAAGCAAATTTAGTATTTTAATAGTTTAGTCTTTCCCCCGGAGTTAGGACATGGAAACAGATCCTATACCTAATTGCGATAATTTTCTGGGATAGGGAGGCGAAGATCTGATGTATGATGGACATGTCTCGTAGTAATGCATTTTAACGTTCAAGTGCTTAATTCGTTAAACGTTCTGCTGTTGTTCTTTTCGATTCATCCTTTGGTTAAGGTTGGGCAGAGGGTGCTTATAGTTGGTTACAGTTCCCCCTCTATGTTTTCTGCTGATATATATGAATTCAATATTTGCTATAACAGGCTTTCCATGACGACGCTGTGAAGCAAAGAGAATCAGTGGTAAAAGAAATTGGGATCCTAAGAGTTGAATTGCAGCAAGTTAGGGAAGACCGTGATCGACAATTATCACAAGTGCATGCCTTAACTGCTGAGCTTGTTAAGTTCAGAGAAAGTACTGGCAAATCAGTTGCAGAGTTAGATAACTTGACTTTAAGGTCAAATGCTTTAGAGGTTAGGTCCTGTTCGTATCTTTATCTTATGCTCTATTCCTGGCAGAGATCTAACAAAGTTTCACTTGCTTTTCAGGAGACATGTTCTTCTCAAAGAGAACAGCTACGTATATTACAGCATCAGCTAGCTGCAGCAACTGAAAAATTGAAGGTTTGTCTTGAGAATCTATACTTTCAAGATTCATTTGATGCTGAGCTTTTCTTATCTAATAGTTTCATGAGCTTATATTCTTCTTTAGATGGCTGATTTATCTGCTTCAGAAACAAGAACGGAATTTGAAGAGCAAAAGCAGGTTATACATGAATTACAAGACCGATTAGCGGATGCAGAACTTCAGATAATTGAAGGAGAGAGGTTGCGTAAGAAGCTACATAACACAATATTGGTAATTTTACCTCTCATCCTTTTTCGTGGGGACTATTCTATAGAGGTTCTAAACTGTAGCTTATCGCAGGAACTCAAGGGGAACATTCGTGTGTTCTGCAGAGTCCGGCCTTTGTTGCCCGATGATGGTCCGGGAACAGAACCAGTTGTTTCTTATCCTACCTCAACAGAATTACTTGGCCGAGGAATTGATCTGGTGCAAAGCGGTATGGATATCCTGTGATGCATTTTTATCTTTATATACTTGGAACGTCATCTATTTCCTCAGATACATAAATCTCACGTATTGATTTATCATAAGCAATGAGAATATGCCTGAACGTTCTCATGCTTGATATTCGCATATTTTACAACCACCAAATTTTATGTCCTTTAGTGGTTGTATGCAGGGCAGAAGTTACCTTTTACATTTGACAAGGTCTTCTCGCATGAGGCTTCGCAGCAAGATGTTTTCGTAGAAATATCACAGTTGGTGCAGAGTGCCCTCGATGGGTACAAGGTGATAACAGAGGGCCTCCCTCCTTTTCTTTCTGACTGTTCAGTCTTGTCTGCGCTTCTAACTTCATCGTATTTGTCATAGAATTTAAGTTTCCTTTATTGGTATGCATATATATCAACAAATTAGTCTTGACAAATGAAATTGATAATACACTTGGGACTCGTACATTATCTGTTGTCAAAATTTATTCTCGCCTTTTATTGTTAGACCCATGTTCTTTTCTCAACATTGTGCTAGTGGATCGCATTGGCAGGTGTGCATATTTGCCTATGGTCAAACAGGTTCAGGTAAAACCTTCACCATGATGGGCAAGCCGGAAGCTCCTGAGCACAAGGGGCTAATACCACGCTCGCTTGAACAGGTTTTCCAAACTAGTCAGGCGCTTCGATCCCAGGGGTGGAAGTACAAGATGCAGGTACCGTGTTTCATTCTCATGCTTACATTTCATTCTTCTTACTTCAATTTTTGTGATCTTTGTGGATTGTGCAAAATCTGTACACTATGTTAATCGTATATTAAAATCTTTAGGCCTCTATGTTGGAGATATATAATGAAAGCATTCGAGATCTGTTATCAGCACGGTCAAGTTCCGAGAATCTTGGTGCAGGGAAGCAATACACAATTAGGCATGATTCAGATGGAAACACGTCTGTTTCTGACCTCACTATTGTTGACGTCTGCAGTATGAAAGAAGTTTCGGCTCTTCTTTGTCAGGCCGCTCAAAGCAGGTAAATATGGTCTAAGATTGTGGTAGAAGGTCTCTATCTTAAACTAGTTTACGGTTGTCTCATTTCCTTATAGATTTCAAAATATATTCCTTTTCTTTTTTCCTAGTTGTTGAAGCATAATTTTTTTGGAAGAAGTTAATGCATCATGTTGTTTTCCCTTTTTCCTCCTCAGGTCCGTTGGTAGGACAGAGATGAATGAGCAATCATCAAGAAGTCACTTCGTTTTTACCCTGAGAATATATGGAGTGAACGAGGTATGATTCCCATCTTGTGTTTCCAATACTGAAGACTATCGTGACATCGTGACTACAACACACAGATGTTTGTTACTAACATTTCTTGATTTGTTAGAGCACGGAACAACAAGTACAAGGCGTGCTAAATCTCATCGATTTAGCCGGTAGTGAACGACTTTCGAGGAGCGGAGCAACGGGGGACCGACTAAGGGAAACCCAGGTACCGCACACACACTATAGAGCTCCCTAGTTGTGTTTCAGACCTCCTCTCATCAATGCAATATGCTGATGCGTCTGCTGCAATGTCAGGCCATCAACAAGAGTTTATCTTCCTTGAGTGATGTTATCTTTGCTCTTGCAAAGAAAGAAGACCACGTGCCCTTCAGGAATTCCAAGTTGACTTATCTACTTCAGGTAAGATAGTCAGTTTGAGCTTCATGCCTTCCTATGACCTTGGAAAAAGTGTCTGCTGTCGTAGTAATATGGATTGAATTGCTGCGCAGCCTTGCCTTGGTGGAGACTCTAAGACCTTGATGTTTGTGAATATATCACCCGACCCTTTGTCCGTCGGCGAGTCACTGTGTTCACTCCGGTTTGCTGCAAGAGTGAATGCGTGCGAAATTGGGATCCCCAGACGCCAGACCATACGGCCTTTGGATTCTCGGCTGAGTTATGGATGAAGTCACAGCATCAGTATACTGTTTTCTAACTTGCTCAGTGTTAATCTGATAAGGACCTGTTTCTTAACTTGTTCAGTTGTATTGTATCTTCACTTGCTCAGTGTCGCTCTGATTTACAACAATTTGTGGTGGAAGGGGTGGAGGGTTTATAACTTTTTCAGTTGTATTGCAGATGTGTTCACATCTCGGTTTCTATATATAGATTTATGAGCACAGTTCTCTGGCTTGATATTGATTTTTTTTTTATTGATTTATGTAGTAAATTGGCACGTATTGAACACTAACTTCCTATACATTCTTACAATGAATTTTGGACTATTTTATTTGTACCTCATTGGATTTGGTCCTTCATTGGATATCAAATTTTCACAATGCACAGATTCATTGTGCCAAACCAAACACATTTTTATCATTCCGTTACGGGAATTGACAGGTGTAACACATTTGTATGTTTAGGTGTTTTTTGTAATTTGTGTAACTTTAGGGGTTTTTTTGCAATTACTTCAAATCACAAGGATATTTTATGCAATTATCCCTTGATATAATCTTATTACAAGATACTTTGATGACCTTTCGTACCCGTGAGAAAAGCCATTCCTTCTTCTTTGCCGAAAGCTACAAAGAAGACTGCCTCACCTTCATGTATAAGTCCTGGATGCTTCCGAGTCTCAACCAAGTGGTCACCACCAATAAAGCATGGGAATCATTAACTGACTGTTCTATCCATCCAGGTAACTGATTCAATTAAAGTCATTAACTGAGTGTTACGATAAAGAAAAAAAATGCAAAATTCAATTGGGTTACCGGTGGTTGAAGAATGACTTGTAATAAATGTATGGAATTGTTGAGGTCAGTGCAATCTAGTGCATAAGGCTACGACATTACACACCAGGCCACAACCTATACTCCCACGCACTATGCATCCGTACAATGAGCCTATGACAGCTAACACCCCAACCCCTTATGCCCTGGCAAGAAGGATGAAGCAACTCCCCCGAGTTTCGTTTTACGGTAGCACCTCATGTGCTACAACGGCTCTTTGTGGTTTCCTTACGCATTCCCCTATACTCGCCTTCAAAGAGGATTCAAACGTCCTGTTTATAGTTCCAGACGGTCTAACATTTTGACACAAAACTAAGTGTGACTCAGATACCAACTGTCACAAACTCTGAGATATTCTCATGCAGATATGATCAACTATATTTACACAAACCTCCGAACCGTTTTTCCATTAAATCTCTCAGTGTCAGTGCAATTTACATCGCATTAGACCATAGCATTTCAACACCTAAATTTTCAGGTGCACTGCTTGGACTGCGAAACTGAATTCTACATTCAGCAAAGGGCTCATCAATTTAAACATCGACAAAGTAAACAGAGTTTTTTTCCCTCAAATAATATAATTTTAATACTTAATTACCCATCTATTATATTTTAAAACTTATTTACCCGCATACCACACTTTTAAAATCGTGGTTCTAAACCACGATTTTAAGCAACAAAATGTGATTCCAAATCCCGTTTTAAATAGTTTCTTCTTTTCTTGAGTTTTCTTAAAATTTGAGAGATGATGCAAAAAATGAAAATGTAGTTCTAAATCACGTTTTTTTAAAAGCATGATTTTAAATAACGATTTCTTCTCTAAAGTTATGATTCTAAACAGCAATTTCTAAAAATATAGTATGCAGATAAATAAGTTTTAAAATAGAGTAGATGAATAATTAAATATTAAAATAATATTATTTAGAGAAAAAAACTCAAAAAATAAACTACTTCAAGTGCGGGGAAGATGTAAGCTAATTTGATCGATTACACCTTTGAACCCTTAGACGGCCGCTCAGGCACCAGCACAATTCAATATCAAATCTTGTTGAATTAAACGTCTTTCTGTGGGCCAAACGAATACCTTCATACCCTTCTGTTTCTGTGGGCCAAAAGAATGCCGTCATTATCATCTATTGCTGATAAGTGATAGATAAGGACCAAAAAATTCAAACAGAGAAGTCTATTGGAGATCCTGCACAAATTTTCTTTGCAGCAAGAAAGAGATGGAGGAGGGTCAAGGGCAGCAAAACACAGCAAGGGTTCTAAAGGTTGACTCCAAGGATTCATGGGATTCCTATGTAACCCAAGCTTCAGAGCAGGGCTCCCCTGTAAGCACAGTCAAACTCCATATCCTTGAATTTCAAGTGTTTCCATCCTTTTCGTCTTGTCTCTCTTCCATTCTAGTACTGCTTTTCCTTCCCTATGATTTTGGTTAAAACCCATGATTGGTATCTGGTTTGATTGAGATATCAACATGAATCTCGGATTGCAGATTGTGGCACACTTTACAGCTGCATGGTGCATGCCATCAGTGGCGATGAATCCTGTGTTTGAAGAGTTGGCCTCAACGCATCAAGAAGCGTTATTTGTCACTGTTGATCTGGATGATGTGAAGGTACTTCAGTTCATCTGTCATACTTTAGTTTTATTTCTCATACTTCATACTATAAGAAGCTTATTCAAATTAGTTACTGCATCCCGACCCGCTCCACTTTAGCAAGGGAATCTGCGGCCGTATTTGCTTCCCTCCAAGAGAAAACCATTAATCTTGAGCCAATCTATTTGCTGAGGCGTCCAAGCCAGAAACATTGGCAAAGCCCCGAGTTGCTCTCTTTTAATTTAGATAGCTTTGAGAAGTGACAATGACAATTCAAACCCGTTTACCCGTCCAAATATGTTTATTAAAATTCATCCAGACTCATCCATTAAATAGTTGGGTCTATGGGTGCTCGTCAACCAATAAACTGTATTCTAGTGACCTTTCTTGAAACTCAAACCTAAACTTTTACTCAGTCCCACCCGACAACAGGTGACCACGTCACCGTCGCCTCTGTCAACACCTGTCATCCCCGCCTTCACCACTGCATTCGCTGCCGTCCTGTCACCACCTGTCACCGCTGCTAGGTGTGCGCACCAAACCGTTCAAACCGCTCAAACTGATTGAACCGAACCAATCCAATTCGAACTGTGATCTTAACTGTTCGGTTTCACATTTATCAAACCGACCTTGGTTCGGTTCACATTTTTATAACCGATCACAAACCGAACCGAACCGACGTATGATATGTTAATTTATGTTTAGTGACCTTTCTTGATAATTTTCACTTACATTGTATTAAGCAAATCTAAATAAACAAAATCTTGAAAGTGAAAAGAAAAGAAAATAATGAAAAAAATTATAGTGATCCATATATCTTCTATAGTCATTCATTCTTTCTCATACATAAATGACAAAGGCATAATTTATTGTGACATATGTCTTGAACAATACTTAAAAAATCTTACGTCAATATGAGCACTTAGATATTGAATGTGATAAGGTTATTTGCAATTTAGAAAAAAACTATAACTTCAATTTCGAATAAGATTTGGATCTAATAGCAAGTTTGCAAAGGGACAACCTTTTAAAGTAAGCGCAAATCGAAGCAAACCGACCAAACTGAAAAGTTTAAACTGATTAAACCGAACCGTCCAAATCAATAATGTTTGATTTGGTTCGGTTTAAGATTTTCAAACCGAAGGGTAACGATTTGATTTGTGATTTAACCTCAAAACCGAACCAAATTGAACTGTGCTCACCCTTAGTCACGCGACCGCCCTTTCGTCATCGTCACCACCGCAAGAACCACTACCTAACCCACAACCAAACACCACCAGCACTCCATGCATAAGCTACGAGAAGCTATCTCTTATCCGACAATGTTAAGCATGATAATATTGTTGGGCTCATTCTTTAACAGCTTGAGTTTTTATTTGTAATGATAACTCAACATGGTATTGAAACTTTTGGTTTGGTAAGATCTTGGGTTCAATTTTTCCTATTTACATATTTGGACTCCTTTCATTATAGTTCAATGTTTATTTAAGCATTTGGTGATGGTGTACATTGACACGTGCAACCGGCTGCTCCCACGTGAGGGGGATTGGAGCCATCGTGGCTCAGTTCTGCTCGTTTGTTTTTGATAGATCTAGTATTTTGTGGGTGATCTTCAACGCTTTTTATTGTTGGCTTAGTTGGCGGGGCGATGGTGCGACGATGGTGGCATGACAATGACGCATTTACTATGGCAAGAAGAGAGCATATCAAGGATGGCACAATGATGGTGGCGAGATCGACAGATCTGAGTGACGATGGTAGTTGTTGTGCGTGTAACGGTGATACTAGTGTGGCTGGGTGATGGTGGTGGTTGCAGGTATGGTGACATTGGACCTCATGGTGGTCGTTGCAGGATGGTGGCAGTGGACTTGTGGTGGTGGTTGTTTGTGTGGTGGTTTGGCATGGCAGTCATTTTCATTGTAGCTGTGGTGTTGGTTGGTTAAATGTAAGTGGAAGTCAAAAGAATTCTGATGTGGGTCATTGTTTGGTTAATGGGTGAAACCAACCCATTTGAAGGATGATCCAATGAACCCACATATGAATGGGTTTAAGTGGGGCAGCTACTTACGTATTTATACCAACCCATTATTTCTCACCCAAACCCAACCCACCCACCCATTTTGCCACCCCTAGCTTTGAGAAAGCGTTAATGGTTGAGCCTGGATATCTATAATAGGTGGACGAACTTGAAGGTTGATCTATGTATTTCAGCAATCAAGGTGCATGAGCAAAACTTTTTCAACACTAATTAAATCCTTCGTTGCTTAGGAAAAAAAAATGTTTTTCCTACACGATTTACAACTTTTCCTCATGTCAATTAGCCCTTGATTTGTATGGAACTTGTATGCTTTTACAACTAACATTTCGGCATTGTTACACAAGTTTTTTTTTTTAATTTTGGTTCGCTGTCAATCGAGCCCTTTAACTCCTATATATGCGTTATTTTTTCCCTTCAAATTGAAGATAATTCCCCATCTGGCGGACACAAGTAAGAGACTTACAGCTAGTAGATAGGTGATTATGCAAAAAATTGTTACTTTTTGTTGTCTGTGAAAGGTGATATAAAGTGGGAGTTAATATTTAGTTTCCTTGTTTGGTTTGGGCAGGAAGTAGCAAGCAAGTACGAGATAAAGGCAATGCCAACATTTTTGGTGATGAAGGGAGGTGCTCAAGTTGACAAATTAGTGGGTGCCAATCCAGACGAGATAAGGAAGATGATAGAGAGGATCCTTGCCCCCTCCAGTCACATACATGTGGCCTAGTGATAGAAAGAGAAGAAAACGTAGAAAGGGTTGTAATGCAACTTGTTATTTTGATAATGACTTGGTGATGGTGGCTGTTGCAATTATCTTGTAAGTTTTGTTTTAATTGTAAATATAACATGATCCCAGGTGTGAGAACCGATCTAATTCTCATGTATTATACCCGCCCTCTCACACGTGAAATATGAGGTGACTCCAAGTCTCCGATCGAGAGAGAGGCTCCATCCATGCGCAAGGTTCTTTAGGTCACTGCCCTCATATTCCAAAGTTGTACAAAGTTCTTATGGATTTCTGTACAAGCCTATATTGTTGTGACGAGAGGGACCAAGTGAGCCTTTGAATCTTTACTTCAGTTACCACATCCAAGAATCACATACCCAAGTTGGATTTTTCAAAAAAAATAAAAAAATTGACGGGGTCCAAGGCCTCTCCGAGCCCCTCCGGGCATCGGTCGATGCTCAAATAAGAGGGATATCCTGTCCGACGTTTGGAACGTGCTTTGAACTAAGAGTTCGAACAGATGAAAGATCAGCTTAAAATGACTTGGTCAGCTGCTTTGAATCTGAACAGAAAGTTCTTGATGGAGTGGAAGGTGAGTCAAGAAGGTGGAGCATGTGAGACGTGCTTTTCACTTTTCTAGTGGCCCATATAGCAGACTTCAAGAGTAAGCCCTGGAATTGAGATACCATCACCTTAAAAACAAAATCGTTTCTGGAGCCAGAGGGCTCAAAGTGTAAAAAATAGGAGTTCAATTTGGGTGGACAATTATTGTCGGCCGGTAGAATATGGACGTGGACTTAGCATTGTGGTGACCGTGGTTACAACATTTTGAATCCGTAAAACATGTGTTCGACATGGACAAAAGTTTTTTGAAGCCCGCCTAGGTCGTAAGAAACTCAACCTGTCGAACTTTGATATTATATATGAATTACATATATAAATTTTATATGCACAAGATATGTGATTTTTTTTTTCTTTAGTCTTTGAAATCCTTTAACCATATGCAATTAGAGACCTTTGAAGATTTCTTTTTTTTTTTTCTCTCTTGGACTAGATTTGGTAAGATTGTTTAGGAACACTTGTCTTTTTCTTTTATTTTTTTTCGTTTGTTTCCTTACTTATAACTAAATCCATTTTGAGGATTCATGAACTCTTCTTTATTATCTTGACTAATTAGTAGATTTCGATGGTAAATGATACACTTGAAATTAAATAAATAAAAATTCATGACTAATTAATTGACTTGAATCATTATGATATGCGTTAAAATTAAGTAAACAGAAATTAAATATGAAATCATGGACAACTTGTGGGTAGCCCATATTCAGCTCGTGCCCACCAAAACTTTTAGGGCTGGGCATGAATGGATATTATTTAGCCCGTTGACGGGATGAACTGGGCACGGGCACGAGTACAAGTTTTTCAGAGTGGGTTGAACATGGTCTGATCCTTGAGTCTGTCCAGTCAGCGCAAGTTACAACCTTAAGTAAAAATCTTTAACAAGTTGAATGCTCTTGAAAATGCCAACACTCTTTCGAGGTCAAGTCGTCCATGAGATTGAAGAGGATGTGAAGATGGGGCATCTAACGCCCATGTACCGTAATTAAGATTCATATACATACAACTTGAGTGGTTAGGCCACTTTTATTTTCAAGTAGAACTGCATTGATGATAATAGAAAAAAAAATATTGTTCAAGATTGGGGGATTTACAATCGACATAGCAAATCCTGTACCTTTTCTAAACCCACCATAAGATTGAGCTCCTCACATTTGAAAATTTTGTAACGTCCCATAATAATGAAAAACTTTGAATGTGACAAATAATTCAAGCAAGTTAACGTATGTAACTGACCAATATATTCTAGAAAAAGGAAACAATATTCGAGTTGTAACTTTACTGTTTTTATGTCGTTAAATACTTCACAAGTGGCACCATAATCCACCGGCAAATAGAGTTCACAATGGGCGGGGGCTAAGAAAAGGTTGAGCGCAAACATTCAATTCAATCCTAAAAAAGTTTCATCTACTAGTAGAAGCCTCTGCTCTGACAACTTTAGCAACAAAAAGTTGTTATTAAGCAGTTTCGTCGCAGAGTTATTAAAAATTATTGTTATTAAAAAATATTACAGATACGGCGTCACGTCAAACTAAGAAATTCGAGCCCATATTGAATTTCGTTTTCATGGCGGCACCAACCACCAGTTCACCACACGCCACTCTTACGGGTCTCGTCACAGTCCACACCACTCCCTGTCGCCAACTTTGAAAAAGCTCTCACTCTTTCTCACCATCCCTGACTTTGCCCGATAATCAAGCAACGTTTTTCGGACCTCCCAAACAACCCGTCAAAATTCTCGCCGGAAAGGAAACTCTCGCACAATTCCGGCCATCAGAAACGAAGCGATGATTCCTCCAGAAGAGAACGGTTCCAACTGGCTATTCGACTACGGCATGCTCAACGATATTCCCGTTCCCGGCGGCGACCTCCCTTCCCTCGGACCCGGTCTCACTTGGGCCTCTGACGGTTTCACCGGCTCCACCGCTCTCAGGTCAGTTTTCGCAATCTTTAATGTTTGTGTAACTTTTCGGTTACTGCTTACTCGATCAATCTATTGATTTGTTTTTGTTTGAACTTATTGGGAAATCCTAAACTCGAACAAAGGTGGATTAAATTAGTATCGTTACATGCACTAAATTTGTCATAGTACTTCGTAAGAAGACAATTACATACACTAATTTGTCATAGTACCTCGCGAAAAGGATTCATGTCTTGGTAGACATATATGACGGGGGTATTTGAACTTTAGAATCCCTTGGGCTGCTGTGTGCATTTCTACTTTTATCTTCGGATTCTGTAGCGTGATGGAGGGAGAGATTTATAAGGGCACTGAGTGACTTGTTAAGTTACCATCTGTTAGTGAATAAATTGTAGTGTAAAAGGTGCCGAGTTGGAATTCCATTCTCACTAAGGATCTGTATGATTGTATCAACGCAAATAGGTAGTACTAGATAGGCGAGGGACCTTGAAGCGTGCGAAGTCATAGGTGAGATCGTTTGTGAATCTTATTTTTTTTACCTGATGAGTCTCAATGATGTTGAGATGAAAGCTCATGTTTGTGTATAATGTAGGGAATATGATTTTAACATGTTGTATTTTTGAAGAGGTTGTTTATTCATTGATTCAATTGAAGTTGAAGGTAGGATGCTCTTCTAAATTTAGTACTAGAAGAATGTTTCTTCCTAGCAGTATTGAACTGGTGATTGCCTGTTTTCCTCTTGCTTATCGCAATGAAGTTTCGGAGTTGGGGCGTTTCATATTGTGTAATGGGATAATGCTTGGAGAAAGACAATTGCAGCTCTCTCCCTCTACCCCCCTCCCCACCCCAGCGCGATTTTCTGCTTTTAATGCGTGTAACTTGTTTTTAACTCTAGCAACACCATCCTCTACTTGATCTATGAGCATCTCAAGATTTTTCTTTTCATGTTTTCAGTGCGGAGGAGGACCCATTTGCGAGTTTGGATGGCCTCCATGAATATGGCTCCAGGAAAAGGTTTGCATTTATCCTCCTCAACTAAACCTGTTAGTATTGGTGAATGATATGCTGTTTTTTTTTTCCGATTGGAGAACTATACAGCTGTTTGAACTTTGAGGGTCCCTCTACTACTAATGTCGCATCTGTTTTTCAATCTCCCTAGATTACAATACTACTCATCTTTGCCAATATCCTAATTAATAGTGAATCTTGTTTGTGCTCTAATATTATGTCTAATTTAATGACAGGAGGCGATGTAAGGCACAGAGTGCAGTGGATACTAAAGCATGCAGGGAGAAATTGCGGAGGGATAAACTAAATAACAGGCATCCCCTCTCTTTCTCCACATCCCTTATCTTTCTCTCTAAAATAAATAAATAGTATGAAATAAAAGGGAAAAAGGTTGGAACCTTGCCCGAGCATGTTGTTCTTTGTGTTATATTAACTTTGACTGTCTTCAGGTTTGTAGAATTAAGTTCTATCTTAGAGCCTGGTAGGCCACCCAAAATGGACAAGGTTGCTTTATTGGGTGATGCTGTTCGAATGGTAAATAAGCTGCGGGATGAAGTGCAGAAGCTGAAGGATTCCTTTGAGAATTTGCAGAAAAACATTAGTGAATTGAAGGTGCTTAGTTTCACGCATTTTATAGTTATATGTACTTTTGAAGGTTGGTGCATGCACAGTTTTAGATGCTGATCAGGCAGATTTTGTTTCGTAGACTGAGAAGAGCAAGCTTCGTGATGAGAAACAGAGGCTAAAGGCCGATAAAGAAAAACTTGAGCGACAGGTCAAAGGGTTGAGCAACCAGCCAAGTTTGTTGCCTCACCCTTCTGTAGTCTCAGCTTCATTTGCGGCACCAAGGCAAGTCATTGCCAGCAAGATGGTTCCTTTCTTTGGTTACCCTGGAGTTTCCATGTGGCAATACGTGCCTCCAGCTGGGGTTGATACGTCTCGAGACCATGTTCTACGTCCTCCCGTTGCTTAATTACTGGCTTTCTTGGTAGCTCTTCATTTTCTATACAAGGAGAGCTGTTACTTATACTTTCTTCTCTGGCCAACAACCTCGCGCAAGTCTGGATGACTGATGTTGACGATTTCTGTTGGGAAAATTCTATAGTAAGTCGCTGACCGCATCGAGTGATGCAAATTCATTATGAATCTGTCAAAACAGTTACTACTTAGCAATTACAGCATATAGAGCTGACTCTGTAATTAGATGAGAAGATTTTCTTTTGCGCTCAACGCCCATTTGCGTGACTGAATACATAATTTAAGCCGTCATCTTCAAATGACGGCTTGTAAACTGATATTTGCCTACGCTTGTGCTATATATCAGTCTCTTGTCTCAGATATTTGTCTCTGTGAATTGTGTACTGACCTTCTGAAATACTCTACTAGCTAACATAACTATATTGACCTTTAAAATTTTTGTTCTACGAATGCAATTCATTGCCTCCCAAACTCTGTTTGCATGAATGCTGATCTTGTATCTTAAGAATCTCTGTTTAGGAATTATTTTTTGTAATCTCCTCCCTTCTTTCATTCTTAATCGGACTTTGCATCGGATGGAAGTTCAATCCCTGTTTTTGGAACTACACATACTCTAAGTAACGTGTGTCAATAAAGCTGGATAAGAATTCTCTAAAGTAAAGCACTTCTGTTGTTAGCAATTTTTTTTTTTTTCGTGTGTCTGGTTAGAGACCAAAGATCTTGAGTGGCCAAACAATTCAAAAGACAAAGAAGTAAAGCTCGCGGTAGCAACCGAACCGGGGAAAGTAACAGACCTCGATACTGAGATATGCCACAAGATCGATAAGTAGATTCAAGTCTTGCTATCGTCGCTAAATACATTTTAGCCTTAAGAAATTGTCACCATGAGATTTAGTAACGATGTCAAAATACGTTTTAGCAACAAAAAATTATGGTTACTAACTTTAGAAACAGAGACAATATGATTCTAGTGTGCCTGTCTCTTTCTACGGTTGGGCCATGGCGTGGCGGTAATGATAGCAGATACGTGGCATCCTGAAGCCCCAACCAGGCTGCCTATCCAAAAGGAATCTAATGCAACACTTTGGATGGCTCTGCTTCCGGCAGTAAAAGCCCCAACCAGGTTGCCAATTTTTTTTGGTTACCGAATTCAAGTCAGAGGAGTTTTCTCTAACTCTGTATATAGTGATAATTAATAATTATTAAATAATTTTATCAATTTTTCTTTTAATACTTTCAACGACAATTTTATTTTTTTAACGTCACTAAATAAAAATTATTAAAAATATTTAGATATGATTGTCGCTATACAGGGCATAGATGAAAAATTCCTCAAAACATGATAGCTGCTAAATTTTTTTCGTATTACCAACCACATAGATGGTTAATTCGGTCGCAAAAGCTTTCCAAGGAATAATTCTTATGCTCTGGTTATTATTTCTCTCTCTCTCTCTTGAAGTTTCTCTTGTCCAATTATCGTTGCAATATTATAGTTTTAAAAATAATTAAATATTATTAATGATTTCTTTGCATAGATATCCTGCAATTCTTTCCACTCATTTTCACGTATAAATATGTGAAAATTGGTAGTTGAACACGGAGAGGAGTTTCAATATTTTCTAACATGCATTTGGTAGAATACCGTGACTCTTCTAAGTGTAGAAATGGTGTCCCTTTTTTTCATATTTCAAAAAACACATAACAAAAATAATTAAATTATAATCTTACGAGTAGATTATCATGGAAAAAAAAGGAAGAAACTAATATAACGAAAGTAATGACAACCTGGTACGATGGATGTGCGAGATAAGAAAATAACAAAAACTTGACCATCTATATTATTGATAAATTATTCTAATTATAATTAAGTTTTTAGATTTTTAATCTTTATCTTACGATTATTATTATCAAAATAATTCGTTGTTCCACGTTTTTACGGTGCCCGAAACAACTGATGACGTGTAAAGTAGGGGAGCTACGACGACACCTGTCCGCCACTAATTTCATTGACAATTATTTGCCCAATAAAAAACTCCAAAACAAATTCCCCACCTCCCAAAACCAAAAATCCAAACACCGCCCAATCATATAGGCACATTCCGCCGGGAACCTCAGAACTCCGGCGAAAACCCACCGGAGATATGGTCTCTCCGGAAGAGAATCCCGACTGGCTGTTCGATTACGGCTTGATCGAGGGCTTCCCCGTCCCCGGCGGCGACCTCCCTCCTTTAGAACCCGGCTTCCGCTGGCCCTCCAATTCTCTATCCGGCCCAATTGGCCCAAGGTCCGTTTTACTCAACACGTGATGATGTCATTGTTTGTGTTTGATGATTTTTATCCTTTTTTTTTGTTTGTCTTTTTTCGATTTCCTAGTAAAGTGTGAATGCGTGAAAATCAGCTATTCTCCTTATGCTGACCTAGTTTGATTCGTTGAACATTGCTTATGTGATCGGTAGTTACAATTGTAGGACGTGCCGATATTAGTTCAGGAATTTGCAGAATGTCGGGGTACGAAAATTGTGAAATGGAGGGAGTAACTTTGTAGGTTATTCGATGATATGCTCCTGGGCGGCGATTATGCTTATTTGGTTTGTACATTATACAAGGCTAGTATAACAAAGGAAATTAAACCTTGTTTGTGTTTGCTCATATGTCAATTTCCTTAGTTAACTTACAGGTAGATTATCTAACAAGAAGGTAAGTAGGTAATACAATCTCCTAGAGTTCAATGACCAAAACATCCTGTAAGAATTCATGTTGGTAAATTGGTTAAAGTGTCTCTGTAGCTCTTTATTTTTAGCTAAAAAGACAAGTTTGTTATTTATTTGCCAATCAAAAGTCATTCTTAGCAACAAACTAAACTTCAGGTGACAACTGCGCAGGTGCAGTACTGCACAGGATCCTATCAGGTCGTGTCTGATGGTGTTTTGGTTTTCATGATTACATGGTAGTGCAATTGTTCTAGCCAGGAAAGCTAATGATGGCCCTAATGCAATTATAAGCCGAGCCTTGCCTATTGTAGAGTAGGCTCTGTGCTATATGGTAGTGTTCTTTTTTGTTATCAGCTTGATTTGTGCTCAGTGCCTCAACTAGGCACGTTTAATTGACTGGGGATGAGCTCTAGCTCAGATTCTTGCTTACCTAAGAAGTTAAGGTCAAGTTTCCAGCTTCTTGTGAGTTTATGGGCTGCTTCACTTGCTGTGTTTGTTGTTTAGTTCTCTGAAAATATGAAGGAACACCGGGACTAGATTTTTTCTTTTGATAAGTAAATGGGGACTACATTGAGTGGTTCAAAGTTGTTGTTTGGACTTTAGAGGAAATCCTTATTTTTTGGCAGTTAGTTCATCGCAGAGATCCACTAATAAGACTTGCCCTTTTTTCTTATCTTCATTAGAAGCATTGTGTACAAGCCTAGCTGAGCATAAACAAGTCTGTTTGGTCTTTGCATTACGAGTTTTAAGTATGCAGCTTTAGCTATTCTTGAGTCCAAGACACATGGAATTGCTTTTTCTTGCTTTTTATTCCATGTTTTTTTCACGTGATGTTTGTAGAGGAGTGAAAACAATTGTATTTGCCATGCATGTGGGTCTTTCACCAAACAATTGCTTTATCAAGTTTTTACGGTGGCATGATAAATTCTCTGCGCTTGCTTTCGTTTACACCGTGCTCGTCTTCATGTGACAGGCTCCAAAAAAACCCAACTATAACATTTTGCACAGAGGACTTCCAACAACCACCCCCTTCACCAATGTATTTTCGTTCCCTTGCATTTGCAAAATTTAGTCGACAGCTTCTCCTGTTTAAGTCTTGAGAGCAAGTTCTTCTACTTGTTGTATGAGCATCTTTTCTTTCTAATCTTTATGTTTTCAGTTTGGATTTTGTTGACACATTTGCAAACTCGGACGGTGAGGGTGTAAAGGAGAGTGGCTCCAGAAAGAGGTACGTATGCACTATGCTGTTTGAAGCTGTTCTTTAAGGGTTCATGAAAGAAAAGCCTCGTGCTTAAATTGCCCACCGGGCAAACATCTTAACTGTATCTGAATCTCTTTAGTTACTTGAAATTTTCTTTTAGCTGCTCTCTTTTTCTCCTGTATGACGTGTCTTGAAATATTGATCCAATCCTACCATAGGGCGAAGTCCAATTGCAGTGCATCCGATTCCAAAGCATGTAGAGAAAAAAATAGAAGGGATAAGCTAAATGACAGGCATGATCTCTCTATCTCTCTCTGTGTGTGTTCACATGTGTGTTGGTGTATGTATATTTTTGGTATGTTGACTTGGGTATCCCTTTTCAAGGTTCCAAGAATTAAGTTCTATCCTCGAGCCTGGAAGGCCACCTAAAATGGACAAGGTTGTTATATTGAGTGATGCCGGGCGAATGGTGAGTCAGCTAAGGGATGAGACCCAGAAGCTAAAGGAGTCATGTGGCAGTTTACAGGAGAAGATCAATGAATTGAAGGTTTGCCTTCTTAGTTTGGTTGGATTCTCCTAGCGCTAGGAGTTTTTGAGAGGAAGCATATCGTCCTATACACATACCCTTACAAAAGCCGAGTCCGGTTGCCTTTTTAGCAAGTTCCTAATTTGATTTGAGCACTTATGTATGAGGTTAAAGGTAAATATTAGCTAAAAAGTAAATGCACGTAATATGGCAAGTATAACTAAGGCACAAATGATGAGTTGGCACAAATGTCTAGGTGTTCAACACCTGACCTAGGAATTTGCTAAGTTGTCAACAGGACTGGAGCGTCAGGAGTAGCTGCTGATGGTTCCCAAATTAGTAGGTGCAATGTCCATCTTCTTCTGGTTTGTTGATTGGTTCGGAAATTCACTTTTGTAGGCTGAAAAGAATGAACTCCGTGATGAGAAGCAGAAGCTAAAAGCGGAGAAGGAGAAACTTGAGCAGCAGCTGAAAGGTGTGATCCCCCAACCAGGCTTCTTGCCTCCCCCTTCAGCAATGCCGGCTCCATTTGCAGTGCCAGGCCAAGTTGTTGGTAGCAAGTTGGTGCCATTTGTGAGCTACCCTGGAATTTCCATGTGGCAGTTCATGCCCCCTGCTGCAGTTGACACCTCTGAGGATCATGTTCTTCGGCCCCCAGTTGCATAAGTTGTTATGCTTTCATGGTGGAATTCCATTGTTGCAATGGAGTGCACTTCACTTTTTCTCCTGCTGACGATCTGGTTCTCCTACTGACGATCTGGTTAATATTCTTTTAGAACAACCTAAGCTTGGGTTAGATGGATGACTGATGTTCATTAGTTGCTTCAGTGAATCAGAATTTTTGGGAACCGAATCTATAAATTGATTTCTACTAATAACTACTTGGTCAATGTTTCATGTTCAACTTGATTGTTATTTGATCTCCTTTAGAGTGTGGAAATTTGAGGTGTCCTTTTTATTGTTAACTGGTTTAGATTACTGACGGACTCGCTCTTCTACCTCACCTTACTCCTGAATAATCTTTGGTTTAGAGGTGCTGATTGTAACTGATATCCTCGACTGAAAATGGTGATTGTGTAACCTGGAATTTGATGATCAGAGACAGCTTGTTTTGAAATTGTTTTCTCTTATCCACTTCGAAAGTGTATCATGGTAATTGCCCAGATTCTTGCGAACATTGGACTATTTGCACTCTGGTATGCAGTTCTGTCTCTGCCCCAAGGTCTGGAGATAACATGGAGGCATTGCTGGCGCAAGGTACTGATTCAGATCCGGTTGCCTTACATTGCTGTCCACTAGTTCTTCTGTTCAAATTGTTATAGAAGGTTTGGGTCTCTATTGACATATTTGGAATCTTTGCGTAACACTAGTCTTATCATGCATGCATCATATAATCATTTGGCTTTTTAGTTCCTTTGGGTGGGGGTTGAAGAAGAACAGGTCCCAATCCTCTCCTAACAGTGGGTACACGGAAAACTGAGATTTGGAACCTCTTTTCAACAGGGCAGCTTGAACCCCATGTTTCTCCCACTTCTATAGTCCATCCAAACATCAAGAGCTCCAAAGCTGGTTATGAGGAGAGTACTGAAAACCAGTACTAAACCAACGGAGAATACTATAAGCGAGGCCCTCCCATGTTTTTCTATGGCTCTCTGTACTACCAACAGTCCAATAAGCGAGGCGGCAAAACAAATGAAAGAGAAGACGAGGGCGGTGCTTATGTCCTCCATTCCTAACATCAAGTACTGAAATGCGGACATGGTAGACGAAAAGAATACCATGAACGAACATGTTGCTGCTGTTACCTGCACCAATGAAATTAGATGTCAAGTACCTGAGACTGAAAACTTCAGCAAACTCGGAAGTTGTCATGGGGAGGAATAAAACGTAGGAAGCTGAAAAAGAAATGGGCTTATAAGCATTCCACCCCCAAAAACTCCCCCCAAGAGAAGACACAACTTACTTCAGGTGCTATTCCAACTTGAAGAAGAAATGGGCTTATAAGCATTCCACCCCCAATCCCAAAAACTCCCCCCAAGAGACCTGTTAATAGTGCCATCACCGGGAAAATAAGCTTGCTTGATGGCGCGCGACTACTTTGGAAATCTGTTCCCTTCAAGTAGAACCGAAATACCAAATGAGTTAGGGTCCATATCTTTACCATATTCGTTTTCAGTTTTCATTTTTCATTTTCATAACTTTGGTATTCGGTTAGAAAACACGTTTCTGTACTTTATCATTTTCATCAAAAAATTTCAGCTACCTTTTCTTACATTGGTTAAGTTTGGGTGAAAAAAACTGAAAACACCTCGGAGGTATTTTCAGTTTTTTGTTATTATTTGAGTAATTTTACCCAAAACGAAAACTGAAAATGATGAAGGTAAAAAAAAAAAAGGAATCTTTTTTATCATCATTGATTCGAGGAATTGACTGTATTCAGCAGTATTGACAAACCAGGTGTGACTATGCACCTGCTGGTTGCAAGCTTGATCCAGGGGTCTCTCTTCTCGTCTGTTCAGGATCCAAGTGGTAAAGATTATGGCAAGAGGAAGTTGAATTGATGATAAAATCCAATATCCCACCCCACGCTCTAGAGTTACTATACCCTGCATAAAGCTTGAAGACTTGAAGTCATATGGAAAGGAGGAACCATCCAAAAACTAGACTTAACCTGACAGTAGCAATGCTAGATGTACATAAACGACAGCCATACCTGTCCATATAGATTTCCACGAAGAAGATACAGAAGAAAAAAGGAAAACCAGATCATAACCAAGACCACCAACTTCATCCAAGGAACACCCAGATTGACTTGTCCTCTACCACTGAGAAGAGGCTCTTTGGCAACCTTGCTTACCTCTCTTCTTCCATCACAAGTCTCATCTACCGCCAACCCGTTCCTCCTCACCTCCTCCGATTCCAGTTTCCAATACCATACCCCTGATCTACATGTCTTGAAGCTCGACCAACCAAGAAAAGTTGCAAAGAGTATTGTGATAAGCCACTCCGGGAAAACGATATTGCAAACCACTCCTATACTTACCCCCAATAACATGAATGGCTGTGATAAGAGTGCAATATCATAGTCAATCAATGCTTTACCACCATATTTTGGGCTTGTGATGAACATGAAGTAGACCACATTTGCAACTGACCCTCCCGTGACCATAAAAGCAGAAAAGCTTGAGGCTCTCTTCAGGTCCAAACCAGCAACAATGGTTAGTATTGGTATGAACAAGCCACCACCACCAATTCCACCTGCACTAGATATGGTCGCAGCTAAGAAGCAGAGAACACCTGCTATCACAGTGGTAGCTTCGAATTTTAGTTGGGTATCTTGGGTTCGAGATTGGAGAGTCATGAACTGATGAATTCTTTGGAAGATTTCATCGTTTTGGAGTTTCTCTGAGATGGGTTCTGCTTTTTCTGCAAGGGATTGGCAGAAGGTGATGAAAATGCTGATGAGGGTGACCAGTGTTAGAGCAAAGTGGCTCTTCATTTTGTTGGAGTTTATGTCAATGCTCTCTTTCTCCAAGGGAGTTATATGCTGATCTTAGATATGATAAGAAATGCAATGATGCATAAGACAAACATATATTGGCATCACAATCTCAATGAGGCCAAATCTATTTTTTTAGTGTTCAAAGGCTCATCTAGGTACATGTTACTATATTGCTGCGCAAACATCATTTTTCATAAAATATTTAACGGGAATGAGACTCCTAGTTAGGAACGTTTAAGGTTGGACCTACCTTGTCTTATGAGTTGTTATTATTTGCTCCCCTGAGCTTGTAGTTTCTCCAAGCCCCCTCTAGATTTATTAGTTAATTTGGTTTATTTTTTAGTTTTTAAATGTACGGATGAAATGGCCATGAAGTCTACACGGGGCCGCCAATTTTCATGCCATTTTGGGAGCTTTTTGGCCTCTTAGCTTAGCAATTGAAAGTCGATAAATCCAAACCTATCCCAAGTTTCACTACTAAAGTGAACCATGAACTGTATGTACTTAAGGGGGGTTGCCGCAACAATTTTTGGGCAAAGGATTCATTGTTAAGGTTTAGGTCTCCTTAGTTTCTTTTGATTTGATCACCTTAACAGCGGTTCCTTTGCTCCTCCCCACGCTTGTCTGCTGTCCTGCTTGAGGCGACACACTACTCAAACATCAACCCTTCAGAAATATATACTCGCAACGTTGCTTAGATTAACACATATTATAATAACTAACACCTTGTTGAACAGAGACTAGCACTTGCGAGACCTACTTCACTGTTCTAGAGTTTTAGGGTAGCGAGTCTTCGTTGGTTGTACCACAAATTCCTCATGATATAGTCTAATCAGATAACCTTTTAAATGTACCGGTAAAGTGGCACATGCATTCATTTAGACAAGTATATGTTATTGTTCTGTTGACTTTGGATAAAGTTTCGAGTTTCCAACAGTTCCAAGTTCTATTCTGGACCCTGAAAGGCCACTCGTAATAAATTAGGATGTTACATTGAGTTAAGGGGTAGCCACGTTCGTGAACTTTGTTAAATCCATGTGTAAAGTTATTTGTTTCTTGCTTCGTCTTTCTTCTTCAGTTTGCTGGTCTTTTTGCATCTCTTTGTAACAGCACTCGGCCAGGTTCATAGATTCCCCCTTCAGTACCTCCAGCTCCTGGGGCACGAGGGTTGGTAGGCCATTCAGCTTCCCCTGCTGCAGTTGGTACCTCAGGGAGAATCATGTTATTCGTTCCCCATTTGCATACGAAAGCACTTTCCCATTTTTGTTAGGACGACTCAACTTTTGGTTCGTTTTCGACTCCATCCTTAGCTCTGAGTCAAAATTCGTAGGAATATGGATAGAAAGAATAGACCAAATATAGATCATGATTTTTTGATTATGGTAGAGCGAAAGGTTTTAAGCCGCTTCTGTTGGCATACTAGAAAAGCTACTACAATTTTTTTTGCCTCAACAGGGCAGTTTGAACCCCATGCTTTTACCGCTTCTGTAGTCCATCCAGACATCAAGAGCTCCGAAGCTGGTTATTAGTACAGTACTAAGTATCGACTGCGAATACGATTAAGGAGGCTCTTCCATGTTGTTTTATGGCTCTTCGTACTACCATCAATCCAACGAGCGAAGAGCAAAAGCAAATGACGGATAAGACGAGGGCGGAGCACGTGATATAGCTAAAATATCCCCCTAACCAACTTATGACACGTGGCATGGATGACTTTGAGCGGAACTGAGGAATCTGTATCGGGACAAAGTCTGAGGGAGGTGATAGAATCCGTTTAGGACTCAACTGCTAAAAGGATTAGTCCTGGTAGGACTCTACTACGTGAGGGATCAGCGAGGAAAGAATCCTAAAGGAGAGAGGAGTCTGGGAAATGGCCTACATAAGGGGAAAATCCTCGGGTACACAGACAAGTTCACACACAAGCACCCAGTGCATTCTTACGCTATTCAGAGCTCTACCCTAGTAGCAACGTTCTGACTTTAGCATCGGAGCCGCCTCCACCGGAACATCCCCGGTGGTCACTCCGTGTTCTATTTTGCAGGTCCAATTCCTAGCCGTGGATCCCGATCAATATTCTAGCAGCAACATTTTGGCGCCATCCGTGGGACCGACAGGGAACATGGCAAGGAAATCATCTTCAGACGCTCCTGCAGCCAGTCGCTCCGTCCAAAATCGGCGAGCAAGATCAAGTTGCTCCCGCCGAAGAGGGCGTAAACCGACACCATCCCAACACCATTCCTCGAACGACCGGATTAATGTGACCTCAGTCACCCCGAATACAACTGACAGTTCCCAGGGAACTCGTTCCCCAACCCCTCTTCTAAAGAGGGGAGATTTACGCCATCGCCTGACCCGAAAGCTGTTTGATACTCCGAATGCAAACCTGACCAGAGAAGTCCAGGAACTTAAGGGCGTGGTGACTACCTTACAGAAGAAGCTCGAGGCGGTGGCCCCGACGATCTCTACGAACCAGACACATCTGGATCTCAGCGACCTTCGCCTTAGACTGACCTCAAGGTCCGGATATGGTCGAAGCCATAAGTCAGAGACTGATCCCAGTTACCAACCAAGACATGTTGACAGAAGCGAATCATATCTCCGACGAGAGAAGTCAATAGAGGACAGCACGAATTCGCCTCCCGCAGCAAGCGACAAAATTCGGGGACGACGCTCCACGGGGCAAAAACATTGTCCCCAAGGACGAGTTCATCCCCCCGGACGTAAAGTCCGTCCCCAAGGACGAACTTCTCGCAAACCCACCTCCGGGACATGCCCGGAGGAATACACTCCTCCCAGGGATGATTCGGGATACCCCCTGTCCAAAGGAATTGAGAAGGCGAAACTCCCTCCTAATTTTCGGATGCCGCAGTGCGATTTATATGATGGGAACGGAGACCCCGGAGAGCACGTCTACCAGTTCCAAACAAATATGCTGCTCCTCCAAGTCTCGGACGCCGTCATGTGCCGGGCATTCCCAACCACTTTGAGGAAGGCGGCGCATGCGTGGTTTAAGTCCCTACGACCCAGGTCTATCCATTCCTTCGCCCAGCTATCCGACTCATTTCAGAAACATTTTGTGAGCAGCCGAACTCGGAGGAAAAATTCGGCTAGTCTCCTCAATGTAGTCCAAGAAAGGAACGAATCGCTGTCGCGGTATTTGGGACGTTTCAACGCGGCGACGTTAGAAATAGACAACTTGGACGAGTCAGTAAAATACACCGCCTTTATGCGCGGGCTTCGTCCTACAACCAAGTTTGCATTTGCGGTAAACAAGAGCCCCCCTGGAAACATGAGTGACTTGTTGGAGAAGGCCAACAAATACATCCAGGCCGAAGAATACTTGGAAACCCACAAAGAACACAGAGGAGACAATGAGCAAGGACAAGAAAAGAGAGCCCGGGAAGATAGTCCAAGAAGTGGACGGGGTTCTAAGCGTTCAAGGAGAGACGAAAGGCGCCCAAAAGAAATGTTCGACATGAAGAATCTGACGCCATTGAATGCTAGACCGTCACAGATTCTCCATGAGATAAAGGATAAAGAGATACTGGAAAGACCAGAGAAGATGAGGTCGGCGCCCAGTCAGAGAGATAGGAACTTGTGGTGCCATTACCACAATGATCATGGTCACACTACCGACAAATGTGAATCGCTCAAGCGCGCAATAGAGGCCCTTATCAAACGGGGACATCTGCGAGGGTATGTCAATCGCAGAAATGAAAAGAGGGAAACCACCCCCTTAGCAGGAAGAGATGAAGTACGAGAGAATGCGGGCGTCATCAATACTATCTCAGGAGGAATCGCGGCAGGAGGATCTTCCGGACAAGGACGAAAAGCTTACGTAAGGGAAGTCCTCACAACTATGGGACCGTCGACAAAAAAGCAGAAGAAGGAACCGGCCCAGACAATATCCTTCTCTGATGATGATGTGGGAGACACAAGAATACCTCATGACGACCCCCTAGTAGTCACACTCCGGGTGGGAAACTTCGACGTGAAAAGAATCCTCGTAGATAATGGAAGCTCAGCGGAGGTACTCTTTTACGAGGCGTTTCAAAGAATGAACATCCCATCCGACCGCTTGCGGAAGATAGATACGCCTCTATACGGTTTCTCTAACCACCCTGTCGCTTGCGAAGGAATTATTGCATTACCAGTGACTGTAGGGGCCCCTCCGAACCAAGCTAAGCTGATGTTAGATTTCGTGGTGGTACGTGTTCCATCAGCATATAATGCAATTTTGGGCCGAACTGCATTAAACCAGTTAAGGGCTGTGGTATCAACATACCACATGAAAATGAAATTCCCCACGGAGAATGGAGTAGGGGAAGTCAAGGGAGACCAGGTGGTGGCTCGGCAGTGCTACATGGCATCATGCCGAAACAGAGCCAATGAAGCCCTCATGATTGAAGATTTGAGGGATGAGACCAAAGTCGAAAGAGGCAAGCCCGCCGAAGACCTCTTTGATATCGAGCTGTACCCAGGCAACCAAGAGAAAACAGTTAGGGTAGGCACAGGACTGTCAGACGACCTCAAGCTCAAGCTTGTGGACTTATTGCGGAACTACTCAGATATCTTCGCTTGGACGGCATCGGATATGCCCGGGATTGATCCGAAAGTGATCACCCATAGATTGAATGTGGACCCGCTCAAGAAGCCGGTCAAGCAAAAGAAGAGAACCTTCGCTCCAGAAAGACAGGTAAAAATCGAAGAAGAAGTTGACAAGTTGTTGGCAGCCGGATTTATCGAGGAAATATCATACCCCGATTGGATAGCTAATGTCGTGATGGTACCCAAGTCGAGCGACCGTTGGCGAATATGCATCGACTTCACTGACCTCAACAAGGCTTGTCCAAAGGACAGTTACCCGCTACCACGAATAGATATCTTGATTGATGCAACTTCAGGTCATGAGCTGTTGAGCTTTATGGATGCGTATTCTGGCTACAACCAGATCAAGATGTGCGTGGACGATATTCCCAAGACCGCCTTTATTACAGAACGAGGATTATATTGCTACAAAGTCATGCCTTTCGGACTAAAGAACGCAGGGGCAACTTATCAGCGCCTTGTTAACATGATCTTCCACGATTCAATTGGGAAGAATATGGAGGTATACGTTGACGACATGCTGGTGAAGAGTGTAAAAGCAGAGGCTCATGTGGAAGACCTCAAAGAAACCTTTGAAATCTTGAGAGCTTATAACATGAAGCTAAACCCACTCAAGTGTGCGTTTGGCGTAGCGTCGGGGAAATTCTTAGGATTCATGGTATCTCAGAGGGGTGTTGAAGCCAATCCTGAGAAGATAGGCGCCATTCATGCCATGAAGCCGCCTAAGACAATCAAGCAGGTTCAGGAACTCACAGGAATAGTAGCTGCTTTAGGAAGGTTCATGTCGAAATCAGCAGAAAAATGCCTCCCCTTCTTTAAGGCTATCAGGAAGGCGAAAGATTTCGAGTGGACAGAAGAATGCCAAAAGTCGTTCGAGGAATTAAAACGTTACTTATCGTCCCCGCCGCTTCTTACAAAGCCAATCACTGGTGAAGACTTGTTCATATACCTATCCATCAGTGAGGTTGCGGTGAGCACGGTCTTGATCAGAGAAGAAGAAGGCAAGCAAAGACCTGTTTATTATATAAGCAAGGTCCTGCAAGACGTGGAGACCAGATACCCTCGAATAGACAAAGTGGCGCTTGCCCTCGTCACATCGGCTAGAAAACTGAGACCATATTTCCAGTCACACACCATCGTTGTGTTGACTGATCAGCCGCTGGGGAAAGTACTCCAAAATCCTGATGCGTCGGGGAGATTGGTAAACTGGTCGGTGGAACTGGGTGAATTTGATATCAAGTACCAACCCCGTACAGCAATTAAGGCTCAAGCCTTATCAGATTTTGTTGTTGAGTGCACAATATCGGAAGACCCCCAGCAGTTGATTCTTTCCGAAGTTTCGGACCCTTGGCTTCTTTATGTCGACGGTTCTTCAAAGGCTGGAAATAGCGGAGCCGGGCTTATACTTATCAGCCCCGAAAAGTTCAAAATTGAGTATGCCCTTCGCTTCAACTTTCAGGCGTCAAATAATGAAGCGGAATACGAAGCGCTATTAGCAGGAATAAGGTTGGCACAATCTCTGAAAGTCGACTCCCTTTCAGTACACAGCGATTCCCAGTTAGTTGTGAATCATATATTGGGAGAGTATGGAGCGAAAGATAATAGAATGGCCCAATATCTCCAGGCCGTGAAGACAGAAGCCGCCAAGTTCAAGAATTTCGCCATCCGCCACATACCGCGAGACCAAAATACCCAGGCAGACTCACTGTCAAGACTGACCTCCGAAGACATTTCGGAGTTCTCACGTGCAATATACATTGAGTTCCTCGAAGAAAGAAGTATCCAGCTCTCGAATAAAGTGGATGTGATAGAGCATGAACCGTGCTGGATGGACCCGATCATTCAGTACCTCGCATCGGGAGCGTTACCTATAGAGAGAAGCGAAGCACGTAATCTACGGGCTAAAGCTGCTCGGTTTTCCCTTGTAGATGGTGTGCTATACAAGAAGTCTTTTAGCCTGCCATACCTAAAGTGCCTGACCCCTAAAGAGGCAGATTATGCGTTACAGGAGGTTCATGAAGGTATTTGCGGACAACATTTGGGTGGAAGAAATCTAGCGCACAAAATCTTGAGGCAAGGCTATTTCTGGCCAGGGATGCAGAGAGACGCGATAAAGTTCACGAAAAGGTGTGACCCATGTCAAAAATTCGCTCCTCTTACACACACACCGGCAGCGCCCCTTAGTATCTTAACTTCCCCAATCCCGTTTGCAATGTGGGGGATGGATATTTTGGGCCCCTTTCCGATGGCTACCGGGCAAAGGCGATTTGTGATAGTTGCCATCGACTACTTCACAAAATGGACTGAGGCCGAATCGTTGGCTACCATAACGGCGTCGAAATGCGAAGAGTTCTTCTGGAAGAACGTTGTCTGTCGCTTTGGGATTCCAAAGATCCTGATCACCGATAATGGGAAGCAATTCGATAATTCTAACTTTCGAAGCTCTTGCGAAGGTCTTTCTATCTGTCTCCGTTTTACATCAGTCGCTCATCCCCAATCCAATGGACAAACAGAGAACATGAATCGTTCAATCCTTCAAGGGTTGAAGAGAAAGCTGGACGATGCTAAGGGGGCATGGGTTGATGAACTTCCGAAGGTACTTTGGGCATACCGCACAACACCTCATTCGGTGACAGGCGAGACACCATTTCTGCTGTGTTTCGGGACAGAGGCGCTGCTTCCCGTAGAGGTGGGCCTCCCCACTGTTCGAGTGTTGCAATTCTCGGAGGCAGAAAACGAGGAGAATCTCAGAGGAAATTTGGATTTGTTAGATGATGTGCGAGCCCAAGCCTTAGATCGGGTGATTTCAACCAAACAACGAGTCGCGCGATTCTACAATCGAAGGGTTCGAATGAGGATATTTAGAGTTGGGGATCTAGTCCTCAGAAAATTGGGAGTTTCAAACCCGAAGGCTGCCGTGGGGAAGTTGTCGCCAAACTGGGAAGGACCTTACAAAATATCGAAGGTGCTTAGACCAGGCGCTTACTCACTTGAAACACTTTCAGGAGAAGCGATCCCGCGAACATGGAATGCAGACAACTTGAGGCCGTACTACCAGTAGAGTCTTGTATCTGTTACAAGACGTTTTCCTTTTTTGTGGGGAAATGGGGGATAGAACACAGAATGATAGTAGAGATGAAGTATTTCGATTATAATAAAAATCTTCTTCCTCTCCTTCAGTTTGAAGTATATCTTTTCGCCTACTTAATATAAAGATCTTCACCATTCTTGGAAAGAAGTACGGCTTACATTATCCCAACGATGAATGGTTAGCTCGGATAACGTTGTCCATAGTCCCAAGAACGACGTAAATTCAATGCCCGGGCAGACTTCCCAAGTAGACCGCCCGACCAAGTAAAAAACCAAGAATGATGCTCAAGCAAAGTATCACCCATTGTGATAGGGTAAGACACAAGTTTTACCCAACACGGTCTAGCTTTAGTTCTAGCCCGAGAAACGGCAAAACCATGTGGGGGATCGTCGCCCCACCCTGTCTTGTTAATTCGAAATCTGGCCGAGCGTGAGTGCAAGGCTTCTTTGCTAGCCCTTAGCTGACGATAAGGATTCGCGTCAAAGTAAAACCACGAATGTTGCTCAAGTAACATATCACCCATTGTGATAGGGTAAGACACAAGTCTTATCCAACACGGTCTAGCTTTAGTTCTAGCCCGAGAAACGGCAAAACCATGTGGGGGATCGTCGCCCCACCCTGTTTTGTTAATTCGAAATCTGGCCGAGCGTGAGTGCAAGGCTTCTTTGCCAGCCCTTAGCTGACGATAAGGGTTCGCGTCAAAGTAAAACCACGAATGTTGCTCAAGCAACATATCACCCATTGTGATAGGGTAAGACACAAGTCTTGCCTAACACGGTCTAGCTTTAATTCTAGTCCGAGAAATGGCAAAGCCATGCGGGGGATCGTCGCCCCACCCTGTCTTGTTAATTCGAAATTATACCAAGCGTGAGAAAGATACTTCTTTGCCAGCCCTTAGCTGACGATAAAAGCTCATGTCAAAAGTAAGAGCATCACAAAAAATGACATATCCGAAACAAGATTGTTTAGCACTCATAAGCCTCTGAGGCAACACAAATTTTAGGAGCACATCAAACGGAAATTGCAAGATAGGGGGAATAGAGGTAAGTTATCCTAAGATACAGGAGCATCTCCGGATCGGACACTCTTCTCCCCGGGAGAAATGGCATCCCCAGCTTCAGTAGGCATGGCCGTTTCACCAGACGGCGACTCAAAGCTGGGCACCACAACGTCGTCCAAGAAAAGGTCTGGATACTTGGCCAACGTTAGTTCCTTGGCTTTTTGGAAGCCCTCTTGAAAGATGGAAAGCCCGTCTTCAGTCCGCCTCCGGAGCCATTCATCACCAGCTGTACCATCAAGGAACGCATGGATGGCCTTGTTCCCGACCTCCGACTTTTCATGCCTCAGCTTCTCACATCGCTTTTCCAGACGACCAAGCTTGGTAAGCAGATCAGCATTCTCCGTCTTGAGGTTCTTGACCTCCTTATCAAGTCTGTCAGCCTTGCCTTCGGCGGCTCTCTTATCCGTCTCAGCGTTGCGAGCCACGTCCATCGCCATCGAGAACCTGTCTTGCATATGGCTGCTATAGCAGTATGCCTGAAAAGGAAAGGGAAATGAAGACGGTTATGGGGTAGGAAGAAGTGTTTAATTGACAGCGACAAAAAGAGGGAAGTAATTCCAATTACGTTGTAAGCAGCCTGGACGTGCGCCATAGCAAAGGCCTCATGAGGCTGGTTTTCCAAGATTAGTTTGTCACTTGGCAACACTCCGTGAGCTAAGTGTTGAGCGGAGACATGCGAATGGGGCATTCCCGAGTCGCCCCTCTTGATGGTCCATCTGGGACGGAAAATGGGATCCTTCTCGATGGGAAGATCCTCAACCACCAGCGGGGGTACTGGAGGAGTTGGCGCGCGAAGCCTTTTTACAACGGGAGAAGAACCATCCCCCGTGCTCTCTTTCCTTTTCCCCTTCGAAGCCTTTTGCAGCAGACCCATGAAGTCACCTTTTGCACCTCCTCCTTTGCCAGCCATCTCTGTAAAAAGGAAAGGGTTAAGGAACATGTTTACAATTACGTAGGAAAGGAATACATAAACATTGCTTTAGACTCTACCTAAACTTGGGGTCCTAGAAGACGACGTATCTATCGTCGGGTCCTGAGCCTTAGGCTTCGAAATAATTCGAGGTTCTAGAACAGGAGTTGGAGAAACAGGCGTGTCGGAGGCGGGAGGGATGAGCCTCGCATGCCGCATCTCTTGATCTGTAAGGGGCTCATCAATATTGAGAACACCCCTCCTATTTATGTGATCGAGTAGTTTCTTGGTCACAGCATTGGGAGACAAGAACCCATCCTTTTCAAAATTTTTACAGAAACCGTTCCACTTTCTTGGGAACTCCCATTTGCCGCTTGGCCTCTGAATGAAAAAGTATCGGGAGTGCCAGCCTTTGTTGGACTTGGGACCTCCCTTTATCACTCTGATTCGGTTGTGAATATAATACCAACCATCACCTTTCGCCACACTTTTTATAAAGCATACCTCAAGGTATAATCTCATGAAATCATCAACAGTCACTGGATACCCTGAGGTCTGCACAAGATAGATCAACCCAACTAGTTTTCTCCATCCGTTGGGCACAAGTTGACCTGGCGCCATTTTATAGTGGTTGAAAAAGGCAACAGCAAAGGGGTGCATGGGAACCCTATAGCCAGATCTAATCTGACCTTCGTAGACACTCGTTTCCAAGTTCGTACCATAGTTGGCAGGCTCTTGGAGTGCAGGAACCCGAGCAGAAAAGGGAGGAGGCAAAGGATACTCCTTCAAAAGCTCAACTATGCTTTCTTTGGTCATCTTGTTCCTCTTCTCATCTGCGGCGAACCAAGTGTCTTCATCAAATCTATCCTCGGCTTCATCTTTGATTTCCCCAAGGGCATCTCTACGGCAAAATGAAGTGCTAGTTTGGGGAGTAGAAGTTCCTACTTGGCTCCTAAAAGTTGAGGTACCTACTTGTGAAGATCTACTCTCAGAATCACTCTCTAAATTGTTCTCTGTGGAACTACCGGAGGGCGACGAAGAACTACTCGAAGTGGCTGAAGACATATTCTAAGAGAAGCTACGGTGTGGAGAGCTATGAAAAGGAAATAGATATGTGCCGAACAGGAAGAGAAGAAGAGAAACTTACTTGTTGACAGATGAGCCGAACAGAGTGAGAGTGAGTAGCAGGGGGCAAATGAGGAGAGGAGTCCAAATATATAGAAGAGTGTTGGAATAACCGCCCCTACGAAGGCGGTAACATTCAAGACACGTGTCGTCCGGGATTCCCGGAGCATTAAATTTTGAAATTCAAAAGTTAACCGCCTCAACATTCAAGACGCCTTCATGGTTCCCTGACACGTGGCAAGACAAAAGGCTGATCCATTTCCGACCAGGACGTCCGAGCAGAGGTCCCGACCAGGACGTCCGAGCAGAGGTCCCCACCAGGACGTCCGACCAGAGGTCCCGACCAGGAAGTCCGACCAGAGGTCCCGACCAGGTTGTCCGACCAGAGGTCCCGACCAGGTTGTCCGACCAGAGGTCCCGACCAGGTTGTCCGACCAGAGGTCCCGACCAGGTTGTCCGACCAGAGGTCCCGACCAGGACGTCCGACCAGAGGTCCCGACCAGGACGTCCGATCAGAGGTCCCGACCAGGAAGTCCGATCAGAGGTCCCGACCAAGAAGTCCGACCAGACTTCCCGACCAGGACGCCCCACCAGACCTCCCGACCAGGACGTCCGACCAGGCCTCTCGACCAGGACGCCCGACCAGACCTCCAGACCAGGATGCCCGACCAGACCTCCCGACCAGGATGCCCGACCAGGCCTCCCGACCAGGACGCCCGACCAGGCTTCCCGACCAGGACGCCCGACCAGACCTCCCGACCAGGATGCCCGACCAGACCTCCCGACCAGGACGCCCGACCAGACCTCCCGACCAGGACGCCCGACCAGACCTCCCGACCAGGATGTCCGACCAGACCTCCCTAACACATGCTTCTGAGTGCAGAATTCTAAAAAGTTCCGCTGAATGACAAACCTGGATAATTCTTAGCTGAACTGCCTTCGGTCTGTTGTTACACATGTGCCTTTAACCGTTCGCTCAAGGGAACCGTCAAAGGCAGGGGGCATTATGATATAGCTAAAATATCCCCCTAACCAACTTATGACACGTGGCATGGATGACTTTGAGCGGAACTGAGGAATCTGTATCGGGACAAAGTCTGAGGGAGGTGATAGAATCCGTTTAGGACTCAACTGCTAAAAGGATTAGTCCTGGTAGGACTCTACTACGTGAGGGATCAGCGAGGAAAGAATCCTAAAGGAGAGAGGAGTCTGGGAAATGGCCTACATAAGGGAAAAATCCTCAGGTACACAGACAAGTTCACACACAAGCACCCAGTGCATTCTTACGCTATTCAGAGCTCTACCCTAGTAGCAACGTTCTGACTTTAGCATCGGAGCCGCCTCCACCGGAACATCCCCGGTGGTCACTCCGTGTTCTATTTTGCAGGTCCAATTCCTAGCCGTGGATCCCGATCAATATTCTAGCAGCAACAGCACGTATGTCCCATGCCGAGCATCAGGTACTGAAATGCTGACATGCTAGACGAGAAGAATACCATGAATGAACACGTAGCCGCTGTAACCTGCATCACGATAGAAAGTGATCGCAATGAGGAAAAAATAGTTTCACCTTATAATCTTTAGATCAAGTGGGAAGGAATAGGATTTCCTTCCGAACAGATTGTGCATAGGAGCTGAAACAGACACAAAGCGGAAGTGAGAGGCATAACTTACTTCAGGGGCAATTCCGAGCTGTAGAAGAAGTGGACTTACTAGCATTCCACCACCAATTCCAAAAACGCCTCCCAAAAGACCTGCCAGTAGTGCCATTACTGGGAAAATGAGCTTGTTTGATGGTGCACCTGTAGCCTGGGAGCCTATTTCCATCATCAAGAAGTGAAAGTGTTGGCTTGTGTGAGGAAATATTGAAATGTGTGCTCTCTACAGTAGGAGAAATAGTAAAATATTGTGTCAAGCACCTGCTGATCGGGAGTTTTATTTCGGAGCTTCTCTCTTCTCCTGTACAGGATCCAGGAGGTAAAAAATATGGCTAGAGGACCCTGAATCATCGATAGAATCCAATACTCCACTCCACATGGCTCTCCAGGCACCATACTCTGCATAAAGTTTGCAGTCAAAAGTACCCAAATCTGGCTAAAGTTTATTATCGTGTTGAATTCTTGGATGGTAGGCAATGATACATTTTTGGATAGGATACCAGTACTTCACGCACGTATTGCATGGATCCGAAACAATGGGAATTTTCTTGTAGTAACTAGACTTTACGGACGATCATGCTAGCACATTGGTAATAACACAGCTTTGTTCGTCCAAAGGGGTAGTTGATGTGGAACTTCAGAAGTTTCACACTAGTGTTTGTTTAATCAGTCTCAGTTATTTTTCATTTTTCATTTTTCAGTTGATAGGTAGACAGAGACACCTAGTCCAATGGGGCATGGAATATTTCCATGGCCGCTTTCGTGCATACAGCTTTATACTTAGACAAAATACAGCTACAGCTCACTCTCAAAGTCCTGAGGATAACCTAAACAAATGAAGCTCAAGGACTTTTTAAAGATCTAGTCTCAGCATAAGACCACCCTTGATGAGGACTCGTGAAAAGTAAGCTTGATAAGCAGTATCTAAACTAGGAAGAGGTGAAATTGCTACTGTTCCATTCCCGAATTTCGTATTGGCTGAAATAACAAAGCTAATCATTAAATGAACGGTCTATCAGGCCTGATTTGGTAACGTTCTTTGTTCATATTCTTTTTTCTCACAATACCAGAATAGGAAGACCGGTCTATCGCAGTATTAATGAAACAGGCAGGATAGATGCGGTCGAAGTTAACTGAATCAGGGAGAAGCTCTCAAGTTGTCACTCTATTCGCCTACGTGACAACTGACAATGATGGCAGTTCATGGGAAGATGCTAAACGTTCTGAATGTAACTCAATTGCATCCATAAACTGTGGTTTCCTTGGCACTCAACATTGCCACGTGAACATTTATGCTCAAGAAGCTGTCAAACATGACTATAGCCTTTAAGGTTACAAAGGAGCAAACATACCTGTCCATATCGATTCCCACGAAGAAGGTACAACAGGAAGAAGGAAAACCAGATCAATATCAAGGCACCCAGTTTCATCCATGGGATACCCAATTTGCAGTTCTCATTCCCTCCCAAAAGAGGCTCACTTTCATCGCAAATCTCATCTCTCATCACCAACCCTTTTCCGAGTCTTCCACACCCATCTCTTGTCACCTCTTCCGACTCCAGTCTCCAATAAAGTACCCCTGATTTACAAGTCTTAAAGCTAGACCAAGCAAGAAAAACTGCAAACAATGCTGTAATCAGCCACTCAGGTAGCACAACGTTGCAAATTATGCCAATACTTACTCCGAATAACATGCATGGCTCTGATAGAAGTGTTATGTCATAGTCAATCAATGTCTTACCACCAAACATGTTGCACACAACATTGGCAAAAGAACCACCTGTGACCATAAAAGCCGAAAAGCTTGACGCTGTTCTCAGGTCAATACCAGCTACTACCGTTAGTATGGATATGAACAAACCACCACCACCAATTCCACCAGCACTGGATATAGAGAAAGCAATGAAGCAGAGAATACCTGCTGCAACAAGGGAAGGTTTTAGTCTCAATTGGGTAACTTGGGATTGTGTTTGGAGAGTGACCAGTTGATGGATTTTGTGCAGGATTGACTCATTTGTTTCTGAGCTGGGTTCTACTTGGTTTGCGTGGGTATGGGTGATAGTGATGAAAATGATGAAATGGACTAGCATTGTCAGGGAAATGCTACTCTTCATTTTGGTTGTTTCAATTGGAGTTCCTCCTAGTGAATGTTGTACTTCTGTTTGTGAGTTAGATAGCAGATGAGGCTCTCAGTCTTTGGTAAGGATGATGGGAAAAGATGCTGCATGAGAAAAAACAAACATTAGACAGCAACTTAATTATGTTACGAATGTTAATTTTATTTATGCAAGAGCATGCAAATTAAGAACGACTTAAGTAGACGTGTCACGTGTTCCAGACCAAAAAAAAAAAAAAAGAAAAAATAATGCAAAGGAAGAATGAGCTCTGAGTGAGATACCATATGGCTCAATCTAGGCATACATGTACCTGATATAATGTGGGCAATTGTTCAGACTGATCCCATTCTCCACCAACCCGAACATGTTATTGTACATATTTCACATGTGAGTTTAGCTGAGCATACCAGCTTCGAACGACTGGATGTGTCTCCTAATACTTGCTACTTACTACTGCCCGTTTTTCGATGCACAACTTTGAGCAGCACGTTGCGGTTGGATTTGCCCAAACCATAAGCGAGCACTTCCATGCGTACTCTGTCATGTGTTATAGTGAATGAGTTGCTAAACCAAACGCATCACGACAAAACTTGTCATGATTCAATTTTCGTAGAATCTATACTACATCGTGAGGATGAAAATCAAGGATCTTTCAATTAGCAATAGTGCTTACATCGATTTGGAAACTCCTATAGCAATGATGCTTATGTAGTGAGAATCTATACTACTCTGTCATGTGTTTCCTAATGCTTGCTACTTTTACAGTTTTACACCAGAAAATCCGGTTACTCATGGAATCTCAGCTCAAACCAAGATGATCGACATTGCCACAAGAGCAGCAACCTTCCGCACATCACAACACCATTGCATCCGTGCCCCTTAAAAAAGGGAGAATAAGACCAAACACCATAGGATGCAAAAGGCTGACTTAAAAGAGGTCATATTCCCCCTCCCCATCCCCCACACTTTTGACTGATTACCCGCATGAGCCCGGAAAGTCTCAGCCCCCCCTCCCTCCCCATGGCCCCAAGTATCTGATTCCCGTGCCAAAGTCCTGCATTCAGAACAAACTGACATAGAAACAAATTTACTTATGCAGATTGTCTCTGATGATATGTTGCATGACTTCGTAAGTCACAATGACATGTCATAAGAAATTTGCCCAGGGTTAACAAGTATCTACATGGACATAAAGAGATATCCTTAGAGGTTCTTCATTGCTTTTACCACCAATAACTCAAAGTGGGATTCTTTAAAGGTTAAAGGAAGTTGCACCTATCGAAATTTTTGAAAATTGAGACGACAAATTTTGAACTAGAGAATTTTATGGAAATTATTTTTAAAGCAGCCTCACCTTTTTAAAAAAATAATACTGAAAACAGCCTTTGGGGTAGTGGAGTAATAGCTTTCCACTCTTCCACGTGATATGGTCATTGGATTGATCAAAAGTTAAGGATTTAGTTCAAGAAAAGTTTGAGGGGCTTGCTCTATTGTTTTCCCGATCTTTGTATGTTCGTACTTCGAGGATCTTGTAAGGAGGAGGCATGCCCTTTTGTGCATGCAATCTTACTTCTTTAATACAATTTTTACCTTACCTAGAAGCATATTTTGATCAAGATATGTGATTATGTAAACCACCTGATGGCAAAGTTCGTAGAATTGCACGATATGAAAATCACAGTTCTTTTCCACGTCTTCTTCACAATCTTACTTTTTTGTTATTACACTATTCATCATATCTTCTAGGTAAGGAACTATGAACTTGTTGAGCTTTACGTTATCAAAATCACTTACTTAACCTCAAGGGTACCAAGGTGCCATTTCTTCATTGGGGCATTAGCGCACTTGATTACTTCAACGTAAAAGCTAATTATTATTAGTTCATTATTAGTATGAGATACATTTACAAATCATGATGCTTTCTCTAAAGTGATGAAAGTACTTTCTGTAAAGTGAAATGGACAAGCATCTGAGATGGATTCATAGATCATGATTCTTTATTTCCTCCTTTTCTTTTCGTACCATGACACAGTAGGAGCTTTTGAACACCCCCACTAAGCTTGATTTTCAGCTGTTCAGCTTAATCCTCAGTGTGCCTAAACCACATAACCCAGTTTTGCCATCTGTTTTTGGGTATTATTTAACTTTCTGTACGATAACCTTCACTCCTATACAGCTTCTTTTGGCTGATTTTATCTTAATCTTCTCAATGTAAGTAGTATAGATGGTGGTACTTTATTTTCCAAAAAGAATAGGAGGTCTTAGACCGCACCCAATCCATGTAGTAAACCGTTCTCCATCTACTTTTGTCTCTGCAGTTGCAGCTTACCACGGAGAAACTCAGTGCAACTTTTCAACATTCAAGCAGCCCAAATTCCAGGAGTCAATAAACATTTATGAGTAGTTGTGATAGTATGAGTATGCATTAGCACTCAAATGCTATAAAAAACCAGTGTTAGGCTGGTTCTATTATGAACATTTATGTTACGATTTCCTATGACTTGTTCCTCAACAAGGCTTTTGGAATCGCATATGTTTCCCACTTATATGGTCCATCCAGACTTGAAGGGCTCCAAAGCTTGTCATTAGGACAACACTGAGAATCATTACTGTACCAAGTGAAAAGACAATGAGGGAGGGCCTCCCGTGTTCCTTTATGGCTCTCTGTAGTAACAGTAGTCCGATAAGTGAGCCCACGAAACAGATGATGGTGAAGATGAGGGCGCTACGGGTGTGCTCCATGCCCAACAAGAAGTATTGCATAGCAGACACGGCTGAGGATATTAATACAATGACTGAACAAGTTGCCGCTATTACCTGCACCGTGAGCGACGGCAATCATGGCATTGACGAGATGCTGTTTGCTCTTATGATGTCATTCAGGATCTGTAGTGCTTAACCATAAGGTTCCATTTTGGTAAATTCATCAAATTGAACAGATTTGGTTGTTTGTATGATAACTTTTCAACTAGAACGCCAAAAAATTGGTGCACATTTTCATATCTTTTATTCGAATTCTAGCTGCCACAGAATGTAGTATTTTAAAGCATCACCCTGTCTACTGTTACTGAAGATTAGCACACCTTCGCATAAATAGGCCTATAGAACGACATTATTTTTGAATTGGCAAACTCCATAGAAGCTCAACAATTGAGATTCAAAGATGCCAGACTTATGTAAGGTGCATATTGCGGAGAATCCTAGCATTTTTTGGGGAACCCTTTGTGCAAAATATACTAATTGACTGATAACGAACTTACTTGCAAGTAAAACAGCTACTCTCTAACTTATTACGAGTTAATATTAACTATTGTATTTTCAAAACTACTCTCTAATATGAATATAAAAACTATAATATTTTTTATTTAGAAGAAAAATTAATGTTACAATTAAGATTAAACAACTTATGAGACTTAGAAAAAAAAATGATCTAACAACTGATTTGAATTTTGATAGGTACCTTAGTTTTATATTTGATTAATTTTGCAAGAATAATGAGGGTTGTATAATTTAAAAATTAATTCTAAATATTTTAGAAATCAACCTAATCAATACGCTAACTTATTATGACTTAATCTTGACTATTGTATTCGTAAAACCACTCTTTAATGTGAATATAAAAATTCATATATCGAAAAAAATGAAAATCACATACTAGATTTAGAAGGAAAAAAATGACGTTCTAATTGAGTTAAATGTACTATAATTATTCATATATATAGACATACGTAATATACATAAAATAGTCATCGTTAAAAATGAATAATGCGATATATAGATTTAATAAATGAAGTATAGATCAACATTTTTAAATAAAACCTCACGACCACCAAACTGGTTATATATCATATATAAGGATTTTAAAAACAAATCAATATCTTTACTACGATTTATTGTTGAACAAATTCATGGTACAATTATCGCGATATTGTAAACCTTATAAATCTAGAAAATCAATTGTACAACGTTTAAACTCTATTCTATATACATATATTTAAGTATTAGACTTTGATTTTGACTATTAAAACCTTGATTAGATTGTCATGTAATTCTTGCGTAATATTTGCATACGCATATATGTTTACTTTAGTTCCTTTGAACTATAAGTTGAAAGAACAATGAGTACATTGTGTTACGGTACCGCTTGACGATATAAAAAAAAGCTTAAAGAACACAAAAATTTAGCGATGATACTGTAACACAATTTACTCATTGTTCTTTAAACTTACAGTTCAGAAGAACTAAAGTAAACATATATACCTATGCAAATATTGTGCAACAATTGCATGACCATCTAATCAAGACTTTAATTTTAATTGTATATGAGATGAAAAAATATTCTACTGGATATCATGTTCGTATCTTAATATATTGGTGATATCTTAAAACAATGATTCATGAATAAGATAAGAATAGACTATGATATTTACGATTCCAAAGATAAAGAATTCTTAACTTAACTTTTCAAGTTAAGAGACTTGATTTTGAAAGGGTACATGTTGGACCACTAAAAGAACTTAATAATAGTATAGTATTGACAAGTTACTTGAAACTGTTACAAGTAAAATATTAAAAATTTCTTACCAGCAATTATAGTTTTAACAAAAGTATATTATTTTTTCCCTTAAGCTGTTAATCTCTTTTTATTTTTTGAAATGTGGTATGCATTTACACTTTTTGTAACTTTTTAAAATATTTTACTAATTTACTCGAGCTTGACTCACGATCCTGAGTTATAATATCTAATAATTGAGGCAAGAAACGCAATCATAGCTCATAATACTTCATTGCATTGTATTCCTAAAATAATAAGAGTTAAAAAAAATAATGTTAAATATATTAATGTAGCTAAAGATCTCCAAACAAAATTTTGAAAGGGTCCTTGATTTTGTAATTAATTAAATCGGCAAATATAGTAAACATTTAAATAATAAGCCTTGTGCAATTTAAAAATGAATTCAAAATATTCAAAATTTTCTAACCAATATAGTAACCTATTATGATTTTATTTGAATATTATAGATAAAAAAAGCTCTTTAACATGAAATATTAACCTGTAAAATATAAATTAATTAAGAGATTTAATAAGAAAAATTAGGTACTATTTCAGATTCATATTTAAGTTTTTTGTAAATTCAAATATGAATCTAACATGATAAATATGTTGGTTAAACATTTTGGTCAATAATTTTCTTACTCTAAGGTTTTGCTCTATCCTATTGAGTCGCATTGGTTAAATTTAGAAATACCATGATATGCATATTCTATATGAGATATATTGAAAAAAGAATAAATTTAAAATCTTATTATGCAAGCATTTTTAAAATTCAACTAATTTTATGGTAGAAAAGTTTTGAACCAATTTTTTTCTATGGTACTTTTATTGTGAGTAATTAAATTCTTAAGCATTCTAAACTCTGCATTAGTAATAAACCATTTATGATTTTATGTTAATTTTTATAATTCTAAATAGAATTGCTTATAAAATCAAAAAAGATATTAGTTATGTTTTAATGAATGTAGACTAAAACTTAGAATGAAAACCTTATTATATCTGAAGATAAATTTTACATAGTAAGCATGCTTATTGTGTAATTTGTGAAATCTTGATTAAATTTTGTTCAACAATTTTTTTACTATGAGGTTTTGAGCTATCCTATATAGTCATGTTGGGTAAACTTTTTAAATTGTATATAATTACCTCTTGCACTCATTACATTTTTCCTGTATACTTTGTTAGTGGATTACATTTGCTTTCTAAAAACGCCACATCATCCTTACTTAATTAGTCGTGTTAATTGATTTTTATAAATCACATGCTATAAATAAATATATGGACCAAAATATTTTCTATCAAAATTAAACTAATGTATTAACGTTATGGACAGCCTATTGAAATGTACAAATTATTTTTAAAAGATGCTTAGAAAATAATAGCAAATTGATCTCAATATGTTCTCGACATATTTTTATCAGTAGAATTTACTTTTTTTTTGTGTACTAAATAAATTTTTAATTTTTTTCATTTATATAATTATAATTAGCAAATATGCACAAGGACATTACTTATTGATATTTTACCAGAAGAGTTAATTTATTTTATTACAAGAAAGTTTCAAACCAAAAATTAAAGTAACTATCTTTGATGAAATAACCATAAAACTATAATATTGTGCAATATGTTTTATTATGTATTTTAAAACTATTAAAATAAATTATTGTTAATAAACCGTCCCGTGCTTGGCACTGGGATTATGGGCTAGTTTTAACTTAAAAGAGGGGGTAAAAAAAAAACAAAAGAAGAAAAAGGGCCCAACTTAAGAGCAATAAAGGTTGCTTTTCCGCACAGTAGCCACCCACTGGCTACATCGGTTGCCTTAAAACACATTAGATAGCAAACTGCACCTCTTTCATTTTTCCTGTTACATCAGCAAACTTCACCCCTCATAAACAGCAAAGTTCAATGCCTTTAAGCTGACAAGATTACAAAAATTTTGGAGCAAAGGATTACTAAGGAAGTAGGATCTCTCCACTGTCAAATCTCAAATTCTACAATCTACCTCAAATCTTAGTACTAGATGACTGCTGCAATGTTAAGATGGGGTAGTCATCCAAAACTATACTGAGCTGAAAGTTGACAGAATTATGAATGAGATACTTATTATTTACTACTCTGTATTGATTATGGATGGCCCAATTCATATGCTTTTCTAGAATCGAAATGGTAAACTATGACTAGTCCATGACCCCTGATGTCTTCGAGGAATCCCTCCATCAAGTAACTACTCCCACGTTCACTTGATCAACTTGGGTGACAGAAAATGAGGGATGCATGAGCTGATGCTTGCGGAAGTTGTACCAATACATGTCTAGTTGCCTAATGCAAGGGCCACCCATAGGGCTGTGGGCACTGGACCAACCAACTGGTCAAACATGCATAATGTCACAGCCCCATTCCCTGGAGAAATGAATGCGTTTATAGAAAAAAGACTTGCTGGCCTTATTTAGGTACAGCAGGTCGCGTCAGAGAAAGAATGTGCCTGGGTTGATTTTACAGATAGCTGCCAATACAAGTACGATGAGGGTGTAGAAAATATTTAGTTCAGGATCGTGTTTTGTTGATTAATTCACTGTTCCTTTCCAATGCATCACTTTTAGGTTTTCACGGTATAAATGTGCCAAAAATGTCGGATCCATGAAGCTAGGAGTTCGGGTTACATATACAAGCACAATGTGCCACATTATTAGCTTAACTGCAGCACTCACCGTGCTGATATGCCAGAAAGTGTAAGTTGATTTACAGAAGGATCTTCTGGTACGGACTGATCAATATGATGGGCAGCTCTCCCGACAGAAAATGCGGGTTTGCTTGGTTCAGGAAGTGCTATTGATTCACTTCCCAACAGAACCACCACATTTGACATAGTGGGTCTTTCTGCTGGATCTTCCTGAACACATAAAAGGGCTATATGGATGCATCTCAGGACTTCTAAAGTAGGGCATTGTTCTGTCAGCAATGGATCCACAAATTCCAATTCATGTCCTTCATTTCTTAGCTGCCATGCCTGCAAACTTTCATTGAGTTTAGGAGAAGAAAGACTACTCTGCTATTGCACTGAGAACTTCAATATAGGATTAAATGGTAGTATGCCTGCCCATCAGAATTAATTTCTAACTTGAAAATAGGATGAAACGGAAAGGAGGAAGGAAAATAGAAAGTTACATGTGCAAGGAGTGTTTTAGCATGTTCTGTGAGGTAAAAGCCACTATTTCTTTTCCCACTTATGATCTCAAGCAAGATGACCCCAAAACTGAAGACATCAGACTTTACGGAGAAAAGCCCTTCCATTGCGTACTCTGGAGCCATGTATCCGCTGTTCAAAGAATTTTGACAATCGTTTTATTCCCGTTTAACTAAGAGTGTCTAGTCGAAAAGACAAGAAGCAGACTTACTATGTTCCAACAACTCTCCTGGTGTTGGCTGCATTTTGGTCCTCACCAAATATCCTTGCCATTCCAAAGTCTGATATTTTTGCAAGCATATCTTGGTCTAGCAAAACATTGCTAGGCTTCAGATCTCTGTGTATAATTCTCAACCTTGATTCCTCGTGAAGATATAGAAGTCCTCTTGCAATTCCATTAATTATGTTAAGGCGTATATCCCAGCTGAGCAGCGAGCGTTTCTTCACATCTGAAGTATCATACAAGTCTCTGAAGTCAGGTTGATCCTTGAAAATCTCGCGAGCTACAAACAACATTAGATATGGTTGTGTTTCTGGTATTCTCTATCTAATAGCATATTCATACCTCATGGGCCATGGCATAGTAAAATTAACTGACTAAGAAAGCCGAGCCACTTATATACAGATTTGTATGGTAATATTCTGTAGCCGGAGCTGTTCTGTCTCCATCCAATTCCTATTTATTTTGGTGATCAATAAACAGGTAGGGGTCCATAACAACCCCCCCCCCCCCCCCCCACCGTAACAGGTGGTTTACGTTAGAACTAAAAGAGGATATGCAGGAGGATCAAAAGAACAAAGACAAACCAAAAATGAAGACATCAAGGCTTTTGTTGGGCATGTACTCGTATATTAGCAGCTTTTCGTCGTCCTCTATGACACAACCCAAGATTCTCACAAGGTTCCTGTGTTGAAGTTTTGCGATTAATATGATCTCATTCTTTAGCTCCACTAATCCTTGCCACGATTTCCTCGACAGCCTTTTAACTGCTACCTCCTTCCCATGTGATAGTACGCCCTGAAGATATTCCAGTTGGATATTATTTGATTAGTAGAGAAATGGGGCTAGAAGACTTCTTTGGAGTTTAATCACAAAAGTAGACGTTACCATGTAAACAGCCCCAAACCCTCCTTGTCCAAGCTTGTTAGAGACTGAGAAGTTGTTTGTAGCTGTCTTTATCATAGCCAACTCCAAGAAGGGCAGTTCCTGTGAGCTGACTACATTCATTTCATCCCCAACCATAGTAGTGTTAACGGGGGTCAACGAGTAATTCAACATTGAACTTTGGCCTTTCTCGTCACCTGCAAAGGACACGAGAGCTTGAGTGCATTGTACTCTAGGACCCTTATGCATTATGCATAAAAAAATTACCTATTTGTTTCGCTTTCCTCTGCCAGCGATGTAGCACGTAGCTACCAGTGAGAACTGCTACCAGAATTGATGAAGCGCAGGCAACTGCCACAACCACCCACATTTTCCATTTACCCCCTGCATTTTAGCACTGCTATTTTGCGATCAATCGCATTTGGATTTGATCTCAAAAAGTAGCCAACATCAAGAAAACTAAAAGAGGAGTGACCAACAGGGTTACATGATAATCAAATTGAGCCAGACTGAAGAAGCGGAATGATCAAGTAATCGTTATAAATGTCTCGATATGTTACCTTTTGGGTCCTTGTAAAACGGGTACATCTCAAACCTCACATTACAGTTCCTGCTGAAAACAGTCCCGCCTTCACGATATTTACATCGTCCTTCAAGGTCTCCCAAGGCTTGGGTAAAACAGCTTCTACAGTTATCTCGAGAAATGTCCCTTGTACACTGTACAAGCCCAAAAATTGTCTCACTTTGGGAATATTTGACTTTTCCAGTGGCAAACATGAGATTAGAGGCATCATATGCAGCCTTCTCAGAGAGCTCGTTCATCAGACTATATACCACTTGAAAATGGTCTTGGTTAGACACATTTTTCTCCATGTTATTCGAATCTGGATACTTTCCAGTATAAACCATCGATGAGAAGAACATCTGATAGGAATATCGAATCTGACATAACTCATACCATATGATTGCATCTTCACTTTGGCACTCTTCCGTGATATCTTGGCTTGCGTTTACAACACATTTCTGGCATGCTTTTGGAGTGACATCTCCTCTACATAATGCTTGTCCAAAGAGACTATCAGAACCATTTCCTACTGAAGTACCATAAAATCCGTCTTTCAGAGAGGTATCTGAAGATAAAGACTCAAGCAGGCTTTTGAGGTTCTTTTCAAACGGGCTACCAGGCGTGTAATTAGCTGTCGTGTCAGAGCAAAATGTAAAGTGAGGTTCCGCGCTAGCTAGGGTAAGCATTAAGAAGAGCATATCTAGAACTGTAGTGTTTTTGCTCTTCGTTCTTTGAGAGCACATTGGTTCCTGAGGTAAAAAAAAAGGTCAGTGAATCTGGTTGAACTCATCTCGACAATCTAAGGTTTGCGTACCATTTTATATATGCTGAAAGTTGTGAATATTACTAGGAATCTTCCACACCGGTGCTTGGAAATTAGCTAAAGGGGCAGCAATGAAAGTCCTGCAGAAAAACTATGATTTTATAGAAAAAAACAAAAGGAAATGTAACATCATTGCCTTATTATGATTCTAGTGTTATTGGGTCTACATTAAATTTGTTAACTACTTTTTTTCTTTTTTTGAAACAGGAGAACTACAATTCATATTCATATGACCGTTGGTATATGGGAATTTGAACTCATCATGACCTTGAGGCTTGAGATCATTATTCAAGACTTTTTGCCACGCCACCACCACTTGGGAGATCTGCTAACTACTCATAACATCACTCTAGAAACTCAGACGCAGTAATAGTGCCGCCTCGATATGACGGCATTAAGGAATACCACTATTTTATTGGCAAGTTTCTGAACCGTATTATACTTTTCTCTCAAGATAAGATTGGGTTCTCTTGCTTGACCATTTTTCTTATTTCCCTGGGTAACCGCTGTTGATGTTTCAACGGCAGAACCTTGGATGTTATATCAAGACCGAGTCGTGGCTGTTTTTCTTATTGATTATTCTGTTTACTTCATTTTCTATTTTTGAATATTTTGCCAACCACTCTTCAGTCTTTAATATGCATGCCGTTGACTTCAAAATCTATTGAACTTATCCGCAGTGTACCGGTTCTCGCGCAGTTGACAAATTTTATAGTCATTGCGCTAATAATTTACGTTCTTGCAAAGGGTAAACTTTCTTTAGCAGGCTTAGACCTTGTTTGCTAAGTCAGAAGATAAGATTATATATATATAGGTATAGCAAGTTGGCAAACTACGAATATAGTGCATTGGCTCATATCGTCCAATTTAAATTCACCTTAATTCTAGCCGTATTCCTTGATTTTCACATGCTTATCGGTGGTTTTGAATTCCTTCGTTGGTTTTGAATTTAAAAGAAAGAGACAACAACCCGATTAGGCGTCTATACATTTTTTAACATAATTTTTTTTAATCTAGTAAACCTCTAAACGACTCATATAATTAGATACCAGACGAATCAATGAGTCACCAGAATTTTTTAATCAATCTACTTCTAAATTGTCTTATAAGAGAGGGTCAAAATGCTTTGATTTCTTATGCTTGTGCAAACATGATCATCCTTTACCTTATGTAGCAGACATGTTGATTCAACTAACTAGTAAGGATCAAGTGTTTTGCACGTTATATAGTGACTAGCCCAGAAACCCGTGCCAAGTACAAGATTGTTTTATCAAAAGTCAATTATTTTAGTAGTTTTGAATTGTATAATAATATCTATTGCACAATTTTATATTTTCATGATTTATTCATAAAAAATATTACTTTTATTTTTGGAGGGGTAAACTTTATTTTAATAAAATTAATTAATCCTTGTGGTGAAATATCAATATGCAATGTCGTTATGCATATTTGTTAATTCTGATGGAAACTATATAGGTGAACAAAATTAGAAGTTTATTTAGTACACAAAAGGAAAAAGGTAAATTTGACTAATAAAAGAATATGGACAACGTATTAAGATCAATTTGCTATTGCCTAAGAAGTTTTCATTTTCTAAGTATCTTTTAAAAATATTTTGTATATTTCAATGATTTGCCCATAACTTTAAGTATATTTTAGTTTAATTTTGATTGAGAAAACGGTCCATATATTTTTTCTATAGCATGCGATTGATAAAAGTTAATTAACACGACTAATTAGATAAGGATGATGTGTCATTTTCAGAAGCAAATGGATCTACCAATAAAGTATACAGAAAAAATAGTTGTTATTGCATGAGGTAATTATATAAAGTTTAAAAAATTTAATCAACATGACTAAATAGGATAGCTCAAAAGCTCGTAGTAAGTAAAGTGTTGAAAGATTTTAAAATAAAATTTAGCAAAGTATATAAGAAGCATGCTTACTAAGTCAGATTTATCTTCAAAGATAATATGATTTTAATCTAAGTTTCAGGCTACAATCATCACAACACAACTTATATCATTTAAATTTTTTTTATGCAATTTTAGTTTTTAGATATCAGGTTCTTTTCTTTTCATATAAGAAAGTCTTTAAGGGGATAAAAGTTAACAAAAAATTATAACATATTGGTATATTACTAATGCAGAATTTAGAATATTTAAGAGTTCAATTACTCACAATAAAAAAACCATTAAAAAACATTTGTTCAACATTTTTTCAACATAAAATTAGTTGAATTTAACTCATCCTCGCATGCTTAAGGTTTTAAATTTACACTATTTATTTAATATATCTCATATAGGATATGCATATTATGATATTTTTATGTTAACTAATGCAACTGAATAAGATAACACAAAACCACAGAGTAAGGAAATCATTAACCAAAATTTTTAACCAACATCTTTATCAAGCTGGATTCATCTTTGACTGTACCAAGGTTGACAATCTAGCTAATTGAAATCTGAATTAACCATGCTAACTTTGTTTTTGTATTGTAAATAACTTTACGATGAAATTCTACAATAACTTCTTTGCGTTACTGCATTCAATATGAAGTAAAAGTTACAAACACTATATGTCAAATAGAAAAGTGCCGGTAAAGGTCAATACTATCTTGGATGGGGTCTTTATATAATTTGAAAACTACTTTTAAACAATCTAAAACTCTCCCTAATCAATATATTAATCTATCAAAATTCAATTTTGACAATTATATCTCTAAAAAACTTAGTCTAAGATGATAATAAATATCTATAGATGAAAAAAATATAAATAAGTTTTGATATTGTAAAACAAAATAATGATCTAATAATTGATTTAAATTTGATGAGGCCTTATTTTTAAACTTAATTAATTTCACGGGAATAATATTAGGACTTAATATTACTATTAAGTCTTAATATATTAGTATATTGAATACACATACACACACATGGGAGCTGATCCATTGCTCGCGCGGGCAATGGATCAGCTGTTGCCCGCGCAATCTGATCGTCCACGCGGCTTTATGGGCGAGCCTGATGGTGAAATACCGTCCGCTATATTATGTAGCGGACGGCAAAAACTAGGCCGTCCACGCACGGAATAGCTGATCCATTGCCCCCGCAAACAATAGATAAGCTCTACACACACACACACACACACACACACACACACACACATGCGAATGCGAGAGCGAGAGCGAGAACGAGAACAAGAGAGTTTCTTTGTAATCTATAGATTTTTTCTAACGCATGTAAGTGAAATAAAGTCTTAATATGTTGGTATATTACTGATCTAGAACTTTAAAATGCTTAAGATTGAATTAATAGTGAAATAAGGACACCATAAAAAAAGATTGGCTTAAATTTTCTTACAAACAAAGTTTATTTAATTCAATTCATGTTTAACCTACTATATTGTGTAGAAATTTTGTAATAATGTTAGATTAATGAGAGCATCCATCGATCTACACCCTCTTCTACCTGCTAAGCTACACCCCTTATTTCTCAGCTAAAAGATAAACAAAATTCTGCTATTGCCTTTTTTATGTCAAAGTACAGTATAAGAAAAACCTTCCAAGATTTAATTCCAAACATTATAAGATTTTAATATTGCATGCTATTTTTAAGAGTAATTTAATAATTTATGCTTCTATTATAAATCACATATGTGGTTCTTTCTTTTTTATTTCATAAATGTAGGTTTTGGTTTTCATGTTATCTAGGTTATTATACTGGATTAATTGTGCTTTAAAATATTAACAAATGATAAAATGAGTAATTTATTTTAGTAGTATTGAAATGCATACTAAAATATCTTGCACACTTTTATAATTTTATGGTTATTTCATCAAAGATAGTTACTTTAATATTTGGCTATAACTTTCTTGTAATAAAATAAACTAACCATTCATAAAATAAACTAACCTTTAACTTTCTTGTAATTTATGACTTACATTTTGGCTTGAATCAAATATATTATTTCAAATTCAAAACTTTAGGGTAAGAAAATATTTTTAATCAAAATATTTAACTCAATTAGAACTTCATTTTTCCCTTCTAAATCTAATATGTTATTTTTATTTTTTAGATCTATGAATTTTTATAATTGCATTAAAGAGTGGTTTTAAGAACACAATAGTCAAAATTAAGTTAGAATAAGTAAGTGTATTTGAGTTCTAAAATATTGAGATTTAATTTTTAAATTATACAACCCTCATTACTCTTGTGAAATTGATAAAATTTAAAAATAAAGTACCTATCAAAATTTAAATCAATTGTTAGATCATTTTTTTTCTATGTCTCGTAAGTTGTTTAATCTTAATTCTAACATTAATTTTTCTTCTAAATTGAAAGTTATATATATATATGTGTGTGTGTGTGTGTGTGTGTGTGTGTATATATGTGTGTGTGTGTGTATATATATATATATATATATATATACACACACACACACACATACACACACACACACACACACACACACACACACACACATATATATATATATATATATATATATATATATATATATATATATATATATATATATATATGAAAGTGATATTGAAGATACAATAGTCAATATTAAGTATATTTTAGTTAATAACCCCAGGTTAAGTAATCTTTCAGTCAATTCATTCTCATCTTGATCGAGCTATTAGTGGAGTTGAAAGACAAGAGTGCCCGCCCCCTCTTTCAAGTAGGCTACTTTTTCAGGAACTTACAGTTCCAATCAGAGCATATAGATCCGTGCTATCATGGGAAAGTAAAGGACAGACCGGTTAATAAGTCTATATAATAATTAGATTGAGTTTTAGAATGATTATAATCAGTTTTCGAATTATATAGGGCGTATTGAAAACCCTTATTACTCTAGCAAAATTAATTAGAAATAAAAATAAGGATCCTATCATAATTTAATTAGATCTTATTTTTATTCTAAATCACATAAGTTATGTGTGTGTGTGTGTGAGAGAGAGAGAGGGGGAGAGAGAGAGTTTTATTCATATTAGAGAGTGATTTTAAAGATACAATAGTTAATATTAAGTTTTAATAAGTTAGTATAATGATTAGGTAGAGTTTTAGAATGATTAGAATTAGTTTTGAAATTTTATAGGGTTTACAGAAAACCTTCAGTACTCCTGCAAAATTATTTAGATATAAAAACAATGATCCTAACAAAATTTAAATTAATTATTAGATCACGTTTTTATTGTGTATCTCATAAGTTATTTTTTGGGTTTATTAATTTTAATTTTCATATTAGAAAACACTTTCAAGTACATAATTGTCAAAATAAAGTCTTAATAGATTAGTATATTGATTAGATAGAGTTTCAGAATGATTGAAATTGGTTTTTTAATTATTTTTTCTAAATTAAATATATTATTTTTGTTTTTTTATATATGAGTTTTTATATTCATATTAGAGAGTAGTTTTAAAGATGCAATAGTGAATATTAAGTCCTAATAAATTAGGATCATGATACGGTTGAGTTTGAGAATGATTAGAATTAGTTTTTGAATTTTAAGGACATAATTGTCAAAAAGAAGTCTTAATAGATTAGTATATTAATTAGGTATAATTTTAGAATGATTAGAGTTAGTTTCTAAATTAAATAAGACATACTAATATAGAAGATAATTAATCTTAAAATAAGAATGTGATGACATGTCAAATAAAGAATCGACAATATGTCGCGCAAAGAAGTTATTAGTGTCTTTCTCGCTTCGCTTATTGTATATATTATATAGATTTGAAATAAAAGTATTATAAACTTTGGTTAAAAAATAATTAAAATTAATGAATACAACTATTGTAATTAAACTATAATAACAAATTAGTTGTTAATTGCTAATCAAAGACTTGAAGTATAAAAAGTTCATGACACAAAAGATGGTCTTACTTTCAAACCCCAATTTTTCATGCCAGTTATTTTTAATTTAGATATAATTTACCGAAAAATAAGTTAACATGTTTGGTAAACAAAAAGCAGATGTCTGAAATTATTTATTTATAAATTTATCCATTTTACCCAAATGATGCATATTTTATTATGTAATTTATAACTTGCCTAGATATACTGTTTTATTTGGAATAGATGGCACTAAGGATACATGCAAGGATGTTAGGATGAAAAGCAATATTAATCCAAGCCGTCCCTGGAAAGTAGACTTGTACCTTTTGCAGTTTGACTTGGCCAAACATAATACGTACAAAAAACCAGAAGTGCCACCAATAGCATTGCTGATCTAATTGCATATAAAATGAAGGCCTAATCCCAAAAATGTACCCTCAAGTTTACCCCAAGTATAATTTTAGTATCCAAGTTTGAATGTGTGCCAATAAGTACCCAACTTTTAAAAAGCGCACCAAAGCGCACCAGATGTCGTTAAAAAGTTAGAGAGGTAAAACTGTCATTATTAAAAAAAAAAGACATAAAAGTCTGTCTACGGCCACGTGGCCTGCCTTTTCTTTGACCCCTTTTTTATGTTCCCAAGGAAAATTCAAAATCTTCCTTAAATTGTAACCGCCAAACTTTAGTTCGTCTTTCATCCCCCCAAACTTTGTTGAACACCATTAAGCATACATTAATCAACCTGGCAGAATATCGACCATTGGACATTGGCGATGGGGTGGGAAATACGGCTGACAGAATGGGAAGACAAAGGGAATATGGTGTACGGTAAGTCGTCTGAACCCAATTCACAACAATTATGGCTAATTTGAACCCTAAAACTTGTAAATCTTAACACGTTATTATGGGTGTTTGCGGTGATCTTAATCCGAACTTGCACTGTGTAATTTTTTTGTATTTGCAAAGTGAGTGGTTGAACATGCTTTGTATTTTGAAAGTGTGGTCTCAGACTAATTCTATGCTTTTAATCTTGGGTCAACGATTCATTGTACAGTAGAATAATATGGTCCCATTTTTCTTGTTAATTGTGTAGACCCGAATGGTACACTGTTTACTCTGAGAATCAACCATGGGGAGAAATTTAAAAATATCCCACAGAAAGTGTATGACTCATGTCATACTAAATTTGTGAATTTCTATGACATTGATATTTTTAGTATGAGTCAGTTTGGAAAATTTTGTGATGGTTTAGGGCTAATGGGTTACATGGATATGTTCTATTTAGTGTTAAGGAAGAGGTTAGGGGAAGGACTGGTTAAGTTAGAGGGTGACGATTCATTTGTGCAAATGATGGAGCACATGACTGAAGATATGATCTTTGACATATATCTTGTCCAATTAACAGTAGATGAAGTGGTTAGCAGGGGACAATTTGAAGCTGGGTGGCTTTATGATTGGCATAAGCAGAAACCTAGAATTGTCATAGAGGAATTACATGAACATGGTAATGTGGTTCAACCTAAAGTTGGTCTAGAGCTCGCTTTATACCAACCTACCATTTTAGCCCAAAACACTCAAGAACAGTTGGCTATGGGGGCATTAGAAAATTTGTCAAGAGGACTGACACTACAATTGAAGGGGTTGAAAATGTAAGCAGTGTTCCCCTACACAGTATGATGTAGGGCTGAACATGTTGCTAGTAGTGAGGGGGTGATTGGACAACATAATGAACGAGCTGAGCCTATTGCTAGTGGTAAGGGGGTGACTGGAAAACACAGTGAAGGGGTTGAACATGTTGCAGGCAGTGAAGGGGTGACTGGACAACATAATGAAAGGGCTGAGCCTGTTGTTGGTGGTAAGGAGGTTACTGCACAACACAATGAAGGGGCTGAACATAATGATGCTCATATTGAGGGTGTACCTGCAGAGCCTAATGAAGCCCATGAACATAGTGTTGCTCATAGTGGGGGTGTACCTCTAGAGCACAATGAAAGGGATGCAAGTGATGCTCATAGTAGGGGTGTACCTGCAAGTGAAGAAGACAGAGAAGGGGATTTTATTACTACAGATGAATCATGTATGAATAACTCTAGTGAATGCGATACTGATAATGATAGGTCACATCTTGAAGAAAACTATGATAGTGACTATGAGGGAACATTTGATGAAATCTTAAGAAGTGCTGAACCTGAGAAGGATGAGGAAAGTGCTGTGTTGCAAAAACAGGGCAAAGGAAAAGAGCCAATGGATAATGGGGCTTAATCAAGGGCAAAAGGAAAAAAGGTTATAGCTGAGGAGGGTTAAATCCAAGTGCAAGGGCAAAGGGAAAGAGGTTATGGCTGAGGGGGGTAAATCCAAGGGCAATGGTAAAGGGAAAGATGTTATGGCTGAGAAGGGTAAATCCAAGGGCAAAGGGAAAAAGCCAATGCTAGATGTGAGCACTGAAGATGTTCATGAGTGGTTTGACTCTGGCTCTAATAATGAAAGAGCACCAGACTACCCTGAGTTTAACCCTGAAACTTAGGGGGAAAAACCATATTTTGAGGTCGGAATGATATTTGCTGACAATAAGGTCTTCAAAGATGATGTCAAACAATACTCAATCAACAAAGCAGGCCAATTAAGTTCACAAAAGAACATGAGAAACAAAATTAGGGTTGTTTGCAAGTCAGAAGACTGCGAGTGGTTTAAATATGCATCACCATGATGAGTCCACTTCAGTGTAGGTTAAGACAGTGGGAAAAAGCACACATGTAGGAGACAACACATTAATAGGGCTGTAGGTACTAAATGGCTTGCAAAGAAGTACATGGACAGGTTTGTGGTTAACCTAAGTATGCATGCCAAGGCATTGAGTAAAACAGTTTTGAGGGAGCTCAAATTGAAGGTTAAAAGAACCACTACTTACAAGGCCAAGGCATTAATTCAAACGTTAACTGTTGTAGGAATTGATGCCAAAAATTCCATGTACCCTATAGCATGGGTAGTTGTAGAGTCTGTGTGTCAGCAGTCATGGCTTTGGTTTTTGGATTTGTTGCTTGATGATGTGGGGATACAAGAATCCAACCAAGAATAGTGTATTTTCATATCAAATAAGCAGAAGGGGTTGGTTTTTGCACTTGAAACATTGGTCCCAAAAACATAGGTTTTGTGTTATGCATTTGCATGCTAACTTCAGGGATGCAAGTTTTAGGGGGGGGGGGGGGATGTAAAGATCTTTTATGGAGAGTTGCTTTTGCATTAAACAAGAAATATTTTGAAAGGGCACTGAAAGAGATGAGTGATGATGACCCAAGCAGTGTCCAGTGGCTTGCTGATAAGCCACCATCACAGTGGGCTAGGTCACACTTTAGTACAACCCCTAAGTGTGACCTCTTAGCCAACAACTGCTGTAAGGCTTTCAATGGGGTAATTGCTCATGACAGGGAACAACCTATTTTGACATTACTTGAGGGCATCAGAACTACTGAGATGAAGTGATAATGTATAATAGGGAGACATTAGAGGGGTAATGGAGAGGGATTTTGTGTCCTAAGATATCTGCCATCTTAGAAAAAAATGCCAAGGCTTCAGGAGACTGTATTTCATATCACTCAGCTGCCTAAAAGTTTTAAGTTCAATATGTATGGGGGAGTACATTTGCAGTAGATGTGGCTAACGACACTGGCAGTCGTAGGAAGTGGGATATGAGTGGAATACCTTGTTCTTATGCCATAGCTTATATGTGATTGAAATACTTGTAACCTGAAGATTATGTATCTCAATGGTACAGGAGGGAAACATATTTGAAGGCATATGAGCTCATAATTAACCCTATGACCAGCTCTGACATGTGGGATTCAAGTGGATTGGGAGGAGTGTTACCCCCATTGTATAAGCAACATCCAGAATGATAAAAAAGAATTAGGAGGAAAAAAGCTAGGGTGGAGAAGGATCGATAGGAAAGTAAATTGAAGAGGGTGAAGGGCAGTTCCCTGTGTAGCATATGCAAATAGAAAGGGCATAATAAGATAAAGTGTGAAGTAAGCCCTTTGGAAACAAGCACTGCAGAAGTAGACGAAGCACATGTACTTTATGACCTGCATGTGCATTTATTCTAATTTTAAATTCTTGCTTTTACAGTTTTATGACACTTTGGTCTACTTTATAACAGGTGCAAGTTGATCTACAGGTGCCTGGGGGCCAACCACAGGCTAGTCCAAAAAATGCACCTTCATCACATAATGTTGCTTTTATTAGTCAAACCTAACTTTTTTAGTCAATAATGATATCTTAATTATTTATGCAGGGTAGTGAGGACATGAGTGTTAGAAAAAGAGGGAGGCCAAGGAAGGAAGCATTGGTTAGCCCAAGAAAGAAATAGGTGTCTGCACAAGACTCCACTACTCTGGCTGAGAGAGAAGAACATGTGCCTACACAAGACCCCATGCAAGTGAGAGAGAGATAGGAATATGTGCCTGCACAGAATCCCATAGAGGCGGGTGTGAGGAAGAAGGGGGTGCCTGCAGTAGAACCAAGTGCAGTGAGTGGGAGAAAGAAACACTACAAGAAAATAAGGATAATGCGACGGACTTTTAGCAACGGAAGGAATTCTGTCTCTAAAACGACTTTTAGAAACGGATAAATCCGATGGTAAAATGTCCGTCGTTAAAACATTATAAGCAACGGAAAGGTACCGTTGCAGAAAATTCCGTTGTTAAGGATATCTTTTTGTCGACGGGCTTTTAGCGACGATGTCATTCCGTCGCTAAAAGTCCTTACATAAAACAACTTCATCTTTTTTTCACTCTCCTCGTTTCTCTTTATCTCTCACTCTCACCCACTCACAGGCGATATTTTTACCGGTGTTCTCCCTCTCAGACGACCCATCTCCGGCGACATCACCCCCCTCGGCGTTGTGCCCCTCCATATTCGCGTGCCACCAACGCTATGCCACCAATTCCCTCCACTGTCGTGCCACCAAGGCCCTCCATTGCCGCCGCGCCACCAACACTACCGCCGCCACACCACCTCTCTGTATGTTCATTTGCCCTAATTTGCTTTAATGCATGTTTAAGTGCCTTTTGCCCTAATTTTCTTAAGTTTTGATTTATGTCCATTTGCCCTAATTGGAACTTGCCTTAATTTTTTTTTATGGAATTATGATATGTTTCTTATATTTTTAATTGTTGATGGAATCGATTTGTAACTGATGGAATTAGTTTGTTTAATTGCTGATGGAATTGATGTATATTACTAAAAGTATGGAAGATTGAGATTGTTGACGGAGGATGGGACCCAATTGAATTCTGATATCGGATATGTGATTTAGTTGAATGGTGGGTTGAAATTAGGCTAATATAATTAGGTTAACGCGATAATAATTTAGTTGAAACATCTTATTTAAAACCCCCACCGCCGTGAGGCAGTGTGTTCAAAAGGCAATCTGCTGAGAGAAAACGTAGGTGTGTGCTTTAGTGTATGCTCTGTGTGGGTGCGTTAGAGTGTTAGAGTGAGCTGTGTGTGCCGGTTATTGTGTGCGTTACGTGAGTGCATGAGTATTGTGCTATGTGCGTGCGTGAGTGTATGCGGTGTAGGTGCGTCTCGTGTATTTGTGTGAGTGTAAGGAGCTGTCGAGGCATCTATGTGTGTGTGAGTTATGTGTTCGGTAGTGTGTGTACAATGAATGGTACATTGGTGTGAGGTGTTTGTATTGTATTGAGTGTGTAAGTGGGATTGAATGTGGTTGCTTATGTGTGTCTATAAGAGGAGAGGGACTACTGAACTAATTAGAGGGTGGTAGTGAATAACTGTGCACATACGTGTGTATACAAATTAGCGCAGTGAAAGGCGAGTACTCTCTCTCTCTCTCTTCATAAATGTGATCAGGGAGCCCATTTGTATTCTCTGACATATTGCAAAAATTAAAAATAAAAGAGAACGTGGGAATAATTCAAGGTTTTCAAAAGAGTAAACATTAGATTTGTTTGAATGCATATGAGGATCGTCGGTATGGTTTTTATGATGCTCTATTTCATTAGAACACCAAAATAAGATCATGCACTTTTTAATGCATGATATACAATGCTTGAGCTATTGTTTAAATCCTTAAGCTTTCAGAACAAATGGTAACTTCTCATGGTATTATCAGATATCTAATTTTCACAAGGTTTTGAATTCGATTCTTCCCGCCTGAATATTTGCAACCCCCTCCCCCCTCTTCCCTCCCCAATAGCACAATTTGCAGTCTGATTATTTGTACACTTGGCGGTTGTGCACCTTAATTTTAGGTTGTTAATTGATGATTTTAGATTGTTAATTTTGCATTGAGCATTTGAGATATTGAGATTGTTGACGGAGGATGGGACCCAATTGGATTGCATTTGTGATTTTTATTGCATTTGAGAATTGAGATTGTTGACGGAGGATGAGACCCAATTGGATTGCATTTGTGATTTTTATTAATTTTTATTAGATTTGAGAATTGGGAATTGAGATTGTTGACGGAGGATGAGACCCAATTGGATTGAGATACGTGTTAGATAGCACGGACACGGACACTGCGTCTGATCGACGCCGACACCAAAATGTAATATTTTGGCGACATACTTGTGGACACCTTAGTTCGGTGTCTGGCACCTCTTCAATGGGTACACGATGTTCGGCAATTAAAAAATAAATCAATGTCTTTGGACACCGCTGAGAGGTATCGAACACGTGTCCGGAGGTGTCCGACACATGTCCGGATGTGTCAATGTGGTGTCGAGGTGTCGGTAGGTCACGAACACTGAGTCCGATCGACACCGACACCGAAATGTCATATTTTGGCTTTATACTTGTGGACACCTCTTCAAGAGTGTCTGACACCTCTTCAAGGGTTGACGGACACGGTATCCGACATTTAAAAAATAAATCAATGTCTTCGAACGTTTCCAAAGGTTTTGGGCACGTGTCGGTAGGCATCGGACACGTGTCTAGAGGTGTCGGACACATGTCGTTAGGCGTCGGACACGTGTCTAACGAGCCTAATTAGTTTAAATTAACCCTAAGAACCCAATGAAAATCAAATTAGTTGTAATTATCCCAAGTTCGCCCTAATTAACACTAATCAGCCCTAACATAACTCAATTAAGCCTAATTAGTCCAAATTATGACCAATCAACACTACTTGGCATAATTATACCCTAATTATGACTAAATAACCCTAATTAGTCATAATCAACCCTAATTAGCTATAATTAGCCCAAGGTACTCCTCATTAACACTAATTAGCCCTAACATATCTTAATAAATCCTAATTAGATTAATTAAACACATAACGCTAAACCCTAAACCCTGACAATCGTAATTAACCCTAATCAGCCCTTGGTCATCCCATAATTACTCCATATTGCCCAGAGATGATTTGAGTGCAGCAAATCTTTGAACTTTGGTGGGTTTTTTTTTGTCTTCGTTGAGGTCCAGTGATTGGATTTGCACTAGGGTTAGGTTTCATTCAGTGATTGGTTTGAGATTTTTGGGGTTGTTATTTGTAAAATGTGAGTGACGTTCAACAGTATAGATGGCTATTTGGGTAGCGAAATGATAATGTGCATAGTTGAGATTTTTGTGGTAGTCATTTTAGCTACAAATCACTGTGGATTTGTTTTTTTAGCATCACTTTAACATAATTTGATAGATTTAATTCAGCTATGAAATTGATGCTCATCGATTGAATAATCCTCGATTGGTTTTTCTTGTTAAAGTAGGTTAAATGGCTTCTGCTTCGGTGAACAGGGACGTTTCATTCAGCAGGCACTTCTTCAAGGTCATGATGCCTGGTTTTCATACAGAACTTGTATGCCATCCCGCTTTCTCTGTGTTTTCGTGTGTGTTAAAAGTTTTATCTTTGGTTAAAAACTTACTTGTCTTACTGTATTATGAATATGTTAGGCCATACCGATAGCATTTTGCAGATTGCTTACTACATTGAGATTTGAAGCAACTTTAACCAGCCGCAAGGGGTCATGGCCTGTTAAATTGAAGAAGAAGCTTGGCCAAGAGGAACTTTGCTTCGAAGAGGGTTGGAACGAATTCGTGCAGCAGCATGACCTCCATCTAGGAAACTTTGTAATCTTTGAACACATGGGGCAAATGCGTTTTCAAGTGCTGGTGTTTGATCAAAGAACTTGTGAAAAACATTTCTCCCAATGTTGAACTCTGAGCCGTAATTAGACAATATTTTAAATTAATCGCATCGGATATGTACATTTTGAACAATTTTTTGTTATTTGAACATTGACTATTTGTTTGATAATTTTAGGTTGTTAATTGTGCATTTGATAATTGTGGTTATTGATTGATGATTTGTTAACTGATGATTTTAGATTCTTAATCGTGCATTTGAGATATTGAGATTGTTGACGGAGGATGAGATCCAATTGGTTTGCATTGTTTATTACAGGTTTGGGCATTAAAAAAATTAATTTTTTTTATAAATGACTTTTAGCTTCGGATTAATTCCGTTGCTAAAAACTTTATCCGTCTCTAATTTCGTAGAAAAAGAAAATCAATTAAAGTACATAAAACAAAATTAGCGACGGATATTCTGTCGCTAAGTTAGAAATAAATCTGTCGCCAAACGTTCTATATTAGACGACGAATTTTATAATTCCGTCGCAAAACTTTTAGTAACGGCCTTTTATACAAGAGACTTTAGCGACGGGAATTCCGTCACTAAAAAGTTTAGCGACGTCGCTAAAAGACTTATTTCTTGTAGTGAAAGGGGTGCCTGCAGCAGAACCAAATGCACTGGGTGGGAGGAAGAAAAGAAGCACTGCAGTAGAACCCCCTGCATTGGGTGGGAGGAAGAAAGGGGTGCCTACAGTAGAACCCAGCGCAGTGAGGGTTAGTCCAAGAAAGAAACAGGCACCCCCCTTCAAAGCCAAGGCAGGACCAGCCACAAGCTTCAGCACAACCTAGTGCATTAAGGGTTAGTCCAAGAAATAAACAGGCACCCCCTTCAGAGTTAAGTCAGCGTCACAATGCTGTGAGTGGGAGGAAGAAATGAGTGCTTGCAGCAGAACCAAGTGCAGTGGGTGATAGGAAGAAATGAAGCGCTGTAGCAGAATCCAGTACAGTGGGTGAGAGGAAGAAATGAAGTGCTGCAGCAGAACCCAGTGCATTGGGTGAGAGGAAGAAAGGGGTGCCTGCAGTAGAACCTAGTGCATTGGGTGGGAGGAAGAAACGGGTGCCTACAGCAGAACCAAATGCAGTGGGTGGGAGGAAGAAATGAAGCATTGCAGTAGAACCTAGTGTATTGGGTGGGAGGAAGAAATGGGTGCCTACAGCAGAACTTAGTGCAGTGAGGGTTAGTCCAAGAAAGAAACATGCACCCCCTTCAGAGTCAAGTCAGGGCCAACCACAGGCTTCAGCACAACCCAGTGCATTGAGGGTTAGTCCAAGAAAGAAACAGGCACCCCCTTCAGAGTGCAAGTCAGGGTCAAAATGCTATGGACACCCAAACTGTGCCAAAAAAGAGGGGAAGACCAGGAAACAGAGACTCTAGGAGTGTTGACAAAGCGAAGAAGACCATATGGAGTAAGTATAGCCTTGGAGGGCCTCCACCCATACCAATTCCTGTATGAAATAAGAAAGTTAGGCTTGTATTTCCTGAGACCAGGGCTTCCACACCAGCAGCAGCTATTGCAGAGGCAGAACAAGAGGAAGAGAAGCAAAGGAAGGCCAGGGCAAGCAGTAGGTAGAAACAGGGCAATTAGTTGATGTATAGGCACTCACCTATTTGGACAATGTATTTGATGTTTTTTGGATGTTAATATGTTCGGTATTCAAAATAAAACTTATTGTAATTTGGGGGTACTTATATGGTGTATTTAGTAACATTTTGTATTTAATTGGTATAATTAAAATAATCAAGGTACTTATTTGGTACACCTGAATTAAGGTAGGTATTTGTTTGGTACAATATTATTCTTCAATATCGGATATGCCAATAACTCCGCAAATAAATGTTTAGGGACTTCTTTGGTACAACTGATTTAGGAAAGGTACTAATTTGGTACAAAGTAAGTGTAAGAACTGAGTATTTCTTTTAACCAGTTCAGGTATTGATTTGGTACGATTTAGTTTTTAGAGGTACTCATTTGGCATGTTTTACTTTTGATACTGTTGCTTTTCCTCAAGATCTGTCGTTGCCATCACACAGCCCATAACACCATGTCCGAGCACCAAATCTTAGCATTACACACATTGATATTTCGAATACACAAATAAAATAGACATTCTTACCGCTAAAATACCATATATTTCATTAGCTAAACGAGTTTTGAACAAGAGATAAATAATTAGATTTGATGCCCTACTATTGTTCTTCCTAAATAGATCCAGATCTACAAATTATATCCCTTCTTCAACAACATTCCTCTCACTCACACTGAATATCCGCATCAATATTACAGCCCATGTCAGTGCAAGTGCAACCTTTAGCCAACAATTCGTCCTTCTGGCTCGCTCCAATTCCACATTGACCACTTATGGGTCTCGCCAACGGATGTAATCACAGTGCTGGAGCTGCAAAATCAGTGGGACTTTTGTGAGATGTCTGAAAATCGCGACACTATGTAAATTGTGATTCAAGCTGATGGAGCTCAAAAATTAGGATTTTTCAACACTTACCCCCACTATTCCCACAGCTCCAAAATTGCCTCCCAGGGTTTCGGGCTGTCCACGATGTCACAGATCATGCCCTTTTCATGCACTGACATAAAGGTGTATCCATGGTCTTCGTGAAAGAGGGAGAAAACCCAGTGTTTTGAGCATTTCCTGTGTTGTATTTCTTCTTGATCACTGATGGTGGAGAAAACCCAATTTGGGGGGAATTAAGATAAAGAGGAGAGAGAAATGGGGAACTGGTTTTTGGAGGGAAGGAAGCTATGAATTTGCATTAGGAAAGTAAAAACTAAAAAGGGGTTTGAGAAAAGGCAGGCCACGTGACGGTGGGATAGGCTTTAATGTCCTTTTTTTAATAATGACAGTCATATCCCTCCCACTTTTTAACGGCATCCGTCCTCCGTCAGCCGATGCACTGATTTGGTACGGTTTTTAAAAGTTGGGTACTTATTTGACATACCTTCAAACTTGAGTACTAAAACTGTACTTGGGGCAAGCTTGAGGGTACGGTACGGGGATTAGGCCTAAAATAAAATCATCCATTCTTTTTGTCACCAGCTGCTTTGGAATCTGTAAAAAAAATTAATGAGAATCTATGCAGGAACTATTATTATATGACTTGCTGAAAGTTGTCCGATTAGCACAATTTCTTAACATAATCCTGGATTGCAAAGCACTATAGAGGTGCTTACTTGGTGTTGAGGCAGGTGCTCCAGTTGCATCTCTTAGATAGTCATAGAGCTCGTATACCTTAAGCTACGACTAAGAAGCCTTACTCATAGAATTCCAGGTGCATCTCCAAGAAATAGCAAATGGAAATGTTTGTTATTGCAGTCTCAAAGGCACGGAACAGTCATGTGGAGGTAAGTCTGTAGCGCAACATGCAAGAGCATATGATTTTTCTTTGGCGGTAAATTGAGCCTCTCCAGAAGCATGCGATCAAAATGCTCCTACTTTGCTGAGATTGTGTAACGTGCCATTCACGAGAAGTATAAATCATTCTGGCTCCGAAACACTCTGTGTATTAACTTTTACTATATTTCCTGTAACGTCCAAGCTAAGAGGTCAACAAAGTTCTATTTTCAATAGCGCAATTGGCATTTTTCTTACAACTGCTTCATTTGAGTTTGGACAAAGATAGCATTTGAAATCACTTAAATTTTCAGTTTTTTAAACTAGAGAAAAAAAAAACGCGTTTGGCACACAATTTTTATTTTTTTCCCTTTAATTTTGAAAATCAGTTTTTAAAACAGAAAAACTCCCATTTTGGAGTTTTGGGTTTTCAGTTTTGATTTTCCATTTGTTTTTGTAAAATAAAAACTAAATTGGTTTTGGTTTTTTTTTTTTTAAAAACTGAAAACCAAAACTGTAAGTGATTTCAAACAGATCCAATGTTTTCGGACTTTTTATGCTGCAGTGCCTATGGATGGCTTAGTATTGTCGGCGTAATCCTTCGAAACATATTTGCTGGTGCTGATCCTCCTTAACGGTCATCCTTCAAAACATATTTGCAGCAGAGATAAAGATCATAAAATGGCTTCTGGCTGTGGAAGCTTTGTGGAAGTTGGAAACCGAAGCATTTGAGGTTAAAGAAGTAAAGAGACTAATGACATGATCCTGGAATGAATTTTCTTTGAAGTTGGCTGTGCTTGAACAGATTTTGTACAGAGGATCAGCACCAGCAAGATCATGAAGGAGGACAAGAGTGAAACAATACTAAGTGACAAACTTGAATTTCTTTGCAGGAAAGGCATCTAGTTAGATCTAAGCTTTCTTAGTGAACTGGAACCTGTGAGCACTTTTAGGCTGAGGGGTTTCGGTAATAAGTATTTGTGAAAGGTAGGTTTTTGTTATGAACTTAAGAGAAAGTGGGTTTAGTTTTATAAAATTTTTGAATGGGGGCTTAAAAAAATGGGTTTTTCAAAATTTCAATTTTTTTTTACCAAAACTACCCCTTCCCCATCTTTCCCTCCAAATCAAGAATTTCCTTGTCCGTACGTACATGCCATCCCCCCTTCCCCCTTCCCACCCTGCCTTTACACACCCACCCACCAACCCACCCAAGTCTTGCATCAGATTTTTCTTACATCTAGATATTGAGGATTAGGTGAGGGGATTTTCGGAGGTTGAAGAGGGGTGCCAACTGTTTGATGAAATGCTGCTAAAAATTTGATGGGTAAGTTGTGTGTGGGTTTAAGATTAGGTATGTGTGATGGCCGTGATACAAGTCTTACTCTGCAAAAAAAAAAAAAGTAATTAGATGTAATTGTATTCATCCGTCTGTATCAATATTCGGTTAATCTGTAAAAAGCAAGTCCATCGAAGATCTGTACATAAAGCATAACTTAGTTGTACCATATACTGGGTCGGCAGAAGACGGCCATCGAAGTTTGTAAATTTTTTGTTCTTAGTCACATAAAGCTTCAAAATTGTTCATTTTTTTTTTTATGTATCTTGTACGATTTTGAGATTCACATCTAACCTTAGGCTTCGCTTAACTGGAGTAAGGCACAACCCTGATGAACTTGATTTTGATCCTATGTTTGCTTTTTAGAAGTTCTCCAAAATAATACTTAGGATATGCCGTTAGATAATAGGATAAGATGATGGTAATAGGGTATTTTTAAGAAATCTAATCTTAAGATTCCCTCTAGGTCAAGTGGACCAAGGCACCACCCTCATGAACTTGGTTTCGATCCTATGTTCACTTTTTAGAACTTCTCTGGAACATTGCTGAGGATAAGACTTTGGATAGTAGGATATGATGATGAGGTACCAAGGAGTCTCCACTGAAACTCCTCTGGGAAGAGGCAACGAAGGATTTAGAAATTGGGTAGTTGATGATAAACTTGCCTCATATCTTTGAGAGGTTGTTTAGAGCACACTGAATACTTTAGAATAATGAAAAGATCGTGAAGCAAGTTGGTATAACGAGGCTTGTGATTGGAGACAATAAGGTTTCATTAGAAGAACACTGCCGTAGACAATATATCAATGCTAGCAATTACCATTAATGACAATACGCCTCTTTACCAATGAAGTGGGCCTGGAGTCATTCAAAGTGATACACATTCATAAGAACTACATATATTTACTTTCTAAGAGTTGTTTTACCACTGCTGCTACCCTTTTTATATGGTCATGTCATGTGTGTCTCTTTGTCCTGAAGATCTTTCTTTAGAGAGGTTGATAACATCAATCAAAAGATATACTATCAGGTACACATCTTGGCCACATAATAGAACGATATCATTTTATATAATGACATATTAGGAATATGCAAAAATGTTCAGAATGTTGTGGAGGTCCTGGGACTTTCTTTCGACATCTCTTACGGTTCGTAAACAAAAACAGAATGGTTACCTTTGCAAAAAAACTGCTGAATTGTTTTTTTGCCTTCCTTTGAATTATGTATGTTAACGAGAAGGTAGAAAAGGTAATTGGTAATGTATGATGGAGATACTTGGGAAAACACTACTAATAATTAAGAGTTAACTACGCAGTTGACCACTGTACTATTAGGCAAATTCTACTTTGGTTACCGGACATCGATTTATATCAAAGTGACTACTAAACTTTGAAATCCGTTTCAATCAGGTCACTCCGTCAAATTAAGCTTAATGGCATTAGGTTACTCATGGGTATATTGGTAGTATTTTTATGCTACTCTTTTTGAATTTCCTTGTTCTTTCTCTCTCTCCCTCCCCCTCCCCCCTCACCCCTTCTTCTGTCCTTGTCCGTCTCACGCACAAACTCCCCCAAGCCACGCACATTTTCACCGTCACACAGATAAATGCATACCCATGCACACACATTGCCTCTCTCTCTCTCTCTCTCAAAGACACAAACACACGCACACATGTCACACAATCACACACACACAACACACAGTCACACACACAAAGACCCACAAAAACACACACACACACACACACACAGTGTCTCTCATGCACACACCCACATTAACACACACATGCATAACAAACACAAGACCCACAAAAAAATACACACAATAATCACTGTTACACACGTTAATTTGTTTGTGTTATTAACAAACAAAAGTGACAATTCTCTGTTTTGCAATGTGAGTTCTTTCATTATTCTGAAACTTTATGTTGTATATCGGACGTGTGCATACAGTATATGGATTATTGGTATCTTAGGGTTAATGGGTTTTGCTAGCTCTAAAATTAATTTTGAATCTTGGTAAGATTCTATTTGATACAGTGAATGTTTAAAGTCAATAATTTTATACATGGTGTTTAATCTAAATTATTATCGCAGTTAAGAATTTCCAAAGATGGGTATGTTCCGTTGACACTATATGTATACTGAGGCATGATTGGGCTATGCTGTATTCATGGCAACCGGTGCCTATGAGAAAACAAGAAAAACAAAGAAGGTAATTAATGGCATGATGTGAAATGTGTGTTTATGTGTATCCCTTCTTGCTGCTTGTGGGTTTCCAAAAAGAAATAGGGGCTGGGAGTTTAACTTGTGTTGTCTAAGTAATGAAGTGAATAAAGAAAAGAAATGAGGGAGATCCATACGCCACTATTGATTGGGGTGAAAGCAAAGTCTTAAGTGCTTCAGCTTTTTAGTAATAGAAGAGTGTGTGTGAAGAAGAAGAAAGAAGGAAGAAGGTGAACAATGAATGGGCGGTTGTACCCCTAAATAAAAGGATTTAATTTGACGGAGTGACCTGATTGAAACGAATTTCAATGTTTAGTGATCACTTTGACACAAATCGATGTCCGGTGACCAAAGTAGAATTTGCCTAATAGTACAATGGTCAACCGCGTAGTTAACTCAATAATTAATAAAAATGAATATTTGTGCTTTGAGAGAAAAATGACAATAGTCTAATGCACTTCCTCTTTCTTTGATAATTTCGGGAGTGGATTTCGAAATTTGCATGCAGTGTCGAGCAGAAAAAAGCTTAAAACTAAAACAAAAAAATTGGTTCCGGCAAAAACTGATCGAGACCCGTGATGAGAGCAAGACATAATTTTGTGTACCGCACTCTTTCCTTTTCCTTAATGTAACTGTATATATTGATTGAGAAGTCTATCTTAGATGACTGTGCTCCTTCCTTAGTACCTGTTACTAGATGGAGCTTTGGAGAATTTTAAACATTACCTTGCAGAGAACTCCTATATTGATGGATGTAATGTCAATTGTTACAGTAGGATATAACACAGTTTCTATTGTTAGTTGCTTTGACATTGCTTCATTTGTACTTTTCTTAGTTACGATCACTCACCGGGAAGGAATAGAGAGTATAGTTAATTATTTTTCGCTAACAAGATAGCAATGAACTACTATGCTTATTATTCGGTTTGGGATCATTGCTTCAGTTAAAATTTCTTATCAACTGCTTGGAGCAAAAAGTATCTTGAGATTCTTTTCTTATTCCAAGAGACGGAGAATGCTTCATATGCCAGAGAAGGCTTTGATGTGATCAAATGCAAACGCTTCAAATGGTAATGTTATGCACAAGATAGACTCACTTTCACTAATAATAACCACTAATAAGATGGATGATAAATGAGATAAAAGTGCCTATTGGAGACCAATAGTAGAAGATACAATCACGTCAAAGACGAGGAGGAATAAAATCAATGAAGTGCAAAAACTATTGTTTAGATTATAAATAACAACTTATTGCTTTTGAATTTTGTTTTGAGAATGACAATGATGTCTACGTTTAAAAAATGGTACCCGCAATTATAAGGATAAATGGTACCCACAATTATCAAAATAAAGAATAATTTTTGTGTTAAAAAGAATGTTGATATACACACGTGCACCCAACTAGTACACATAAAAAGATGTTGCATTGTTTCTAAACATTCCACGATTTTATTCAATAACTACCACAATTGAATTTTTTTTCTCGAAGATAGAAAACCCACTATTTTATTCATTAACTGCTGGAACTGATTACTTTTCTCTCGAATATAGAAATTGAGTTTCCTTGCTTGACCATTTATACTCGAAGCATGAAGCAAAGAGATTTATGGTAACGATTGACCAATTTTTGTTATTTCTCTGGTAATCTGATGCTGAAGTTTCAACAATTGAACATTGTACCGTGGATGTAATATTAAAACACTGTGGACGGACTACGACAACGTGGATGTTATATTATAACACTGTGGGCGGACTACGACAGCATTTCCAACTGTCTAAATTGAACAAAGCCCAGGCAAGCTTTCAGCCCATTTTTCAAATGTGATTATTGTGTTTGCTTCTTCCTCTTTTCTTTTCTTTTTTCTTTTTCTTTTCTTTTCTTTTCTTTTTTCTTTTTTTTTTCCGTTGATTATTTCTCCAACCACTCTTCAGTCTATAATATGCTTGACTTTAAAATGGTTTAAGATTATCCAGACACTACCGGTTCTCGCTAGTCGCTCAGTTGATTAATTTTGCGTGCATTTGGCCTTGTCATTGTGCTTATAATTTACCATTCTTGCAAAGACTAAAACTTCTTTTGTAGATAAAAATTGGCACTTGTATAATTCTATTGATGGAAAAACACTTTTCTACACGAACACAATACTCAAATACTTGACATACTAAAGAAACCTCACTTGACCATCACTCACATATGAAAGACCCACTTTAACTGGCTGTCAAAATGAAGACCATAGCCTCCTTTTACACTATGCTCAAGTCGGTGGTGGAGGGTTCGAACATGTTGAAAATGAATGGTCAAGGTGCAATGAATTCCAAGAGAAATGAAGAGGAGGTGCGAAGAATGTAATTTGGAAGGTGAAGAGGCATTGAGAAGATGATAGAACGGTAGAGAGGAACTTAGAGAATGTTGCTGATTTTAACATCTTTAGCAGGCTTAGATATTATTTGCTATGTCAGCAGATATGACTATGCGTAGCTAGTGGTACATAGAAATGCGTAGCAAGTTGGCAAACTATGACTAAATATAGCGCGTTGGCTCATATCGTCCAAGTTAATGTGCACCTTCAGGCTAGTCGTATTCCTTAGTTTTCACATGCTTATTGATGATGTGTGGGACAATGTTGCAAGTGGCTGCAGAACTCCTTTGTTGGTTTTGAAATTTGAAGAAAGAGAATTTGGTAACTTTGGCAACATTTATACTGGAGACCAATCTTTTGGCAACTTGAATACACATTTACAAAGCACATATCCGTTTGGCACATCAAACATGAAGCAGTATATGTACAAAATCCAACAATATTTTAACTTTAGGGGATTACTGGTGCCGAAAACCAGTCATTGGCTCCACTACCGTGGTAGTATGTCAGACATTGTCAAGTTGTTCAGTGACAGATTGTTATAGCATGTTTGATGGTGATCAGCAATTCTTCCAACGGAGAAGGCAGGTCGTTCGGGCTGGCATAGGGTTACAGTGTCACTCATTAGCATTTTAACTACAGATGGCATTGCTGGCCTGTCATATGCGTCTTCTTGAACACACAATAGTCCAACATGCATGTATCTAGAGAATTCGTCGTCATGTGAATCATTCAATAGTGGATCGACTAACTCCAAACATTTTCCTTGATTCCATAATTGCCATGCCTGCATGACAGTTTGATTAATGAGGTAATATTAGGATGCCATATGTCTAGCATTGTAACCAGTTCTGAACTTACGTATGCTAGAAGGCTAGGGGCAAGCTTGGAGAGATGGAATCCAGCATTTGTTCTTCCTGTTATGATCTCAAGCAAGACGACCCCAAAGCTAAAAACATCAGACTTGATGGAATATAGTCCTTCCATTGCAAATTCTGGAGCTATATATCCACTGCCAGAGAAACACAAGACATGTTTTAACGATCACATGGTGAAAGTAGAAATGAAGGGACCTAAGAAATACATATTTGAACTTTGTAGAATCAGGCCAAGTAAAACTATGTAGTATGAATTTGGCAGATGATAGAAGAAGAAGATGTAAGCTAAAAGGATGATTTACTAAGTTCCGACTATTTTGGCAGTGTTAGCTTCACTGTCACTTCCTCCAAAGATCCTTGCCATTCCAAAATCAGATATCTTAGGATTCATGTCCTTGTCCAGTAACACATTGCTTGGTTTCATATCCCTATGAATGATCCTAAGTCGAGAATCTTGGTGAAGATATAGCATCCCCCTGGCAATTCCCTTTATGATGTCTAGACGTCTGCTCCAATTCAGTTGTGCGCGCTTCTTGAGATCTAAGCAAATGAAAGAGTTACAATGATGAGATAAAACACAGTAACGCGAATTTGCAGAATATCAAAAGATAAAACACAGTAACGTGAAATTCCAATGTCACTAGATTGAGAAGACAATTAGAGTCTTGTGAAAAAATACAAGAGCACAAACCAATGAGGAAGGCATCTAGGCTGCTATTAGGCATATATTCATATATCAACAGTCTTTCCTCTCTTTGAATGCAAAATCCCAAAAGTCTGACAAGATTTTTGTGTTGAAGTTTAAGAATTAGTAGGACTTCATTCAGAAACTCGTCTGAACCTTGCTCAGAGATGTTTGAGAGCCTTTTTACTGCCACTTCCTTCCCATCTGGTAGGATACCCTTTAAAGGGAGAAACATCGTAAGCCCAAGTGATGCTACCAATCGACATAAAATTTAAAGTTACGAAAACCAGTTGGGAACATATTGCTAGAAATTGCTATATACCTTGTAAACAGGGCCAAATCCACCTTGTCCCAGCTTGTTTAAGTCAGAAAAGTTATCAGTAGCTGCATTTAGAGTGTCCATATCAACAAACGGAAGCTCCCGAAGATTCAGGCTGGTCCTTCCTTGCAATTTTTCCTTCAGGTAGTTGATGTTATCTGTTTCATCCATGTCTTCAACTTGAATATCTTGCCTAGATATACTGTTTTCCCCTGGAATGGAAGGCATGGAGGGGAGATAGGCTAGAATGTTAGGAAGAAAAGCAATATTAATCCAGAAGAATGCCTTCACCAGAGAGTAGAACTATATATACCTTTGGCAGTTTGACTCGGCCAAAAATGATATGTACAAAAACCCAGCAGCACCACCACTAGCATTGTTGATCCAATTGCGAAAAGTAAAATCATCCATATTTTCTTTTTGTCACGTGGTTTGGAATCTGGAAAAATATAATTTGAATAACATTGTGATTCCTTCATTATATGACTTGCCCAAGGTTATCCAAATTAGCACAACTTTTTAACATAATCCTGGATTGCAAAATACTGTAGAGGTACTTACTTGGTGTTGAGGAAGGTGATACAGTTGCATCTCCAAAAAAATCATAGAGCTCGTACCTTAAGTAGCAGCTACGACTAAGAAGCCTTGCACCACGAGAGAAATAGCAAGTGGAAATGTTTGTTATTGCAGTCTCAAGGCATAGATTACAGTCATTTGGAGATAAGTCCGTAGTGCACTGCGCAAGAGCATGGAGTGTTTCGTTGGCGGTAAATTGTACCTTTCCAGAAGCATGCATAGCAGCTGAAGGATCAAAAGCTGCTACTTTGCTAAGATTGTATAACGTGCCATTCACGAGAAGTATAAATTGTTCTGGCTCCGAAACATTTTGTGTATTATCTTTAACTAGGTTTCCTGTAACGTCCAAAAGGCCAAAAAACTTCTGATTTGAATAGCGCAATTGGCATTTTTCTTCCCATACAACTGCTTCATTTGAGTTTGGACACAGTTTTTGGATGTCTTGTGCTGCAGTTGTTATGCATTTTCCACAGTCATCCTTCGAAACATTTTGGTAACAGAGATAAAGACCATAAACGACATCTGGATTATCTCCTGTGGAAGCTTTGTCGAAGTTGGAGACCGAAGCATTCGAGGTTAAAGAAGCAAAGAGACTAGTGACATGATCCTGAAATGAATTTTCTGTGAAGTTGGCTGTGTTTGAACAGATGTTGTACGGAGGATCAGCACCAGCAAGATCATGAAGGACGACAAGGAAAAAGTGAAACAATATTAACCGATAAACTTTCGAAGTGCTTTGAAGGAAAGACATCCAGGGTTTCTTGTGAACTAAAACTGTGAGCACTTTTAGGATTAGGCTGAGCGACTTTGGGTTTAAAAGAAAACCAACTCACCAGATTTGCCTTGGTAGGATTTTCTTGGAAATGCATCTAGGAAAGAACATCAACTCATCAACTACCAGGTTATTTAACAACTGGAGTTTTGTACCTCCCCTCTTGCTTGAACTTTGTTGTTCGAACGTCAACAATGATGCAAGGTCTAAAGACTGGAATAGTTGAGTCTGGTCAATTCATTGGTTTTTCCCCCTTCTTGTCCTTGTTTAGCATATATGGCGTCATGAAGGTTTGCAGATAACTATATGAATTTCTGAGAAGGAGGTTATGTCTGTGGTCCAAAGAATCATCAACCTGGACCAGCTTGTCCAGCCAATGGGCTCCCATTGACCAAGAGAATTTGCTGAGGGAGCCGACTATATTGACCGCGGATTAAACTAAAACGAGGTTGCTCTCTTGATTAGCATTACAGTCCTAGTACCATTATAACAACCAATGGGGCTCCCATTGACTAAGAGAATTTCCAGTTCCACTTTAACACTGAAAGAAAATATAAGTTGGATATTGCATCGCCTCTCCACTGAACTCGATGAATATGATGACTGGTCTAATTTACCTTCTTACAATACTGAGATATATTAATATGCATATATAAGAAATATTGGTCAGACTGAACCTTAGGAGCTGGATGTAACCCGTCTAGATCAAAGGAGCTGAGTTTGTAGTGCTTTGCACTTAAGAAAGGTTGCTGGTCCAGAACTCCCAGTTAAACAAGAAACTTTGTGGCCCTTTGTCACAAAAGGAACTAAGTTTTGTCGTTAATGTACTTCTTTTGTGACAAAAAATGTGCGAACAAACATGACAGATGTGCAGATAAAAAGTGATATAGCTAAAAATATCCCTCCAATCTACGGACGACAAGTGGCAGTTATGACATGTAACCCATACTGGCTCATTAATGATATGGCATTTACCGTATCAATTACCGGGCGGAATCCTAAAGAGGCTCTGACTCTATCAGTTCAGATTGACATGAGATCCTCTAGGATCCTAATTAGATTCTGATTAGAGTTGGTCAAAGCACAGTCCTACTAGGACTCCTCCTTCTACTACTATATAAAGAGGTCTGACCCCTCAGGTAAAGACAAGTTCACACACAATCACACATTGTGTCTTACTGCTTCTTCAGAGTTCTACATTGTTAGCCATCTCTGACTTAAGCATCGGAGCGTTTCCCTGCAGGAACCCCACCCGGCGGTCACTCCGTGTTCTCTTTTGCAGGCCTGATTTCTGGTGTGGTTCCCGATCCAGTTTTTAGCTGCAACAGATTGGCGCCATCCATGGGACCACTACAGGGAACATGGCCAATCATTCTTCTAGAGACTCTTCACATAGTCGTTCTCCACACCGTCACGCCCGAACGAACAGCTCTCGTCGACTCAGTTGTGACCACCGTTCGACACCTTCATGTCGTCATGCCAATTCTGCAGAAGATGCACACGTTAACGTCACATCTGCAACTCCCGAATCAGAAGGTAGACCTCGAAGAAATCACTCTCCGACGTCTACTCTGAAAAACGGGGACCTTCGTCATCGCCTGAACCGTAAGTTATTCAAAACACCCCATGCCGAACTTACAAAAGAGATCCACGAGCTAAAAGATGTCGTGAACACTCTTCAACAAAAGCTCAACATGGCAGTGGCTGCTCCATCCACTTACCATTCTCATCTTGACCCCGGCGATCTTCGTCTTTGTCTCACATCCAGATCAAGTTACGGCCGCAAATATCAATCAACGGCTGATCCAACTTACAATCCCAAAGATAAGAGCGGAGATCACATTACCAGAAGTAGATCATGCTACCGTCGCGATTCTTCAGTCGAAGACAGTACCAACTCCTCTCCCGCACAGGGCACCGAAGCTGAGATACTTCGACGATCTATCCACCGAAAGAAGAAGCCTGAGTTTCGTACTTGAGGACGAGACTCTTGGAAGGTTGCCCTAGATATCGTTATCCAGAACAATCTCCCCCGAGGGAAGAATCTGGATATCCGTTATCCGAGGCCATCGAGAAAGCAAAGTTGCCTCCCAATTTTCGAATGCCTCAATGTGACCTCTACGACGGGACTGGGGATCCAGGAGAACATGTTTACCAGTTTCAAACAAACATGCTACTCCTCTAGGTTTCAGACGCTGTCATGTGCAGAGCCTTTCCTACCACTCGAAGGAAAGCTGCACATGCATGGTTCAAATCTCTACAACCAAGGTCCATCTACTCCTTTGGCCAATTATCGGATCTCTTTCAAAAGCACTTTGTAAGCAGTCGCTCCCGAAGGAAGAACTCAGCGAGTCTGCTAAACATTGTGCAAGAGAAAAACGAGTCTTTGGCATGTTTTCTCGGACGATTCAATGCAGCCACTTTGGAAATTGACAACTTGGATGAATCCGTGAAATATACTGCATTCCTCCGAGGCCTTCGACCCACATCCAAGTTCGCTTTCTCTGTGAACAAAAGTCCTCCAGGTAATATGAAAGCCCTCCTTGAGAAGGCTAACAAATATATTCAAGCAGAAGAATACCTAGAGACACACAGGGACCGACGTGGAGAAGGGAAACCAGAACAGAAGAAACGATCTCGAGAAGTAACTCCCCCAGAAGGAAAGTCAGCAAAACGTCCTAAACGTGATGAACGACGTCCAAAAGACACGTTTAATCTGACACCCCTCAATGCAAAGCCGTCATAAATTCTTCACGAGATCAAAGACAACAAGGCTCTCCAGTGGCCAAACAGAATAAAATCCCGACAAAACAAGAGGAACAAAGATTTGTGGTGTCACTTTTACAACGATCATGGCCACACAACTGACAACTGCGGGTCGCTCAAGCGAGCAATTGAGGCCCTTATCAAGCGTGGCCAGTTGAGAAAATTTGTAGCTCCTGGAGACGGAAGACAACAAACACCACCGGCCATGGAAGAAAGAGAAGATCGAGAAGAGAATGCGGGTACGATCAACACTATATCCGGGGGAATAGCTGCAGGAGGTTCATCGGGTAAGGCTCGCAAAGCAGACGCCAGAGAGGTATGCGTAACAAGCCTGCCCCCGAATAAGAAGCTAAAAATGGTACCCGCAGTGACGATCACCTTTTCCGATGATGATTCGAAGGGCATAAAAACCCCCCACGATGACCCATTAGTCATCACTATTAAAGCTGGGAACTTTGATGTCAAGCGTGTCTTGATTGATAACGGAAGTTCCGCAGAAATCTTATTCCATGATGCATTCGAGAAGATGAATATTCCAACGGACCGTCTCCGAAAGATGGATACACCGTTGTATGGATTTTCCAATCATCCGGTTGCAGCCGAAGGGATTATCGCACTCCCAGTTGCGATTGGCACACCTCCGGCACAAACCAACTTCATGCTTGATTTTGTGGTGGTAAAAGTCCCCTCAGCATACAATGCCATATTGGGACGACCAGCACTCAATCGGTTATAAGCGGTAGTGTCAACTTATCACCTCAAGATGAAGTTCCCCACGGAACACGGGATTGGAGAGGTGAAAGGAGACCAAACTACGGCTCCTCAGTGCTACGTGACTTCATGCCGATCGAAGAACAAAGAAGCACTGATTATCGAAGACCTCCGGGAGGACACAAAGATGCAAAGAGGAGAACCTGTTGAAGATCTTATGAGCATTGAAGTATATCTCGGAGAAGAAAACAAAATGGTTCGCATAGGCTCAAATCTTAAGGAAGACACCAAGCTCGAGCTGGTGAACCTATTGAGATCCTATGCGGATATTTTTGCATGGACATCGGCATACATGCCAGGGATTGATCCCGAGATCATTACCCATAGGCTGAATGTCGACCCATCCAAAAAACCTGTTAAGCAGAAGAAGAGGACTTTTGCGCCAGAAAGACAGGAGAAGATTGAAGAAGAAGTAGATAAACTCCTGACTGCAAAATTCATTGAAGAGATCTACTACCCGGATTGGATTGCCAATGTTGTCATGGTTCCTAAACCCAGCGACAGATGGCGAATTTGTATTGATTACACTGACCTGAACAAAGCGTGTCCGAAGGATAGCTACCCGCTTCCAAGAATCGACCTTCTGATCGACGCTACTTTAAGCCACGAATTGCTTAGTTTCATGGATGCATATTCTGGTTATAACCAGATCATGATGCACGAGGACGATGTCCCAAAAACGTCATTCATCACAGAAAGAGGGCTATATTGTTATAAAGTAATGCCCTTTGGACTTAAGAACGCCGGGGCAACCTACCAGCGCCTGGTGAACATGATCTTTCGAGACCTGATCGGAAAGAACATGGAGGTCTATGTTGACGATATGCTCGTAAAGAGTGTAAAGTCTGAATTCCATGTGGAAGACTTGAGAGAAACTTTCGACATCCTTCGAAAGTATAGAATGAAGCTGAACCCGCTCAAATGCGCTTTCGGAGTTGAATCAGGGAAATTCTTGGGGTTTATTGTTTCTCAACGAGGAATTGAAGCAAACCCAGAAAAGATAAAAGCCATTCAAGCCATGACGCCTCCAAAAACCGTCAAACAAGTGCAAGAGTTAACAGGAAGGGTTGCAGCTTTGGGAAGGTTCATGGCACGATCAGCCGAATGATGCTCGCCATTCTTTAAAGCCATCAGAAAGGTAAAGAATTTTGTTTGGACGGACGATTGTCAGAAATCGTTCGAAGAGCTGAAAGCACACTTGAGTTCTCTGCCCCTACTTTCGAAACCATTCCCAAGAGAAGACTTATTGATATACCTCTCTGTCACCGAAGTTGCCGTCAGCACTGTTTTGATCAGAGAGGAAGATGGGGTCCAGAAACCCATCTACTACGTCAGCAAGGTCTTACAAGATGTGGAGACAAGATATCGGAAGATCGACAAGATTGCCCTAGCCCTTATCATATCAGCTAGGCGTCTTCGACCATATTTTCAGTCTCATACAATTGTCATTCTGACAGATCAACCACTCCGAAAGGTATTGATGAGCCCTGAGGCATCAGGAAGATTGGTAAACTGGTCCATCGAGTTGGGAGAATTCGATCTCCAGTATAAACCTCGCACTGCAGTTAAAGCTCAAGCCCTAGCCGACTTTATTGTCGAGTGCACGTTACCCGAAGACCCACCTCAATTAGTGATCTCTGAGGTTACAGATCCTTGGAATCTTTATGTAGACGGTTCTTCAGCTGTTGGCAATAGTGGAGCCGGGATTATTCTTATAAGTCCAGAAGGTTTTACTATTGAGTACGCACTTCGTTTTAGGTTTGAAGCCTCAAATAACGAAGCCGAATATGAGGCTCTTCTCGTGAGAATAAGGCTAGCACATGCCTTAAAGGTGGACTCCCTATCAGTTCACAGTGATTCCCAACTGGTGGTCAATCATGTCTTGGGAGATTATAAGGCCAGAGACGAAAGAATGGCTCAATATCTCAACTTAGTTAAAACTTCAGCTGTGAAGTTTCTCAACTTTATCATTTGCCAAATCCCCCGAGACCAGAATACTCAAGCAGATACATTATCAAGACTCGCTTCCGCTGAAGAAACGGAGGCCCGACGCCCAGTATACCTTGAATTCCTCAACGATCGTAGTATCAGTTCTCATGATGAGATTGAAATCATAGATCAAGAACCCTGTTGGATGGACAGGATCATCAAATACCTATCCACGGGTGAATTACCAAGTGAAAGACATAAGGTGAGGAACCTTCGTGTCAAAACTGCTAGGTATGCTTTAGTTGAAGGTACTCTATACAAGAAATCATTCAGCCTTCCTTACCTCAGATGTTTACGCCCATCAGAATCCCTATACGCATTACAAGAAGTACATGAAGGGATATGCGGTCAACATCTTGGGGGAAGGACGTTGGCACAGAAAATCTTAAGGCAAGGATATTACTGGCCTACGATGCAGAAAGACGCCATCGAATTCACCCGAAGGTGCGACCAATGTCAGAAGTTTGCACCACTTTCTCATACACCAGTTGTTCCATTAACTTCAATTATTTCCCCCATCCCCTTTGCTGTATGGGGAATGGATCTACTAGGACCTTTTCCCATGGCGTCGGGGCAACGACGGTTTATGATTGTGGCAATAGACTACTTCACCAAATGGACCGAAGCAGAATCTCTGGCAACCATTACTTCAGCCAAGTGTGAAGACTTCTTTTGAAAAAACATCGTCTGTCGTTTTGGAGTGCCAAGAGCTTTGGTCGTTGATAACGGCAAACAGTTTGACAACAACAATTTTCAAACTTTTTGTTCGAACCTTTCGATCGATTTGAGGTTCACTTCAGTGGCTCATCCACAATCCAATGGTCAGACTGAAAACATGAATTGAAACATCTTACAAGGATTGAAGAAGAGGCTAAATGAAGCTAAAGGCGCATGGGTGGATGAACTCCCCAAAGTGTTGTGGGCCTATCGAACAACTCCACATTCGGTCACAGGAGAAACGCCTTTCTCGCTTTGCTATGATACCGAAGCGATGTTGCCAGTTGAGATAGGAGTCCCAACAATCCGGGCCTTACATTTCAACGAATTAAACAACGATGTTGGACTCTGCGCAAATCTTGACTTAGTGGAAGAGGTCCGAACTCAAGCCCATGTACGATCCGTTAACGTTAAACAACGAGTCGCACGATATTACAATCAGAGAGTCCGATCCAAGCAGTTTAACGAGGGAGATTTAGTCCTTCGCAAATTGGAAGTCTCGAATCCAAAGGCAGCAACGGGAAAGTTATCTCCAAATTGGGAAGGACCCTACCGTGTGATAAAGGTGCTCAAGACGGGCGCTTATGCACTTGGCACACTTTCAGGAGAGTCTATCCCTCGCACTTGGAATGCTGAGAACTTGCACATATATTACTAGTAGTGTCTTGGCCCGAGCCAAAACCCTTCCTTGTTTTGGGGATAAGGGACTCCGACCTTGTCAGAACTCCAAGTGGTCTTTAGCAGATTTTGGGAATAAATGGGTTGTCCAGCAATCCAATGTAAACTTTTTCTCGAGTAATAAAGTTATGTTTCTCAACATTGTTGTGATGTAAGCTTAGCCAAAACATTCTGTCCGAACAGAGTGATGGCCGAACACCCTGCCCGAACAGAGTGATCAACTTAGCCAAAACATTCTGTCCGAACAGAGTGTTGGCCGAACACCCTGCCCGATCAGAGTGATTAACTTAGCCAAAACATTCTGTCCGAATAGAGTGATGGCCAAACACTCTGCCCGAACAGAGTGATCAATTTAGCCAAAACATTCTGTCCGAACAGAGTGTTTTGGCCGAACACTCTGTTCGAACAGAGTATATAGCTCTTGGGTTTTATAAAATACAAGAGAAGGCCAAACGGAATAGCTACAGATTTAAGTCCGTGAAGAAACAAAAGTTAATGGGGGCATCGTCACTCCAACAAAGCTTTTAACTTCTTCAAAATTTAGGCCGAGCGAGGGTGCTCGACTTCTTTGCCAACTCTTTAAGTGACGAATAAAGGGTTTGAGTCAAAGTAAACATTATTGATACTGTGTGAATGGTAAACACAAACCATAAGAAACACATAGTAAAGGATCAACATGAAATAAAAGATAAAGAGTTTTACAATAAAGCCCTTGAAAGGGCATTAAAATTCTTTGTCTAGATAAACAACAAAGCCCAGATACAAGGACTAAAATCTAGGGCTCGGGTGCATCACCAGACGGACCTTCCCCCGGAGGATGAGAAGCTGCGGCATCCCCCGCCTCTGAAGGCATAGCAGTCTCTCTAGATGGAGACGCCACCGCAGGCAGAACGAAATCCTCCAAGGGGATGTCAGGAAAGCGCTCGGCAAACATCTTCTTGGCCTTTGTAAAGCCAAGATCATAGATCTCAAGGCCATCTTCGGTCCGCTTCTTCAGCCATTCATCCCCCGCATTTTCGTCCAAGAAGTCGCGGATGCCTTGGTCTCAAGCTTTGGTTACCTCTTCTGCCGCCTTCCTCTTTATTCACTCCAGCCTCTTCTCCAGAGTGGCAATCTTAGCCAGATAATCTTCCTCTCGATTACTCAGCTCTTCAACACGATGAGTAGCTTCTTGCGCCTCCTTAATGACATCCCTCTTTTGCTGAGCTTCCTCAGCGGCCACCTGCCTTGCCATCTCAAAGCGAGAAAGCATTTCAGACCCACTGGCATACATCTGCGATAAAGATTGGGACGATCAACAAAATGGAGTCCGAAAGTAAATACAAGAGAAAACTAGAAGAAAGAATCTCACCGTATATACAGCCTGAGCAAAGGAACATGCAAAGGTCTCGTGAGTTTGGTTCTGAAATATTTCCTTGTCCCGAGGAAGAACTCCGTGAACAAGGTATTGCTCTGAAATCTGACTATCTGGCATCCCAACATCATTGGAACGAAGAGTCCATCTGGGACAAAAGATGGGATCCTTTTCGACAGACACCTTCTCCACGATCTGCGGAGAGTGGTCGGGAGGGATAACCCTTGTCTTCTTTGGAGCAGGGGGCAACTCTGTACTTGGCTGCTTTTCTCTCCTCTTCCCTTTGGCTTTCTGCAAGACACCAAGAAAACCTCCTTGCGGTGTTTTTCCACTTCCACTGGCCATTTCTGCAAAAGAGTTGGCAATCAATACAAGAATACACATTGAAACAAACACTGAAACCAAAAGCCTATTTAAAGCACACCTAGAGACGCGCTCTCAGCAGGAAATGTGCTAGAGATAGTGGGCGCAGGAGGAGGGGTTACAGCTCCAGCTGGAACAAGAGTGCGAGGAATGATCCTCGCCCATTCTAGTTGTTGCTCTGATAAGGGTTCATCAATAGAAAGTCCGCCCCGAAGTTTGATGTGGCTAAGAACGTGTTTGGTAAGGTTGTTTGGAGCAGGCTTGCCAGGGTTCTCAAAATCCTTACAGTAAGGATTCCACTCTTTGTCAAATGGAAGCTTCCCTTTATCAGAACGGCCAATGAAGAAGTATCTGGAGTGCCAACCTTTATTCGACTTTGGCCCCCCTTTCAGAAGTCGTTGCCTACTGTGAATATAGTACCATCCTGGACAATTGGCAACCCCCTTGACGAAACAGATTTCAAAGAATATTCTCATAAAATCTGTTGTATCTAATTTGTAGCCTGAAGTCTGAACCAGATAAATGAGCCCGACAAGCTTCCTCCAGCCATTGGGAACAAGCTGACCTGGGGCCATGTGGTAATACTCGAAGAAACGAAGAGCAAAAGGGTGAAGAGGAAGTCTGTATCCAGATCTCACTTGCTCTTCGTATATCCCAGTTTCATACTTCGTTCCATAGTTGGCTGGTTCTTACAAGCCAGGGAGATGAGCATACCAGCCTACGGGAAGAGGATATTCTCGGCGCAATTCCACCAAATCTTCGGTAGACATTTTACTCGACTTCTCGTCTGCCGTATACCAAGGCCTAGGATTAGCCTCATCTTCGGCTTGATCCTTAACATCGCCTAAGGCATTCTTGGCAGGCAAAGATGGGGATCGTTAGGAGGTTGAAGGCTGGAGAGGTTGAGAAGATGAAGGGCGTAGTGGTTCTGAGGATAAAGGTCGAAGAAGCTGTGGATTTGAAGTCCCAACTTCATTACTTGAAGTTAAAACTCGACCTGATCCTGATGATGAACTACTGCTAATGACTATATCCTCTTCAGGAGATGAAACTGAGACTGAGGACTCGGACATGTCTTCTAAACAAACTACAAAAACTTGAAATGCTGAACAGAAAGAGGAGATGAAGAGAGACTTACTTGAAGTGAAGAATGCTTCCAAATGATTCGAGTGAGGTGAAAATGAAATGGAGATCTCCTTTTATGTAGAAAACCCCGAATAACCGTTTCTGGGGAATCGCAACGGTTCATCTACCACACACGTGTCACAAGCAGATGAGTAGAGAAACTTGAAACTCTCAATTCTCGCTCAAAGACATTAATGGAGAAGGAGACACGTGGAGGGAACCAAGGTAATGGCCGACAGAATCCTGCCCGAGAAGAATCGTGTCCGAACACTCTGCCCGAACAGAGTGACCGTGGCCGAACAGAATCCTGACCGAGCAGGATCATGTCCGAACACTCTTCGGAACAGAGTGACCACAGCCAAACAGAATCCTTCCCGAGCAGAATCGTGTCCGAACACTCTGCCCGAACAGAGTGACCGTGGCCGGACAGAATCTTGACCGAGCAGAATCGTGTCCGAACATTCTGCCCGAACAGAGTGATCGTGGCCGAACAGAATCCTACCCGAGCAGAATCATGTCTGAACACTCTGTGCGTAGAGTGACAACGGCCGAGCAGAATTCTGTCCGAACAGAATCCCGTCCGAACACTCTGCCAGAGCAGAGTGACCGTGGCCGAGTAGAATTTTGACCGAACAGAATCCCGTCCGCACACTCTGCCCCAGCAAAGTGACAACGGCCGAGCAGAATTCTGTCCGAACAGAATCCCGTCCGAACACTCTGCCCGAACAGAGTGACCGTGGCCGAGCAGAATTCTGTCCGAATAGAATCCCATCCGCAGACTCTGCCCCAGCAAAGAGACAACGGCCGAACAGAATTCTGTCCGAATAGAATCCCGTCCGAACACTCTGCCCGAACAGAGTGACCGTGGCCGAGCAGAATTCTGTCCGAACAGAATCCCGTCCGTACACTCTACCCCAGTAAAGTGACAACGGCCGAGTAGAATTCTGTCCGAACAGAATCCCGTCCGAACACTCTGCCCGAACAGAGTGACCGTGGCCGAGCAGAATTCTGTCTGAACAGAATCCCGTCCGCACACTCTGCCCCAGCAAAGTGACAACGGCTGAGCAGAATTCTGTCCGAACAGAATCCCGTCCGCACACTCTGCCCCAGCAAAGTGACAACGGCCGAGCAGAATTCTGTCCGAACAAAATCCCGTCTGAACACTCTGCCCGAACAGAGTGACAAAGGCCGAGCAGAATTCTGTCCGAACAGAATCCCGTCCGAACACTCTGCCAGAGCAGAGTGACCGTGGCCGAGCAGAATTCTGTCTGAACAGAATCCCGTCCGAACACTCTGCCCGAACAGAGTGACAAAGGCCGAGCAGAATTCTGTCCGAACAGAATCCCGTCCGAACACTCTGCCAGAGCAGAGTGACCGTGGCCGAGCAGAATTCTGTCCGAATAGAATTCCGTTCGAACACTCTGCCCGAGCAGAATGACAACGGCCGAGCAGAATTATGTCGGAACAGAATCCCATCCGCACACTCTGCCCTAGCAGAATGACAACGGCCGAGCAGAATTATGTCCGAACACTCTGCCCGAGAAGAGTGACAACAGCCGAGCAAAATTCTGTCCGAATAGAATCATGCCCGAGCAGAATTCCATCCGAGCAGAACTCTGTCCGAACAGAATCATGCCCGAGCAGAATTCCATTCGAGTAGAACTCTGTCCGAACAGAATCATGTCCAAACAGAACCATGTCTGAACAGATTCATGCCCGAGCAGAATTCCATCCGAGCAGAACTCTGTCCGAACAGAACCATGTCCGAGCAGAACCATGTCCGAACAGATTCATGCCCGAGCAGAATTCCATCCGAGCAGAACTCTGTCCGAACAGAACCATGTCCGAGCAGAGAACTCTTCAAATATTTGAAATGGGGGCAAACAGATCCGATCCTGCTTTTGGCATATTTCGCTATCACCAGTGGAAAAAGTGTGCTTCCACCCGCCTCAGTAAACGCTGGTAAAAGCAGGGGGCATATGATATAGCTAAAAATATCCCTCCAATCTACGGACGACACGTGGCATTTATGACACGTAACCCATACTGGCTCATTACTGATATGGCATTTACCGTATCAATCACCGGGCAGAATCCTAAAGAGGCTCTGACTCTATCAGTTCAGATTGACATGAGATCCTCTAGGATCCTAATTAGATTCTGATTAGAGTTGGCCAAAGCCCAGTCCTACTAGGACTCCTCCTTCTACCACTATATAAAGAGGTCTGACCCCTCAGGTAAAGACAAGTTCACACACAATCACACATTGTGTCTTACTGCTTCTTCAGAGTTCTACATTGTTAGCCATCTATGACTTAAGCATCGGAGCGTTCCCCCGCCGGAACCCCACTCGGCGGTCACTCCGTGTTCACTTTTACAGGCCTGATTTCTGGTGTGGTTCCCAATCCAGTTTTTAGCTGCAACAAAAAGAAAATGGGTCTTTCCTGATCTTGTATTCTTTCGAACCAGGCTTCTACGAGAATCCAAATGCAGTATTTGCCAATCCAAGTGCATTTGTCTTGGCTGAATCCTTGTTTTTCGGCAATAGTCTCTTTGTTAGGATTAATACTTAGTTGCTACTCTGTTCGTTGTTAATACTGTTTATGATGATTAACTCTAGTTCATATAAAGTTTAGTTAAGCAACTTCAGATAAGTTTAGGTTACAACTAGTTAAGCCACTTGTCAATCATCACATAAGTGTATTTTGCATATAAATATGGTGTAAGCTTACTAGTGAAGCAAAGTAAATCATACCAGAATTTTGAGAAACCCATCTCTCTGTTTTCTACCCAATCTCGCAGGCCTACAGTAAAGCCCCTAAAACAAGTGGCTAACTAGGAGTTTTTAAAAATAGTCTTGTGTAAAAACTGATTTTCAGAACTGAAGAAAAAAAAAATGAAAACTGTGTGCCAAACGCTTTCTCCGGTTTACAAAACTGGAGAAAAAAAACTAAAATTGTAATAGATTTCAAACGCTACCATTACAACTTTTAGTGGCTAAATTATATATATATATTCTTGATTAAAGTATTAAAAGTACACTAATGCATCTTTTAGTGACAAAAGTGTAAGAATATAACCAAAATGGTTGAGGACCTAGCCCCATATATTAAACGATCCCAAGGGGGTTAAATGGCTAAATTTAAATATATTTTCTTGATTAAAGATATTAAAAGTGCAGTAATGCATCTTTTAGTGATGAAAGCATAAGAATATAACTAAAATGGGTAAGGACGTAGCCCCCGAGTATAAAAGGATCCCAAGGAGTTAAATGGCTTTTTTTTTCACTGAAATACCTTGTTAAAAATAAAAGGGCTAATTACACATATGTCCCTGAGGAGTGAACTTTTAATAGCAAATTATTTCTATTGAGCCAAAAATTGTAGTTTAGTCTCACCTTCTTAAAAGTAAAAAATACACTTAATTTTTGTAAACCTTTAATTTCTAAAAAGGGTACTTTTAATAAAAAAAAATTGTTTAGTCATTGTAATCCCTTGAGATTATTTTATATGATGGAGCCAGATCTTTACCTGTTTTGATTAAATTCATTGTCCTTTATCACTAAAAGATGCATTATTGAACCTTATTAGTGTCAAAATATTTAAAGTCAGCCAAGACGGTAGTAATTTAGCCTCACCTTTTAAAAAGTCAAACTATTTAAAAAACTTTTAAACTTAAAAAGAATAGTTTAAGAAAAAAAATTAGTTATTTAATCCCTTTCACATCAAAACTTGAGAGTTTTTAAGCTCAAAAAAATTATTAATCATTTGAGCCAAAATAAATTGGAGTTTTTATCAATTAGATTTCATCTAATTCTATCACTTATAAGAATGAAATATACAAAGACGAGCTATATGAATAATATATAATCATGTAAATATGTGATATCTCGGGACACAGTAAATAATAGAAAGACAATAACTATATGACGGATATGTTATTGATATAGCTAAAAATATCCCACCAATCTACGGATGACACGTGACAGTTATGACACGTAACCTATACTGGCTCATTACTGATATGGCATGTACCGTATCAATCACCGGGCAGAATCCTAAAGAGGCTCTGACTCTATCAGTTCAGATTGACATGAGATCCTCTAGGATCCTAATTAGATTCTGATTAGAGTTGGTCAAAGCCCAGTCCTACTAGGACTCCTCCTTCTACCACTATATAAAGGGGTCAAGCCCCTCAGGTAAAGACAAGTTCACACACAATCACGCATTGTGTGTTACTGCTTCTTCAAAGTTCTACATTGTTAGCCATCTCTGACTTAAGCATCGGAGCGTTCCCCCGCCCGAACCCCACCCGGCGGTCACTCCGTGTTCTCTTTTGCAGGCCTGATTTCTGGTGTGGTTCCCAATCCAGTTTTTAGCTGCAAAAGATTGGCGCCATCCGTGGGACCACTACAGGGAACATGGCCAATCATTCTTCTAGAGACTCTTCACATAGTCGTTCTCCACACCGTCACGCCCGAACGAAGAGCTCTCGTCGACTCAGTCGTGACCACCGTTCGACACCTTCATGTCGTCATGCCAATTCTGCAGAAGATGCACACGCTAACGTCACATCTGCAACTCCCGAATCAGAAGGTAGACCTCGAAGAAATCACTCTCCGACGTCTACTCTGAAAAATGGGGACCTTCGTCATCGCCTGAACTGTAAGTTATTCAAAACACCCCATGCCGAACTTACAAAAGAGATCCACGAGCTAAAAGATGTCGTGAACACTCTTCAACAAAAGCTCAACATGGCAGTGGCTTCTCCATCCACTTACCATTCTCATCTTGACCCCGGCGATCTTCGTCTTTGTCTCACATCCAGATCAAGTTACGGCCGCAAATATCGATCAACGGCTGATCCAACTTACAATCCCAAAGATAAGAGCGGAGATCACATTACCAGAAGTGGATCATGCTACCGTCGCGATTCTTCAGTCGAAGACAGTACCAACTCCTCTCCCGCACACGGCACCAGAGTTAAGACCCCTCGAAGATCTATCCACAGGAAAAGGACGCCTGAGTCTCGTTCCCAAGAACGGGACTCCTGGAAGGTGGTCCCTAGATATCATTCTCCAGAACGATCTCGCCCAAGGAATGAATCTGGATATCCGTTGTTGAAGGCCATCGAGAAGGCAAAGCTACCTCCCAATTTTCGAATGCCTCAATGTGACCTCTATGACGGGACTGGGGATCCAGGAGAACATGTTTACCAGTTTCAAACCAACATGGTACTCCTCCTGGTTTCAGACGCTGTCATGTGCAGAGCCTTTCCTACCACTCTAAGGAAAGCTGCACATGCATGGTTCAAATCTCTACAACCAAGGTCCATCTACTCTTTTTGCCAATTATCAGATCTCTTTCAAAAGCACTTTGTAAGCAGTCGCTCCAGAAGGAAGAACTCTGCGAGTCTGCTAAACATTGTGCAAGAGAAAAACGAGTCTTTGGCATGTTTTCTCGGACGATTCAATGCAGCCACTTTGGAAATTGACAACTTGGATGAGTCCGTGAAGTATACTGCATTCCTCCGAGGCCTTCGACCCACATTCAAGTTCACTTTCTCTATGAACAAAAGTCCTCCAGGTAACATTAAAGCCCTTCTCGAGAAGGCTAACAAATATATCCAAGCTGAAGAATACCTGGAGACACACAAAGGACGACGTGGAGAAGGGAAGGAAGAACAGAAGAAACGGTCTCGGGAATTAACTCCTCCCCAAGGAGGAAAGCCGACAAAACATTCCAAGTATGATGAACAACGTCCAAAAGAGACGTTCGCTTGGGAAAATCTGACACCCCTCAATGCAAAACCATCACAGATTCTTCACGAGATCAAGGAGAATAAGGCTCTCCAGTGGCCGGACAAGCTGAAATCTCGACCAAATAAACGGAACAAAGATTTATGGTGTCACTTTCACAACGATCATGGCCACACAACTGACAATTACGGGTCGCTTAAACGAGCAATTGAGGCCCTTATTAAGCGTGGCCAGTTGAAAAAGTTTGTAGCTCCTAGAGAAGAAAGACTATAGACACCTTCGGCCACAGAAGAAAGAGAAGATCGGGAAGAGAATGCGGGTATAATCAACACTATATCTGGGGGATTAGCCGCAGGAGGTTCATCCGGATGGGCTCGAAAAGCATACGCCAGAGAAGTATACATAACGAGTCAGCCCCTGAATAAGAAATCGAAGACGGTACCCGTAGCAGTGATCACCTTCTCCGATGAAGATTCAAAGGATATACAAACTCCTCATGATGACCCATTAGTCATCACAGTTAGAGCTAAGAACTTTGATGTAAAGCGTGTCTTGATTGATAACGGAAGTTTTGCAGAAATCTTATTTTTCGATGCATTCAAGAAGATGAACATTCCAGCGGACCGTCTCCGAAAGATGGATACTCCGTTGTATGGATTCTCCAATCATCCAGTTGTAGTAGAAGGTATTATCGCACTCCCAGTTGCGATTGGCACACCTCCAGCACAAGCCAACTTCATACTTGATTTTGTGGTGGTCAAGGTCCCCTCAGCATACAACGCCATATTAGGACGACCAGCACTCAATCAGTTACAAGTTGTAGTGTCAACTTATCACCTCAAGATGAAATTCCCCACGGAACACGGGATTGGAGAGGTGAAAGGGGACCTGACTATAGCTCGTCAGTGCTACGTAACTTCGTGCCGACCAAAGAAGGCAAAGAAATTGGACTCAGAGGAAATCTTGATTTGATAGAAGAAGTTCGGACTCAAGCCCATGAATGATCCGTTGTTGTAAAACAACGCGTCGTGCAGTAGCATCTTGCCTCAAGGCAAGACACTTCTTTTTCAGGGGGATAAGGGCCCAGACCTTATCAAAACCCCAATCTTTTAAAAATTGTCTTTAGAAAGATAATTTCAAATAAATGGGTTGTTAAGCAATCCAATGTAAACTTTATCTTTTGCTCGAGCACTAAAGTTATTTTTGCTCTCAGTATTATTGTGGGCTTAGCAAAAACACTCTGCCCGAACAGAGTGATCAATGTAGCCAAAAACATTCTATCCAAACAGAGTGATGGCCGAACACTCTGCCCGATCAGAGTGATCAATATAGCCAAAAACATTCTTTCCAAACAGAGTGATGGTTGAACACTCTGCCCGATCATAGTGATCAATTTAGCCAAAAACATTCTGTCCGAAGAGAGTGATGGCCGAACACTCTGCCCAATCAGAGTGATCAATGTAGCCAAAAACATTCTGTCCAAACAGAGTGATGGCCGAACACTCTGCCCTATCAGAGTGATCAATTTAGCCAAAAACATTCTGTCCGAACAGAGTGATGGCCGAACACTCTGCCCGATCAGAGTGATCAATGTAGCCAAAAATATTCTGTCCGAACAAAGTGATGGCCGAACACTCTGCCCGATCAGAGTGATCAATGTAGCCAAAAACATTATGTCCGAACAGAGTGTATAACTCTTGGGTTTTATAAAAATACAAGAGAAGGCCAAACGGATTAGCTACAGATCTAAGTCCGTGAAGAAACAAAAGTTAATGGGGGCACCGTCACTCCACTAAAGCTTTTGCTTCTTCGAATTATAGGCCGAGCGGGGGTGCTCGACTTCTTTGCCAACTCTTTAAATGACGAATAAAGGGTTTGAGCCAAAGTAAAAATTAATAATACTGTGTGAATGGTAAAGATAAACCATGAGAAACACATATTAAAGCATAAATAAAAGATAAAGAGTTTTACAATAAGCCCTTGAACGGGCATCAAAATTCTCTGTCTGTATAAAGCAAAAAGCCTAGATACAAAGACTAAAATCTAAGGCTCGGGGGCATCACCAGAAAGACCTTCCCCTAGAGGATGAGAAGCTGCAGCATCACCTGCCTCTGATGGCAGAACAGTCTCTCCAGACAGAGATATCACCGCAGGGAGAACGAAGTCATCCAAGAGGATATCAGGAAAGCGCTCAGCAAACATCTCCTTAGCCTTCGCAAAACCAAGCTCGTAAATCTCAAGGCCGTCATCCGCACGTTTCTTAAGTCATTCGTCCCCAGCGTTTCCATCCAAGAAGTCGTGAATGCCTTGGTCACGAGCCTTGGTTACCTCTTCTGCTGCCTTCCTCTTGACTCGCTCCAACCTCTTCTCTAGAGTCGCAATCTGAGCAAGATGGTCTGCCTCTTGCTTGCTCAGCTCTTCAGCACGATGAGAAGCTTCTTGTGCCTTCTTAACAGCTTCCCTCTTCTGTTGAGCCTCATTTGCTACCACCTGCCTCGCCATCTCAAAGCGAGAAAATATCTCAGATACGCTAGCATACATCTGGAATGAAGATTGAAACCATCAGCTAAAGGAAAGTAGAAAACAAAATAGAAACTTAGTTGAGACAAAGGACATTACCGTATTGACGGCTTGGGCAAAGGAGCAGGCAAAGGTCTCGTGTGTCTGAGTCTGGAAGACCTCCTTGTCTCGAGGTAGAATTCCATGAAGAAGATGCTGCTCCGAGACATGGCTATCCGGCATCCCAAGGTCATCGCACCTAAGTGTCCACCTCGGTCGAAAGATAGGATCGTCATCAATGGACACTTGCTCCAAGATACGTGGAGAACGTTCTGGAGGAGTAACTCTAGTCCTCTTAGAAACAGGGGGCAACTCCGCACTGGGCACTTTCTCCTTGCGCTTCCCCTTAGCTTTCTGAAGAACGCCAAGAAAGCCTCCTTTTGGGGATTTTTCACTTTCGCTAGCCATCTCTACAATCAAGGTAGAAATCAATACGGGAATGAATACTGAAACCAAATTAAAATCAAAGACTTCCATAAAACACACCTACGGGAACGGTCTCGGCAGATGACATGCTAGGAATAGCGGGAGGAGGAGAAGGAATCAGAAGACCAGCTGGAATGGGCTTTGGTGGAATGATCTTCGCCCACTCCAGTTGCTCCTCCAAAAGAGGCTTATCTATGCAAAGACCACCTCGAAGCTTAATATGACAAGTATATGTTTAGTTAGATTGTTGGGAGTAGGCTTGCCAGGATTTTTGAAATCCTTACAGAATGGATTCCAGTCTCTATCAAACGGAAGCTCCCCCTTGTCCAGGCGGCCAACAAAGAAGTATCTAGAATGCCAGCCTTTATTTGACTTCGGGCCTCCCTTCAGGAGTCGTTGCCTACTATGAATGTAATACCATCCCGGGCAGTTGGCGACTCCCTTGACGAAACATATTTTGAAGAACACTCTCATAAAATCTGTTGCATCTGGTTTGTAGCCTGAAGTCTGGACCAAATATATAAGGCCGGCAAGCTTCCTCCAACCATTTGGAACAAGCTGCCCGGGAGCCATGCGATAATGCTCGAAGAAACAAGAGCAAAAGGGTGGAGAGGAAGCCTATACCCAGACTTCACCTGCTCTTCATATATCCCAGTTTCAAACTTGGTTCCATAATTTGCTGGTTCTTGCAAACCAGGAAGACGAGCATACCAACCTTCGGGAAGAGGATATTCATGAATTAAATCCTGCAAATCTTCGGTAGACATCTTGCCTGACTTCTCGTCAGCAGTATACCAAGGTTTGGGATTAGCCTTATCATCAGCTTGATCCTTTACATCTCCTAAGGCATTTTTTCTAGACAAAGAGTGTAATGGTTGAGAAGTTGAAGGTTGGAATGGATGGGAAGTTGAAGCTAGTGGTAGTTGTGGATTGGAAGTTCCAACTTCACTTCCTGAAGTTGGAACTCGTTCCGAACTCGAAGATGAACTACTATCTTCGGATGAAGAAACAAACGCTGAAGTTTCGAACATGTTTTCTACCCAAACTAAGAAACTATGAAAAACTTGAAGTGCTGAACAGAAAGAAGAAAGCAAAAAGACTTACTTGAAGAGTAGTGTGCTTCCAAAAATTTCGAGTGAAGAAAAAATGAACTGACAGTTCTCTTTTTATAGAGAAACCCCATGTAACCGTTTCTGGGGAATCACAACGGTTCATCTACCACACACGTGTCACAAGCTGAAGAGTAGAGAAACTTAAAATTCTCAATTCCTGCTCAAAGACATTAATGGAGAATGAGACACGTGGAGGGAACCAAGGTAATGGCCGACCGGATCTTGCCCGAGCAGAATCCCGTCTGAACACTCTGCCTGAGCAGAGTGACAAAAGCCAATCAGAATCCTATCCAAGCAGAATTGTGTCCGAACACTCTGCTCGAACAGAGTGACCATGGCCAAACAGAATCCCGATCGAGCAGGATCGTGTCCGAACACTCTGCGCGAACAGAGTGACCGTGGCCGAACAGAATCCCATCCGAACACTCTTCTCAGCAGAGTGACAACGGCCGAGCAGAATTCTGTCCGAACATAATCCCGTCCGAACACTATGCCCGAGCAGAGTGACAACGGCCGAGCAGAATTCTGTCCGAATAGAATCCCATCCGAACACTCTTCCCTAGCAGAGTGACAACGGCCGAGCAGAATTCTGTCCAAGCAGAATCCCGTCCGAACACCCTGCCCCAGCAGAGTGACAACGGCCGAGCAGAATTTTGTCCGAACAGAATTCCATCCGAACACTATGCCCTAGCAGAGTGACAACGGCCAGGCAGAATTCTGTCCCAGCAGAATCGTGTCCGAACACTCTGCCCGAACAGAGTGACCATGGCCGAACAGAATCCTGACCGTGCAGGATCGTGTCCGAACACTCTGCGAGAACAGAGTGACCGTGGCCGAACAGAATCCCGCCCGAGCAGAATCATGTCCGAACACTCTGCGCGTACAGAGTGACTGTGGCCGAACAGAATTCTGTTCGAATAGAATCCCGTCCGAACACTCTGCCCGAGCAGTGACAATGGCCGAGCAGAATTCTGTCCAAACAGAATCCCGTCCGAACACTCTTCCCAGCAGAGTGACAACGGTCGAGCAAAATTCTGTCCAAGCAGAATCCCATCCGAACACTCTGCCCCAGCAGAGTGATAATGGCCGAGCAGAATTCTGTCCGAACAGAATTCCGTCCGAACACTCTGCCTGAGCAGAGTGACAACGGCCGAACAGAATTCTGTCAAGCAGAATCGTGTCCGAACACTCTGCCCGAACAGAGTGATCGTGGCCGAATAGAATCCTGTCCGAACACTCTGCCCGAACAGAGTGACCGTGGCCGAACAGAGTCTTGCCCGAGCAGAATTTCGTCCGAACACTCTGCCCGAGCAGAATGACAATGGCCGAGTAGAATTCTGTCCGAACAGAATCCCGTCCAAACACTCTGCCTGAGCAGAGTGACAAAGGCCGAGCAGAACTCTGTCTAAACAGAATCCAGTCCGAATACTCTACCCGAGCAGAGTGACAAATGCCGAACAAAACTCTGTCCGAGCAGAATCCCATCCGAGCAGAATTCTGTCCGAACAGAACCATGTCCGAGCATAATCATGTCCGAACAGACTCATGCCAGAGCAGAATTCCATCCGAGCAGAACTCTGTCCGAATAGAACCATGTCCGAGCAGAATCATGTCCGAACAGATTCATGCCCGAGCAGAATTCCATCTGAGCAGAACTCTGTCCGAACAGAACCATGTCCGAGCAGAGAACTCTTCAAATATTTAAAATGGGGCAAACAGATTCGATCCTGCTTTTGGCGTATTTCGATATCACCAGTGGGAAAAGTGTGCTTCCACCCGCTTCAGTAAACGCTGGTAAAAGCAGGGGGCATATGATATAGTTAAAAATATCTCTCTAATCTACGGACGACACGTGGCAGTAGGGATGGCAATGGGGCGGGTCGGATGCGGATCTTATAAAATCCGAACCCGCCCCGGTGCTCATAAAATCTCGCCCCGCTCCGCCCCGCCCCGCTACCGGGTCATATATCTAAAATACCATACCCGATCCTACATTCGTTTAGAAAACCCGCCCCGCCCCGATCCGCCCCCGCACTTCCCTGTACTCGCACACAAGGATCGTCTAGGCGGTGCCCTAACGGGAGGAGAGGCTTCGCTACATAGAGCTGTACGCCGTCGATAAGCATGTGGCGGTTGAATATTCAGGTGGCGCCTCTAATCTCGTCAAAGAAGAAGCGGCGGCAGATCTGCGACAATTCCGACGAGACCTGTAGCTGCTACCATCGTCGATGAGCATGTGGCGGGTTGAAGATTTAGATGGCGCCTCTAATCTCGTCAAAGAAGAAGAGGAGGCAGATCCGCGACCATTCCGACGAGATCTCCGGCGATTCGTTGTTCTTCTTGCCGCGGAACTTGAGAATAGGCGGTGGAACATGGTTTGTGGCCGGCGGTTAGGTTGTCAGTCTTTGGCCGTCAGTCTTTGGCCGTGGGGGGCTGAAGGTGGAAAGGGGGAGAAGATTAGAAGGGAGCCAACCATGGGCAAGTCGGCAGAGATCAAGAGAAAATTTTGGCATTTTAGGGTTTGGATGAAAAGTATATATACACTATGATGGACGGCTGAGATTTATTGATACATAAGTTTAGTATACCGGGGCGGGTGCGGGTCGGATAGTTAGACAGAATACCATACCCGATCCTAACCCGCTGCGGGTTTTAAAAAAAATTACCATACCCGCTCCATAACCCCGTCAAAGTCAAAATAACCCGCTCCTATCTAATTGTACGTGGCAGTTATGACACGTAACCTATACTGGCTCATTATTGATATGGCATGTACCGTATCAATCACCGGGCAGAATCCTAAAGAGGCTCTGACTCTATCAGTTCAGATTGACATGAAATCCTCTAGGATCCTAATTAGATTCTGATTAGAGTTGGTCAAAGCCCAGTCCTACTAGGACTCCTCCTTCTACCACTATATAAAGGGGTCAAGCCCCTCAGGTAAAGACAAGTTCACACACAATCACACATTGTGTGTTACTGCTTCTTCAGAGTTCAACATTGTTAGCCATCTCTGACTTAAGCATCGGAGCGTTCCCCCGCCGGAACCCCACCCGGCGGTTACTCCGTGTTCTCTTTTACAGGCCTGATTTCTGGGGTGGTTCCCGATCCAGTTTTTAGCTGCAACGGTTATCATGCAAATAAGGGTATTACAAAAACTCTAATACGAATATATGATTATGTACTTGACACGAACTGAAACTATAATAATTTAGCGATTCATATGCATTTAAAATTTCTAAACCTCCACTTTTGCAATAATTTTCTTACTTCAATAGGTGTTTGCAATCGAAATTTAGATTTAAACTTCAGTTCTATAATAGTTTTAATGTACGAATATATTTGCATTGAAATAAATACACATGCAAAATTACTGACATTTGTAGTATACACATCAACATACAATTATGTTTTACAAAATTAAAAAAAAGATTGAAGTTTTTGTCAAAATATTCAATTTAGTGTAGATAAATTATGTTTATTCTTAAAAGGTATTTCTCTGCAAGTTGTAGTAGCTTAAAGGCATTTAACTCATTAATTGAAATTGTTGGAGAAGATGTAGTAGTTCTGAGGTATTTAGCTTTAACGTGAATGAAGATTGTAAGTTTTAATAAAAAAAATTCGGTAATCAAAGAACATAAAAGAGTTCAAGGGTGATTTTATAGGTTATTATTATTTTTTTTCTTTTTTACTAACAGACAAAACAACTATAACTAAAGCATAGATTCATGTAAGAATATTTTAAAGAAAGATACTTAATATCCTAAAAAAAGCCAAATACACCCTTATTATTTTTTTTTTTAACAAAACTCTAATTCAAAATGGGTATTTGATAGGAAATAAGTTTTAGTAAAAAACACTCATAATCAACACTAATTTTGGATGAAGACTTCAGTTTAAAACAGGCATCTTAAAAAAAATAGTCATTTAAATCTATTTAGGATTACATATGAATTTAAAAAATTCTAAAAAACTCTAGTTTTACGACAGTTTCCTTATATCAATATGTATATATTTAAAATCTAGAATTAAACTTCAGGTTTACAATAGTTTCAAAATACTAATATGTTTGTATTAAATCTATATACATGCAGAATAATTCAAATGTGTAGCATATGTATGAACGTACAAATATGAAATATAAAATTAAAAAGGATTGAGTTTCTGATAAAATATTCAATTTAGTTTAGGTATATATCATTTATCGAAAAAGGCTATAGAAACTCTGCAAGTTATTTTCTTTAATCAAATATGATGGAGAACATGTAATAACTTTAAGGTAATTTAGCTTTAACGTAAATGGAGGCTGTAGGGTTTGATAGGAATTTTTTCAATAATTAGAGAGCATGCAGGAGTTCAAGGGTGACTTTATAGTATTTTTATAAGGTTTTTTGTTTTTGCTTTTTTTTTAACACAAGTAAAAAAAAAAAACTCTTTACTCTAACAAAAGTATTTATTTCAATAAAGATATTTTAATGAAAGAGGCTTGTTACTATATGAGAAGTCAAAAATACATTTATTTTTTAGTCACACTCTTATTAAAAATAGGTATTTAATAAAAAAAATTAATTCAAAAGTCAAAGTAATCCTTAATTATAACCAAAACATAAATTTCAATAAGGGTATTTTAAGGGAAGAGGCTTTATATCTTATGAGAAGTAAAAAACACCCTCATTTTTAAGTAACACTCTAACTTAAAAAGGCATTTAATGGGAAAAAAATATTATAAGTCAAAAATACCATTACTCACACTTTATCCTTTATGGAAATATCAATTAGAAAAGGGTACTTAGCTTAAAGGCATTTAACTCATTAATCAAAATTGATAGAGAGGATGTAGTAGTTCTGAGGTATTTAGCTTTAACGTGAATGGAGGTTGTATAAAAAATTTCGGTAATCAAAGAACATAAAAGAGTTCAAGGGTGATTTTATAGGTTTTTATATATTTTTTTCTTTTTTACTAACAGACAAAACAACTCTAACTAAAGCATAGACTGTAATGCCCCGAATTTTAGGAGCGTTAATATCAAATAAACAAAGTCAGAAAAATCTCAAAATATCAAAAGTCTCCCCAAGTGGTCATTCAGAGCATGAACGAATTAATCCCAAAGATACATCCATAAATATCATAGCAGCCTAAAGCATTTATATAATCCAAATTACTCTGACACGGAGTTCCAAAATAAATTCCAAATCCACATAGGTCGTCCTATTGTATTTTCTAAAAATAACCAAATTAAATGCAAAACTAAACTACTAATACTGACTCTGATATAAAATTGCTAGCTCTCAATCACACAGTTAGTCTTGCAATCCAATCCCCTTTTTACTGATTACCTGAGAGAAAAATAATAAGGAAGTGAGTCAAATGCCCAGTAAGATCGCTCAACCGACCAACCAAAAGGGGGTACAAAAAATATGTCTGAAGAACGAAATTTCGGAGGTACAAAACTTTAACAGAACATATACGAGACAAAATTTTTAAGTGTCAAAATATATTTTCGTACAAAGACAAAATTTTAAAATATAAAGAAATACATCTTTGTACAAAGACAGACACTAGAGAGTCATTCAGAATAAGGTCATACATGTCATCACTGACACGTGAAACCAGATTCAGAAAATAAGATCGCAATATCTAACTCATCCCACTGAGTTAGTCCACGTTCCAATCCACGTGAGTAAGTCATAAAGATAAAGTCATATACATTGTAACATGACTCACACAGTTATCGACACGTGTCAATAAATTTGATGGGACACTAGAAAAAAAAATTCAATGTAAACTAATGGCTCATATATACCTAGCGGGCCATGGCTCCCCACCAAGTGTTACTCAGAGGTTGCAGAAGACAGAATGGCAGAAACGTGTATAAATAGTAACAAAAGAATCGGAGAAGGGTATATGGAAGGACTTGGAATGCAACTTTGGATGTAAAACAAAGAGGACCAAAATGAGAACTCAAACAAGTTAATTTGGTTTAACCAGCATGCATACAAGGAACATAAAAGCACAAGACTACACTAGAACTTGACATGTGGTGGAAAACCCAAAAGGGAATTGACAAGGAGTCGATTTGGGAGCAACCTGTAATGAATAAAGCCAAAACCTGTAATGTCCTACTACTAATTAAGTCAATGGCATGAGTCATACTTTGGCGATTCCTTTTCATTGCAAATATTAAGGAGAAGACACATGTAACAAGAAGAAACCAAGAAGTCGGCAACTCAAGTTTTCAGCTGAACAATCATGAGAAAGGGTTTAATGCGGAGGAGTTCATGTCAGACAATAACAATAGTTTCGCAGCTTTGCACGGAATATCAAAACCAATATATTTCAACAACTAACGGGAAAAAGAACGTTATTTCGCTAATTAGACAAGAACTTGACAGCTAGATTCTCAAATAAAACAACGGAAGTAACCCGTAAAATCAAGCTGATCAATCAACGATGAATCAAATATTGAACCAACCAAAGCCCTTACAAAATACATGAATTCAACGGTGGCGCCGAGTTAAAGGAATAAATCGTTATCTATATATATATATAAAATTAAAACCTTCGCTTGAAGTTAGCTCTATAATTACGTCCTATCATACTTTTGAAACTCATAATTGCTTGCCACGTAGGATTGAACTTTCATTCTTAGAATCTCCTCTTCGACCAAAACTCTTTTAGGCCAGCAACCAAGCAATAGAATACTCTTACAAACCCAGAAGAACAAAAACTCTTGAGCTCCCTCTTCCCCCATAGGACACAGCTTCAAGTCGACGCTGCCCTCGACCTCCAACTCCACCCTCATGCCGTCGTACACCTCTCCTTTGCCGTATCTATACCTTTTCCCCCACCATACACAGCTTCAAGTCGACACTGCCCTCGACCTCCAACTCCACCCTTATAGAGTTGTCAAAGGGCCAGGCTTGGGCTGGCCCAGCCCAAGCCCATCGGGCCTGCTGTGGGGCCGGGCCGGGGCCGGGCCAGTGGGGCTGCCAACCGGGCCTGCCGAAGGCAAACCTAGGCCCAGTCCAGGCCCTGGCCTTAGGCCCAATATCTAGGGCCGGGCTTGGGCCGGGCCCGGGCCCTTTTTTTTTTTTTTTTTCTTGTTATTCAATTTTAAATTTCATCTCTAGGCAATATTCACAATTTAACGAACCTAATCTTTATCCTTTTATTTCATTATAAGTAATATACATATATATGTATGTATGTATATACATATTTATTTGTTAGCCATTATATTTTTTATTATATGTTAAACATTTTCATACTCTTCTTGGTGAGCTTTATTAATAAAATCTTAACACATAACAATTTATATAGAAAAATAATAAATGTGTTCATAGGCCCTCCTCCTTTTATCCGGGCTTGGGACCGGCTGCTTGTAAACAAACAGGCGAAGTTACCTATTTTTTTATATATACGAAAAAATATATATCTTGCTTGTAAAAATTTATTTTATATATATGGAAAAAAGTATATTTTGTGAAAAAATTTATTCTTAAAACTCTAACAATCAAAATAATAATGCATGTCTATCCAAAATATCAGCAATCAAAGATCAAGAAATCTGCAACGTCAACCAAAAGGATCAAAAGAGGAAAATAAAAACAAATTACCTAATCATCCAGAAGTACTTCAATATCCGAGTCACTGCTCTTCCTATCATCAATCGGTTTATCTTGCTCGCGGTATTTCGCATCAAGATAATCCTTCCAACATACACATAGCTCGAGCGACTCGGGGTTAAGACGACTCCTCCTGTCATCCAAAACCCTCCCGCTGGCTGAAAATGCCGACTCTGAAGCAACCGTGGAGGCTTGCACTGGCAGTACATCCCGTGCAATTTGGGATAAAGTTTTATACATGTTTTGATTTTGTTTCCAAAAATTTAACAAATTAAAATTAACCTGTTCTTGCCTTGATAAATCAGAATAATGATCAGTATTTGCATATACACCAATCTCATTAAAAGAGGAAAAAGTATACGAACCTGCCGAATTAGAAGTACCTTCACCTGGTAGTTGTCTTGCTACTAGATGTTCAAAGCCCTGAAGGTATGGCGCATAATACCTCTCAACAGTGGATGATGATGTAGCTCGCCCGCGCACGTCAGCAGAATTACGATAGACGTTGAACAAGTCCTCAAACCTCTTGCTCACTTTTGCTGTGAATGCGGTTGTCTCCTCTGCTGTGTAGCACATTAATTTCGATATCTCTTGTATCGAGGCGTTCACGCCATGCAACTTTAACCTAGGATCTAAACAAGTAGCCACAGTAAAAATAGCAGGCAGTTTACTCCAATATTTATTAAATTTTTGATCCATCACTTTTACTATTTCCTTAAAGGGTCCTATATATCTCCATTTTGTTAACATTGTAGCCATCTTCAGAATTTCTATTACAGCGAGAGGAGAGGTGGGATAGTACGTACCAGACAATAAATTGGTAGACGTGTAGAATACCTCCAAAAATTCAGCTAGGTATGTGGCCATCTGCCATTCCTCTTGAGTTGGCAAGCCGGCTGGGAACTGGGTTAGTAGAAAATGCGTATAGACTTCTCGGTATGCCAGAATGTGTAAAAGCATGTGGTATGTAGAGTTCCACCTGTGGACCACATCTGTAACTGCTCTCCTGCGAGGCATATTATATTGAACACACAACGTTTTAAATTGTTGTGTTCTCGGACTCGAGCTATTAACATACGCTGTCATACCCCTCATTTTGAGAAGAATATCTCCTGCAGCAGCTAAACCATCTTGAACAATTAAATTAATAATGTGACAAACACAGCGAACATGAAATAATTCACCATTAAGTACAGGTTGAAGCGTCTCCTTTAAAGCTGCAACAGCAACTTTATTATTAGAAGCATTATCAAAACTAACACTCATAATCTTATCCTTAATTTTAAATGTGGTGCATGCTTTTAATATAAGAATAGCAATGTTCATTCCATCGTGCGGATAAGGGAAGTGCTCGAAAGCGATGATTCTCTTGTGCATAACCCAATCTGCATCAATCCAATGAGCGGTCACACAAGAATAACTAACAAAAGTATAAGGAGATTGCCAAATATCAGAAGTAAGACTAACTTTACCGTCAAATTTATCGAAATAATCGATAAGGCGTGCTTTAGCAGCATTGTACTGTCGGAGTGCATCGGATCTAGTTGTGTTTCTATGAACCTTTTTGTACAAAGGTTGAACGTATGTGTTCATATATCTAGAGTGCTTAGGATTATCGGCAAAAGAAAAGGCTTGTTCATCATGAATAACAAATTCAGCGAGACCGTCTCTTTGCTCTCGCTGATTATAAACAAATAACTTACCGTCAAAAGATAACTGCGTTTGGGTAGGTTCGACGTGGCCTTGTCGAGGTGCACACTGAGGGTAATGCCTGTTAAGATGTCCATTACCACTACCAGACGAAAATAATTTAGCACAGTACTTACATCGAGCTTTTCGGATGCCGTCCACCGTAACTTCATCAAAATGATTCCAACACTCGGCTTTCTTTTTTTTCCCCTTTTGGACTTCTGGCTCATTACCGGAGGCATTGCTCGGCCCTTCTTCATCATGACCAGGCATAGGGTTGAGATTATGCCACGGAGTAGTAGCTTCGCCAACCGAGCTGCGTCCTTGACTATAATGCGGGGGGTCTTCATCAGGCGTGTATTCAAAATCTGGAATGTTTTGATTGAACTCCCAATTGGCTTGGGTATCTATCATACAGCCTGTACTCATTCGTCCAGGAACGAATGGTTGTGTTGGTGCTTGGATTGGTGTTTGTGATGGCCGTGGCGCTGGCGCTTGTGCTGGTGGTGGTGCTTGCGATGATGATGATGTTTTTCGTGATGACGATGCACGCCTCATTTTCTTCAATAATCCAGCCATATTTCATGCTAAACTTTGTAAGAGTAACTAAATACACAAGTATAAGAGTAGTAATAAGAAATAACAATTAAAAGAATGAACGAGTAACAAATATTAGAGAGTTAGTAATTAAAAAGAATTTAGCAAGACTAGTAATTAATAAACAAGAGTACTAATTAGTAAATACTAGTAGTAATTAGCAAGAGTAGTAATTGGAGAGGAAAATAGTAGCAAAGCTTGTAGAAATATAGAATGTTTAGGTAAGAGAGAGTAAGAAGATTGGTGTGAAAAATTAGAGAGAAATGGTGTGAATTTATAGATTTTAGAAACTTCACAAAAGACCAAAATACCCCTACAAACTATCCGTTTATAGTTGTTGGGGAGGGTAAGAGTGTAAAGGAGTTGAAAAATATAGGTTAGACTAAAATACCCCCCAAACTAGCCGTTATATTGCTGTTGGGGGGGTAAAAGTGGAATTTTGGAAAAGGGGTGGACGAAAGGGGGGGAAAAGCAAAAAATTCAAACAAGTGGTGGGGCCAAAACCGGGCCAGACCCGGGCCGCAGACCGGGCCAAACCGGGCCAGAACCGGGCCGACTTCGGGCCGGGCCAAACCCTGGCCGGGCTTTTTCGCAGAATCTGAAGGCCTGGTCCAGGCCCAGGCCCCAAGCCCGCTTGTGCTGGGCCGCTACTGTTCATGGACGGGGCCGGGCCAGCCCGGGCCAGAACCGGGCCGGGTCGGGCCAGCCCACGGGTTGCCCGGCCCGTTTGACAACTCTACACCCTCATGCCGTCGTACACCTCTCCTTTGCCGTATCTATACCAGGTAACCTGCTCCTTTAATCAAACCCATAAAATACTCTTGAGCTCCCTCTTCCCCCACCGTACACAGCTTCAAGTCGACGCTGCCCTCGACCTCCAACTCCACCCTCATGCCGTCGTACACCTCTCCTTTGCCGTATCTATACCAGGTAACCTGCTCCTTTAATCAAACCCATAAAATCTGCACTCCAGATTTTGGTTTGAAGCAATATTTTAATCAACATGCCAGATTTTAGTTTGAAGCAATTTTAATTAAATCCTCTCTTCCTCCACTTGCTGTATCTATACCAGGTACCCCTCTTCTTTAAGCATAAAATACAATTGCATGCATGAATCACGGATGGCGTATCACTGTTTGACAAAATCTGAATATTCATCTTACACAACCAGCTAAAAGTTTGGCTTGATGCATCTGATCACAGGGACTCAATTGGATAGAGAAGGACATCATAATATTATCATTGTTGTAGTTAGGTTTACTAAAATTATAATTTGTACCCAGTAGTCCACCCTCGCTAACTAATAACATACCTGTTAGTTTCAAGGAAAATTATGCATATGGAGTGACGACAGTTTAGTTGTGAATGCCATCATTAGTAGAATTGTGGTTACCCCACTATAACATCTTGTGTACTGCTTTTCCTGGGCTTCTTCAATTCTTCTTCAAAGAGTAGTGAAGATTTTGATAAGCTGGTCGATAGGGCGATAAGTGCACAATTGTTCTTGAAGCGGGCAGTTTTGCCGTCACTAAATTGCTCACCATTGACCAGGACTACTGGCATGTGAGTCAAACCAAATCTTTTGGATTTTGAAATGCAATGTTAGATGTTATGTTCTTGGTTTGTGCTGAATTTATCGTATCCACACTCTTATGTTGATAATTTTAGGTGATGAGCGTCTGATTATAGTGTTGAAATGGCTTGTTAGAGTGGGGTTTTTCAAGATTTCATCTTTTTCTTTTTTGAATGCGTGCCTGGACCTGGACTTTTTGGCATATACATGTTTGTATAGTTGGGTGTTACAATGAGGCTGAGTTTAGCCGTACAAACATGTAGTCCCTCTGCTCCAATAGTTTAGCAGTGCAAACTATATTTGGATGTTATGTGGTTTATCTGCTGAATATCTACTCTTTGTGTTGATATTTTAGGTGATGCACATGTCGTTATTGTGTTGAAATGGAACGTAGTTTCTTTCTTTTTTCCTTTGCCTAAGAGTTCGGATTTCAATATTTCATCTTTTATTCTTGAAGACGTACCTGCATATACATGTGGGGTGTGTGTTTGTTGTGTGTGTGGATGGTGGGGGCAGGGGCAGGGTTAGGGTTGGGGTTGGGGTTAGGGTTAGGGTTGGGGTTGGGGGGAGGGGAGTGGAGTGGAGTGGAGTGGAGGAAGTTACATGTAGTGAGGTAAATGTAATCTTTAAAGTTATTAAGAAATTTTACTACATTAACACTGCAGAGTGCTGATATAATTGTAAATAAGTGAATTTTACAGATACATATAATGAGGTAAATGTATTCTTTAAAGTTACTAAGAAATTTTATGACATTAAGTTATTGACGATAAGTAGCATCTTCTGTAAACAATTTCTAAGCCAATACCCAAATGGAGAGAACTTTTTTGGTTGGGTTAACCTGTTGAGAGACACAATCAAAGGTGACAGTGCTTTGCGGTGGCCGATGATCGGGGCTTGAAAAATAAAGGATTGATGCAGTAATGCCCAGAAAGGTTGTGGTAATGGTGTGCTGATTTAAGTTTTTTGATGGTGACAATCATTTTCTTGGAGGGACTAAGTTGATGATTGAATGTGACAATGGTTGATTAAGTGGTAATACTTGGAGTACCTGGTGGTCAGAGATTAATTTTTAGTGATGGTGGCTATGAAGGTGCAGTTTGGCAATAATAGTAGTAGTGATGGATAGTCATCATAGAGGAAGAGTGTGTCAATAATACTATAAAACCAATAAGAGGCAGGACAATGTCGATTACTTTTCTTTGTTGCTTTCACTTGAGAGGAAAATAGTCAAATGTAGGAGGTGTTGAAAACGATGGCAACTATGAAGGTACAAATATGACAACGGTGGTGGTTGTGGGAAAATGCCATTGGTAGAGGTGGAAATTATAATGATAAATTAAAAAAAATCAATGCAGCCATATCTTAATTTTGTATCTTTTTAATTTACGAGAAGATAAATGTCCGCTTTGGGGTTTGCAAAGATGTTACTAAATTACTCTAAAAATTAGAAAGGAAGGATAGACAAGGGAAAAAGACAGGACATGAAGGCTTATTGTTGTTGCAAGATGATTGTGTTGGTGGCTAAACTAAACATTGATTTGTAGAAACATAAGACTCATGGTGATGATGATTTTGGTTATGGATTTCGAGAGTTTGAGTTAGTGTACAAATCAATTTACATAGGTTAAGGATTGAGGTTGTGACGGCCCAAAAGGTTATGGTGATTGTTGGTTTCGTAAGAGGGCGTGGTGGTTAAGAATTTTTAGGGTGATGCTAACTTTTGTCTATCGGGAGTACTTGGATGATTAAAGGTGATGGTAGCGTTAATGGTATGACTGGGATTTTGGAAGAGGGTGTGGTCATTAAGGATTCATTTTGATGGTAAATGTTATCTAGAGGGATGAAATTGATGATTGAAAGTAGTGGTGGTGGTGGTTGATGGTATGTCAAAACTTGAAATTGACATGGATTGAAGGTTGAGAAGCGTGACAAATGGCTTTGGTGGAGGTTGTTGGACTAGACCGTTGGTGGAGGAATGTGAAGTGATGCATATATATAGATAGCAATAAGATGATGATGATCTCAGAGATGTTGAGATCATATTTTTATTTTGGCCTGACTGTAAGATATTAGCTCAAGTACAAGGTACTTAATTCTTAGTCTCTTAATTGGCTGCACGCTTTGGAGCTTATTAGGCCATTATTGGCACTTTGTTTTTACTCTTCAGAGTAAATAGAAAACCTTGATATCACCATACATGAAATTTACTCATTCAGTGACGATCAAATCTCATCCCATCCTTTTAATAAACAAACATGACAAATAGTATTTATTGTATGTGCTAGCATCGTGATGGCATGAGGTATACCCTAATGCATGTCTATCTAAAATGCATGCTTTCATGTTACTATCTTCAATCATTAGAAATGACTCCATTCATGTAATCTTGACAGCTACATTATTTTGTGCAAACAGTTTCTTAAGAGGAAAAATACTTTCATTTTGCAATATAAGAGATGAAAACCCAAATTAAAATAGAGCCTAAAGAACAAGTAATGAGTTAATGGTGAAGGTTATAAAATTTTGTGTTTTATCTGCAAGATGTCCAATTTCTGTGCATTTTACATGATAATTGAAAGGATTGAAGAACCTTTGATGGATTAATTTAAGTGAATTAAAAATAGATAATCTTAGCTTGGGCGTAAAAAATGCACTATTCTGGATGTCTGAGAAAAAATTAATAAACTCCATTGATTTGGATGTATATGAGTAGGTGCACCGAGGGTTTAATATTTGGTAACTTAAAATAACTACGTCTAAAGACATTTTCTTAGGGAAACTATATATCATATGTACATGGTGAATAATTGTGTCATTAACATTGTTATATTGTTGGTAATTGTTTTTATTGCATAAGCTTTTTTTATCTTTAGTTTTTTGGAAATAATGCGAGAAGGCTTTAGATCTTCGGTAGAAATTAAAGTTAGCAGCATTTGCTTTTAGAAGATTATTAAAAGGAACTTTGAAGGAAATCATAATTATGTGTTCGTCTTTATTGCAGGTTTGTTGCCTGATGTACCAATCTTCTAAGTCTAACAAGTTATACTTAATTAGAAACTATTTGCTTTCGTAATTAAATAGCAAGAGGCCATTCGAAATTATTGGGAAATAAGTTCCAAGAACTTGAAATGAGTTTGAATACTAAAAGGAAATGAAGGTAAATGAGGTCTGAGACTGGCATTATTGTTGTGATCGATAATGGTGGTGGTTGTGGTTGAGATGTTGGTGGTTGACATAACGGTAGTGTTATAGCTAAATTTTTGTAGAGATAAGCCGGAAGAGGCGGTGGTGGAAGTAGTGGCGGCGATTGCAAATACGGTGAGACTGATTATGACCGATGACAGTAATGGCGGTATTGGTAAAGAAAATGGTAACGCTAAGGTGTTGAGGTTTTAGTATAGTAGTGGTGGATAGCGGTTCTTAAGAATCCAAATCAAACAATTGGTAAACCTAATTAAAAGTGGTGATTATGATTTTAGTACCTTGACAAAAACTTGGACGCTTTGAAAATTCTATCCTAGGACTAGGAACTCTTAAGTTTTAACCAAATTCAATTCTTTATTACCACGATCCTAACAAGTCCGAACAATTTCTCGGTGGTGCTTTCAATAGGCTATGTATGTATAAATTTAATCACTTAAACATAGACAGAAGCACATTTCATAAAACATTCAAAACAGCACATACAATAATGTAATTCTAAAGAAGAAGGATATAAAGGTAACTAAAGAACATATATGAATTTGCTAGATTATATTAAAACATGAGTGACATTAAATTCAAAGCCTTCTTTGCCAAACTCTCTACCTCCGAAGTTATGGTCTTTCCGGTCAAAATTTTTTGCATATCACCGCTAAGCCAACACCCTTTTGTTACTAACATAGACAACGCATTAGGCCTATCCTAATATTAATATGCAAACATTCTTTATCGGGTGATACACGAAAATCAAAGAGAACAGAAAAAGACTACAAAAATAGCATATTGTTGTTGAAATCTTTCGTAACTTTTTTTTTAATAGTAGTTCTAGATGACAGAATGGTGGAACTGCAGTTTGTGCTAACATGATCTCTATGTTTTAAACAGATTTCATGAATATGATTGTTCTTATCCATGGCAGTAGGCTACTTTGTTTGAGAAACTTATATACACGATTGATTGCAACGACTATATTTAAGATGTATACATGATCTTTGAAAATATTATTTATTGTTTGTCATTTGGATTTAGAATTTGTTCAATTTTGCTAAAGTATATGTTACAATGAAATCAAATTGCATCATATCCCATGCATTTGCACGGATCCATTAGCTAGTAATTATCAAATTGATTGGTCCAACGCTGATTCAGATTTCAAAAATAATAAACCCTTTCTGATCGTGATTAAACCCAAAATTTGATCTTCTCAATTCAATTGTATCAAAAGCCCTCAAACAATTTGCATAATCCCAAGAAGTCTCTTCCTTGGGATTCTTTGGAGGCTCTTATGAAGTTTCTTGTGCTCCTATGAAATACGTAACTATCAGACACCTAAAAGATATATATACTTATATTCCTAAGAAATTTTAAAATTTCAAAATACCCACTACGTCCTCAACTCTCTAATTTTATTTTATTTTATTTTTTATATAAGCATTTAAATATGAGGGGTCTAACAGATTCATATAAGGGTATTCTAAAGAAAGATACTTAATATCCTAAAAAAAGCCCAATACACCCTTATTTGTTTTTAACAAAACTCTAATTCAAAATGGGTATTTGATAGGAAAAAAGTTTTTAGTAAAAAAAAAACACCCATAATCAACACTAATTTTGGATGAAGACTTCAGTTTAAAAAGGGCATCTTAAAAAAAATAGCCATTTAAATCTATTTAGGATTACATATGAATTTAGAAAATCCTAAAAAAACTCTAGTTTTACGACAGCTTCCTTATATCAATATGTGTATATTTAAAATCTAGAATTAAACTTCAGGTTTACAATAGTTTCAAAGTACTAATATGTTTGTATTAAATCTATATACATGCAGAATAATTCAAATGTGTAGCATATGTATGAACGTACAAATATGAAATACAAAATTTAAAAGAATTGAGTTTCTGATAAAATATTCAATTTAGTTTAGGTATATATCTTTTTTTGAAAAAGGCTATAAAAACTCTGCAAGTTATTTTCTTTAATCAAATATGATGGAGAACGTGTAATAACTTTAAGGTAATTTAGCTTTAGCGTAAATAGAGGCCACAGGGTTTGATAGGAATTTTTTCAATAATTAGAGAGCATGCAGGAGTTCAAGGGTGACTTTATAGTATTTTCATAAGGTTTTTTTTTTGTTTTTTTTTTTTAACAAAAGTCAAAAAAACTCTTTGCTCTAACAAAAGTATATATTTTAATAAAGATATTTTAATGAAAGAGGCTTGTTACTGAATGAGAAGTCAAAAACACATTTAGTTTTTAGTCACACTCTTATTAAAAATAGGTATTTAAAGAAAAAAATTAATTCAAAAGTCAAAGTAATTCTAAATTCTAACCAAAACATAAATTCCAATAAGGGTATTTTAAGGAAAGAGACTTTATATCTTATGAGAAGTAAAAAATACCCTCATTTTTAAATAACACTCTAACTTAAAAAGGTATTTAATGGGAAAAAATGTTATAAGTCAAAAAACCCTTATTCACCCTTTATCTTTTATAAAAGTATCAATTAGAAAAGGGTACTTTAATGAAAGAAAAGATTAGCCATTTAACTCTATACGTGTTTTTATATATCCTCATACGTGCTTTTATATATGTATGTATAGATATAGATATAGATGGGAAGTTTGTTGGAAGGATTTGATGTTGGAATAATCTCTTACATGGTAACTCATTAAGCTGCTTTATGTGGGTATTTAATAGATTATTTGCAGATAATTATGTTACTAGACTTGTTACGTCTACTCTTTCTCGCAGGTTCCAGTATATATAGCTGAGATAGTGCCTCAAAACATGAGAGGAGGGCTGGGTTCAGTGAATCACGTTGGTGGAGTTTAATGTCATATCCTTATCCTAAACTAATGTTATTCATTGTTAGTTGGAGGTGCTCTGTGTTCCACAGCTTTCTGGCACAATTGGAATAATGCTGACTTATTTGCTGGGACTCTTTGTTAGTTGGAGAGTACTTGCAGTTTTGGGTACTCATCTTGAAGACTTCATCATTCCATTTTACTAGATTTCTTTCATGATGAATGCAAACATGCATGATATCCCTCCAGTGCTCTTTTTCCTCAAATGTAGAGAATGAATTACATCCTGTAAAAACCTTTTACTTGTGTACTTAGAAGTATTGCTATCTCGATTCTGTCAATGGACGTGTTGCTGAGTGATGGTTCCATTTGACTTGAGTGCTCAACCATAAGGATCTTGCTTTTCCAGATTTGTATTTGGTTACAGCTTATCCTTGTATAAGAGGGTACACGTGCAGATCTTTTGTTGAAAGGTGGGTTGGGGGGAATAATCTGCATCACATATTAGTTTCCTGGTGAACGGAGCCTTAGCCGAGGCTTTTTATTTTCCACCTCAAATATGGTTAAGTTTTGATCTAGGATCCAGTTGTATGTTGAGATTCTGCTTTAATCTTTTGGTGTGTTGTATGGGTTTCAAAGGTTGTCTTTTCTTTTTGGGTGTGGTGGGGTTGTGGGTGGGAGAGGGGCGGACAAAAGTGCATGTGAAATACAACAAATACAAATCTTGAGTGGCATCAAGAGCTAGCCCCTAGCCGGCATATAGTGGCAATGTAAACTTAATCCATTAGCCTATCCAGTAGCCTCAACAATCACATTAGAAAAATTAATTGATAGTTTGATTGAACAGATCGTCAGCTATACCCTTCACCATCCTAATGTCCTTATGGCACCTGCCTTTCCTATTCAGTCGAAGATAATCTTTGAAGTACAAATATTCCATGTCTCTTTGGCAGGAATATTGCGCTGTTTTATATTGATACCTGGCCTCTTCTTTATGCCAGAGTCTCCTAGGTGGTTGATAAGCTGCATAAATCATTGTCTCTACTATCACTCGAACCCAAGGTCATATTCAGTAAAGAAAATCTCTTTTTGTCAAACCTAGGCCAAAATGGGTATGACTGATTTTGAAGCATCTTTGCAAGTACTACGGGGTTTTGACACTGATATTTCACTCGAAGTAAACGAAATTTAAGGTAAGTCTCTTTTAGTGAGAAGATCTTAAAGACCATCAACCTTTACTGCTTCCAATTTAACTGTACTTAAAGAAAGTATCCGTGCATTTGATACCCATGATTAGTTTGTACTTTTGTATTGTGCAGAGGTCTGTAGTGGCATCGAGCAGAAGAACAGCAGTCCGTTTTGGGGACCTCAAACAAAGAAGATATTAGTTTCCTCTGATGGTATACCTTGAAGCTTTCACTTATTTGTTGCTTGTGTTCTCTCGTGTTTCGTGTGACGATTTCTGTAACTATAAATCCTTATATCCTGCAGATAGGAATTGGATTACGTGTACAGTCTACTTGGCGCACTGATAATTTTCCAGTTTTCGCTGTTTTAATGCTGACAACAAGTGAGAAAAGATCAAATATACCTTTGATGTCAGCGCATACTTTGTACTGCACACAAAATACGTGTCATACTTTCTAATTCCATGTTGTGCATTTCCAAAATCAGTTCATGGACGTGAGCTCTGTGTAAGCTGCACTACCTAATGACCAGATGCTGGCTTCCTTTATTGGTGGTCTCACTCAGGCTTGGTTTCCTCAAGAGTCAGGGTCGACATACATGTCTGTTGGACCTCATCGTAAGTGATGCATATTCCCAGGTGATAAGTCATACTGCATCCAGTCTCACTCTGGTAGTGATCTGCAGGTGCTTTACCGTTCATGGAAGGGCAAGCACCAAGGGCACAAATACCGTAAGTTATTCCCTTGCTCTCATTGGCATCTTTTAAGGTGTCTTCTAAGTCCAAGCTCCTTGTTTCCCTCATGTGATTATTTTTACTGGCTCTCATCATTCTGAGGTTGACCCATTGGAAGCATAAATATTTGGAGCTCTCATAGTCGAAGGTAGAAGTTCGTTAGATGTTGTTGATGGAGTTTTATGATTGTTTTCTCCTTATTCTAAGCAACTCTTAAGATTTTGATGTGGAGATGTTCTTTAGTTGCTCTCTGTGGCCATGAACTTTACCACCAAATTGAAGTAGAGTTCTATAGGACTGCTGTGAGGCTTGCACTGCTCTTGGTTTTAAAATTTTGAGCCATCAAGTGTAGTTGATCTGTTGATGTAAGGTGGAAATGGGCCAATTGATGATCAATTAAATAAGAACTGAAGAAAGTTTCCTCATATTACACCGATCGAGAATGAGGTACAAGAAGAAAATCTTGAGATGGTTTATACATATTCGTTGTGATTCGTTGGGAAAATACTTGTTAATATGAGTGTAATGTAACTCGTATAGTCGTTGAGCTACTGTGGAGCAACACGTAATTAACTGCTGAATCTTAATTTTCAGCTGAAATACTAGATGTAAAAGCTTATGGTAGTAGGCGACGTTCATTTCGGATTACATGAAAGAATCATCTAGTTGAAGGGGGATGACTTATTGGTTGAAGACATTGACATTTGCATGAAGTTTATTGCTTTTTGCACCGATGGCATGAAGCTTGATTTTTTGTTTAGAAGCTTTGATTGCTGGATTAATATTGATCCGTTAATTGTTCGCTCATAGGTTTATAGTTCCTCTTAGTGCTAAGTTGGTCACCACAAGCTTTAAACAAGAGCTTGTGGAAAATTGCTTAGTATGGGGGCCTTCTTGAACTGGTCAATTTTTTTCGGAGATTGCTTCCAAAAGCTATATTTCACCATCTTTCTTTCTTGCAAGCCCATCCAAACTCAGTGGTTCCTGAACGATACTAAAGTGGTTGTTCTATCAATACCTATGTCTGTGTCATCCCACTTCTAGTCTGTTTTTGGACCTTTTAATGTAGCTATGATATCCTGCTGATAAAGCCTTCCATCTATTTTCTTCTAATGCAGGAAATCATAGTGCTGATTCTCCCAAATCAAATGCTATAGTGAGTTCAGGCCCTAAAATGATGTCCCTATGGAAGCGTGCAATAGAGTCGAGCAAAGCATTGTTGCTAGATGAGATTTGCCTTGGTCCTAATGCTCTTTTGAAGAATACGGAGGAATTTGAGAGCAGTTCACAGGCCACAGTGTGTTGGAATTGGGTTTTAAACCCATTGTGAGAAGCAATTTTGAATCAATTTTCAAATGGGTTCTAAACCATATTTTGGTTAGGACCAAATTGATTCATGTTCATCTATTGGAATAGATGATCATGGTATATTCACATGTCTAAAACAAATGGAAGGTGAATGAGAAAATTGAAGTTAAAGTTGGTGGATCAACTTGAAGGGAAGAGAGAATCCCACATAGAAGAATTAAAGCAAATGTTGTCTCTTTATAAGGCTTAGCCTTGAGCTAAGGGATGGGCCCCTTGGGGGTACCCATGTTTTGTAAGGAGGGAGGACCTAGGTTGACCCAAGGTCCACCACGCGCGCACCGCCCCGTCCCGTCCGTGGCCCATTAGGCTTTATTCTTTTTGGGATAAAAATATTTAAATAAATAAAGTTTATTTATTTATTTATTTTCTTTTCCGGAAAGTTGTGACCTTTCCAGCTAAACAGTTTTTCCTGTGAAGAGTTGCACCCCCAGTGGATACTGTGTATAAATACGAGTCAGTTTTACAAAAATAAATATACATACTGAATCCCGAAATTATTTTCTGTTATATTCCTGTGTCCGAAAGAGTTCTGTGCCTTTGTTTTGGTTCGCCGGGTCTGCAATTTGGAGTGCTCCTATTTCAGACGTATTGTCGTTGTATCCTGGGAGACTGTCGTCAAGAACCGTCAGCACCATTGCGGGACGAATAAGTCTTAAGGACAGTGAATCAAATTCACGCCTCGACCTTTTTCCTTTGCTGTTCTGCAATCTTCTTGTGAGTTGTTAAATATACTATTATTTCTTTCCTTACGTTACTGTTGTTTTTGGAACCTTAACATATGCATGTTAGTATATTTTTCGATATTGTCTTTCTGCACAAATATACACAAAGTATACGTAGAAACCAACACAGTGCACTCTTATTCAAAAGGACATAGTATGATGAAGATTATCAAGATGAGGATTGTAATGAAGATGAGACCTACGGTAGCGAATATGATTATGATTATGTAATTAGGATGTGAATGTTGGATATGGTATGGTTGAATACTTGAATGACATTAGCTTGTTTATATAATGATGAGTTTATATGTTAGTTATTGACTTCGTTATTCATTATTCGTGTTGGATTGGAGCAGAGATTATTTAAATACTTCACTATCACGTCTTAGGCCAATGTTTTTTTTTTTTGGACAAATTTTAGAATTAGCCAGGCAAAAAACTAATGACAATCGCTTAAAAGTGTTGTAAACGGGAATGACATTTTAAAAATAATGCCGCAAAAACAAAAACGGGCACTTAATGCAAGTGTCGCTAATTTAGCAGCATTTCAAAGACAATGTCACCAAAAAACAACTGGCACTTTAATGGAAGCGTCACTAACTTAGCGACATTTTTTTTCAAAGTGTCGTACATCCAAGTTAACTGTTGACCCCATAAGAGGCACTTGAAAGTGTCGCATAAAAGTGTTGTAAGTCTAACACCGACATGTTTAAGAAGTGGAGGGAAATTCCTTACGCACGAATTTGCGACGCTTGTGAAAAGCGTTAATAATGTGTTGGGAAACCACTTTGCGACACTTTTACTATCATTGGCAACACTTCTTTAGTGTCGTCTAAACCCTTTTTTTTTTCTATTACAATAGTTGATAAGAGAAATTTTTATTGAAGAAATCTTGTTTTTGGCTATAGAGAAAAACATTAATAACTAATCTAATCACATAGAAGTATAGCCTCATTAGAGGTATTGTTTACGACAGGTCTTTTGTAACAGCTCCAAGTAACCTATCAAGACTCTGCTATATGGATTCTTTGGTAATCCAACATGTAACATTCAAAACCTAGTCTCTGAGCTCTCACATATTAGTAATTACGCTTTTCTTCTTGCCATTTAAATCTTTCGTTTTTTCTTTTGTATCTCCGCATGTAAAAGTTAAGTTAAGAGTTTTCATGTTTTGAATGACAAAGTATAAGCATCTCTTTTTATCTTCACCGTCGATCATTGTTTCAAGGAGTCACCAACTTATCACTAACTTATCAAGATGCAAACATGATATCATGCATTGTATCATCTTATATGCTATTAAGATTGAAGGCTTGATTAGACTATCATATTATTTTTATGTGATATTTGTACATATATGTACTAGTTACCGTGTCATAGATGATACCTATACAAAAATTAAGTTAATAATATGAATTTGATTAAAAGTAATCAAGCATCACGTATAAATATTTTTGTCACATTCAGTAAACTAAATTTAAATTGTGAAAACTAAACATGTCCTTATAAATAGTTATTTACTATTAAAGTTTAGCGTTATTTTTCAATAATATTCTTATTATGCAAAGTACCAACATTCTAGTTTTTGTGGTACACGCGATTTGTGTGTAAAAATGAGGTTGTGAAATAAAAATTTGTTGTCACGTGTTTCCTCCAACAGCCACCACAGTATCCTCTTCCCGTTGCCTTTTTTCTCTCATTTCTCTCGTACTTAAATCACCACCAATATATCCTCTATCGCTAACTATTACCACACCACCACCTTATCTCTCTAGATCTGTCGCCTTCAATCCAACGCTACCTCAAGACAACAACGGTAACCATGGCACCCAACACCGCCAACCAACACAATTGACTCCACTTCAGATCTGTGTACACACACTCACACACACATGCGCGGGTCCAAGCACACGCACATTGATTAAACACTAAAACCACCATGAGTAACCCAATCAAGCTTTCGATAACCGCCACCATTGCCCATCATCACACCATACACACAACCACTGCATGAAGACCACACGATTGCCACCCCATGCCCGCACACACACAAATTAAAGATCTGTGTGCACATATAAAGATCTACGCACCCACTCATACACTGCTTTCTATTTTTTGTGTTTGTAAGTTAAAATTATGGTTCGATGGTGGTTTTGGTGACGGTGTGCGGGTGGTTTGGTGACTAGTGGTGTTAGTTTTGGGTCGAGTATGAGAGGTGGTTTTGTGTTAGGTTCATGGAAGGTGAATTGGTGCTTTGGTGATCGAGATGGTGCCACGGTGATGGGTTTAGTAGAGAGATGGTGGCGGTGATTATAATTTGACCGTCAGTAGTTAATGGTTGGAGCTGTAGCGGTTGTGAGCTGTGGAGTGTGAAGGACTTGTGGTGGTGGCAACAATGAAAGAAATGGGGGGAGAGTAAAGTGTAAAGAGAGATGCATATTTTGAAGATGTGTTGGTGTTATATGTTTTTATAGATTTAAGGATAGTATTGACATTTCAAAATATGAAATGGTCTCATCAGCCAAAATCCTTAGTTAGTGTCACGAAATCCTAACGTTAGGAGAATTTGATACACTTTTTTGAATTTTGAACTCACGTAATCATTTTGTCAAACACAGTTCTTCACTGTATTTTATCCTTAAACTTAACGAGGAAAGTGGTATCGTTTATTTTTATTTTTCTAAGTGTAGAAGAGTAACCAAATGGGTACGGAAGTGAGGAAGTGCTACCCTAAAGAAGATAAAATTTTAGTTGTAGAAAAATTGGCAGTTGTTTTTAATTTTTTTTCTTGGTTCGATAGAAAAAATGTTAAGTTTGTGTGGTGAAAGAAGGTGAGTATAATGGATTGTGGGAGAAAGAGAGGATGTTGAGTATGAAGGTGTGTTGTATGTATGAATAAGAGTAAAGAAAAGAGGCAATGTTGAGAGAGGAAGAAAAGGGGGGAAACATAGAAAGGAGGGTGGGTCAACCTTGGTGGCGTGAGGGGCTTTGGCCTTAGGGGTGTTATGGTGGTCGACTTTGAGGGTGTAAGGGGGTCGGCCTTGGGTGATGGCAGGGGGAGGGTGAGCCGACGATGGTGGGTTGTTTAATGAGAGGGTAAGAGTGAAATGGAATTGTGGGAAAAAGGGTAAGTGTGACTGGTGAGAGAATGGTCAAAACACTTAGAAAAACCTACGGTTTTCAGGACTTTTGCCTACGGATATAACGCAGTCTCTTTTCCTTTTGTACCTACGGTTTTCAAGACTTTTACCTAGGGATATGCTGTAGGCCTTTTTCCCTTTTTCCCTCTATGCCTACAGTTTAATGACTTTTTTCTACGGCTGCACCGTAGGCCTTTTAGACATATGCCTACTGTTTTTTGATTTTTACCTATGGAATTACCGTAGCCTTTTCTATCTATGCCTATGGTTTTTAAGACTTTTGGCGACAAATATGTCGTTGCCTTTTTTCCACTTTGCCAACGGTGTTTAAACTTTTGGCAACAAATATACTGTATGCCTTTTTCCCTCTTTGCCTATGTTTTTTTTATGACTTTTGCCTACGAATATACCGTAGGCCTTTCCTCCTTTCTACCTACGGTTTTTAAGACTTTTGACAACAGATATACTGTCGACATTTTTTCTCTTTTCGAACGTTTCATGTTGTTGAAATAGATATGAATCTACAGTTTTTTTTTGGGCACCCACAGCACTTCTCGTAGGCACATGGTCAATTTCCTGTTTTTCGTGGATACATATTTATTGTCACTAATTATTGCATTTAATTCATTTTACAACAGTGCACAAAATAAATATCGCCAAACCATAATAATATTATAATCCTCAAACACCTAATTGCATTGAAAAGACATCAATCTGACCATTAATTGCAATACCATCACAAAAGGTTTCACCATCATCATCCTGACGAAGATTCTAAAAATTTTCATGTTTTACTCTAACAAATCTTAATGCCCACGAAATAAACCTAATCTAATGAAGCATATAAACCAATCACACTCGAGTACAAACCACAAACAACTCAAGGAAACTTGTATTTATTTGCATGGTTTGCTTCTTGCTCCTCGCCATCATAACCATCATACAAAATGGGACAGGCTAATTACTTATTATTCAAGTGGTACAAAACAAGAATGTATATCATGCTTTTCATAGACAAATAGAACAACATAAGCTGAAAAATAAGAGGCGAAGAATAACATCTCACTTATCAAATAACCAATCAAAAAAAACATGGTGTCGTCTTCCTTCTCATGAGTGTAATTCTATAGCCTTTCGAGTTCCCATTAAGCTTTTTTCCGTTGTTTTAAGCACTAGTTTAGGCTACAATTTGGTGTAGAATACCCTAAGGAAGACTTCTCTGAGATGGGAATTTACGCCCTAAGAGCACATGATAGCATTGTTGCCCTTACAAATACCATTTAATAACACATTTAATGCTGAAATATAACTAGTTGATAGAACAAGTGTCTCTAGACAATGAAAAGATGTTGTATAGAACTTACTAGCTTTCCTTTTGCAGACTCTAGGACATTCCCATCCTTGTAAGTGCGTGAGACTATGTACATCTCCGTTCGGGAACGAACCTTTCCATCTTTCACGTACTACCAAGTAATAAACAATAGCAAGTAAGTACACGTCACTAATCCACATATACACATGACATACATTTGTCACGTATTAACAAAGTTTTTACCAGTTCTTGTTGCTTCCTTGGCATAGACTTTGAGCCTAATGTATGCCCTATCAAGTTTCCTTTTCGGTTGTTTTAGTTTGTTGTCGAATCTTTCTGGTTTTCATTTTCACATTAGTACACGAAGCATAAACGTCACTAAATGTATCATGCAAATGATCATTTACCTTTGCTTCATCAATTAACCAAAAGTTAACTAATACCTCCTACTGGCTTTTGTCCACCCTCGGATCATTCAAATTATGCAGAGATTTTGCTCGATCACCCTCCACAAAGTACTTTTGCTTTAACTCATACCTCCAACATCTGCACATGCTGTCAAGCCTCTCAAATATATGCTTTTCGGCTAGCGGATGGTCTGTCGTGTAATGTTCCTGCAAGCACAATTTATTCCTCAACATGAAATACACAATTTCCATATCAATTTCATTAGTTGAAACATTAGCAAGTGCATTGAATTACAATCCAGAAATGGAAAAGTTGATAGGTACTTAACAACAAAATGAAAGGAGTAAGTATACAATCTAGAGACAGTTATACCGTAATTTCAGCCTACGCAACATCTAGATCACGTTGCGTGAAATCTCTAAAGCTCGATGTATGAATCGGGAAGATATTGGACTTGCGAGCAAATGTTCCAAGCTACGCAGTCATCTCTCTTTCAGAATGGTATACATTTGCCCATAGATGTTGTACCCTACAATCAAAAAGAGTATATAACAATTGTTGCTACGGATGGAATTCACAATGGTGCTAAGGGATAACAAAGGTGAACAAACATTATACAACTTCTTCAGGTAATCCAATACGCTCGGCAAGATAGTGACAAACAATAAAATCTTCTCGCAATGAAAGCAAAAAGTAGCTAAAATGACTTGACATATGGGAACTCCATGTGAAAACAAGGTGGGAAATATGGATATATGTAGCGTATAGCTCAAAAGTGCTAAGGAATCACATTGTATGTGAAATTATAATTTATAAAAGTAGTATACGACAAAATCAAAATTTCTGTAGTATCTCCTTCCAGATAAATTGAGTTGTAATGCACCTCTTTCCAAAAGCTCAAGAAAATAACTGCATAAATTAGAAACCAAAGTATTTATTCCATGAACTTGCAAAGCACAGATATAAGCATATCTAAACACATCACTTCAAATGATCGGATACATAATACCAATTTCCTTTATTGGAAGATGAAGAACCTGAAAGGTTAATGACCTTCCAATAAAAGGATAGCATTGGGGATTTATAGTTGTCAAGCCATTTAAAACAAAAACAAAAGATACAAACGATCTGAATAAGGCATAATTTTTAAGGTTTATAGTATATCAATTGTTGAAAGAACATTGAGATATTATCAAACTTTTAACCAGAAAATGCGGAAAGGAAAAAGTTCATAATTCTTTAGAAGCAATTATAGATAAAACTGAAAAAATGAGTGAGAAAACCAGCACCCAGAAATCAGAATTGTGATCTAAAAAAGAAAACGAAGAGTCAGCATTTTATGTGATCAAAGCAAACTTACGGTGATAGGCGGTCACCCATTAAGGCAAATGTGCTTAACATAATTGTTTCTCATCTCACACCCCCCATCCGAATCCACCTCCACAAATAACCCAGAACTGCCAAAAAAGGGTGGAATTAAAACTGGGATGAAGGCGAGGGGATGTAAATTAAATTGAGGGAGCAGATCCGTATAATCTGTGTGGCAGGATGGATGTGGTGGAGCAAGGATGTGATGGCGGTGGCTGAGGGGTGCGATAACATAATTAGATGCCTAGGAAAAAAAATTGGTTGAATTGCCCGTGGCAGTGCCTGAGAGAGAAAGAGGTGGAAGCGATGGACTGCAGCACGACAGCGGTAACTGAGGAGGGCGGTGACAGCGGGCAGAGAAGAGACAATAGCGACGGAAATGAAAAGAGTAACGGCAGAGACGGCGTGTGACAGAGGGGCTACATCATGTTTGTGTTTGTGTGATGAGAGAAGAGAGAGAGAGAGAGAGAGGGAGGGAGCATATCTGGTTATCAGAACAAATGTGTGTTTATCATACTAATACGTACATCCTAATTTTTTTGCCCCTTTTAAAGGGTCGGTGGGCCTACCTCGTTGCGGGTCGGTCACCTCCCTCCTTGAGGGGTCGGTCGCCTCCCTTCTTGGGGGTTGGCTGCCTTCTTCTTTAAGGGGTCGGTGGCCTTCCCCCTTGGGGGTCTGTCGCTTTCTCCCTTAGGGGGGTTAGTCGCCTTCTCTTTTAGGGGGTCGGTCGGCCTTCCCCCTTTGGCGGGTTGACCTTGTTCACCAGTGCACTCACATGCTAACTTCATGCCTTCTCCACAACGCTCATTGATGCCCACGCGATGTCTTTAGGATGTCTGCCAGCGAACGCTCCCACACCTTTCAGGATGCCTATTGCCTGCGACCGCGCGCCGTCTTTAGGACGCCCATCGCTCGTGGCCGCGCTTAGTTTTTGTGATGCCCGCCGACAGTGCATGGTAAATGGTAGACATGTGCATCTAAGTTTAAACACAGGGGTTAAAATGTTTAAGTTCTTCACAGGTAAAAGACTAGAGAGTGCCTGTACGTACCCAATCAAGGTAAAGCAACAGATCCCAGGACTAACTCTTGCCTCCAACATGATGCCCACTTCAGCGACAGTCACCGCCTACACCCATGCGCCACTTCCATAACATGTACCCCTGGCACCAGGTATTGTCTCGTGACAGGCGTTGCCACGCCCATGCGCCACTCTCATGTCTCGTGCCATTGCCATTGCGCACATGCGCCACTTTCATGTCTCATGTCGCTAGCACGGCGCCCATGCGCCACTCTCATGTCTCGTGCCGTTGGCACCTGCCTAAGTGCCGTTTTAATGTATGATGCCACTGGCCATGCCTATACACAACTCTTTTGTTACATGTCCCCAGGTACCGCACTCGGTTCACCACACCATGCGCCCCTGCCGTGAACGTGGAACATGCTTCGACCCACTTTTCAGAATGTGCAGTATTTTGAGGGGCTCCACACATAGTGCTTCAACATAAGAACCCTTCACAGTGGGATAGGCTCACTACCATAGAAATTATCTCTACCTGGGGCGGCTTGCATGACACTAGACACGTCTGAGCTGTGCCCATGTCGCACCCACTTTACCGACGATCGTCGGCACCTCCAGGATGATGACCCCAAGGTCACTCCCAAGACTAAAGCTGATCTTCGGAGGGCATCGTGCCTAGTTTGCTGCAATCGGGCACAAGGACTCTTCCTCGCCGTTGTCAGGTTCTCTTCGCGTCTCTCTACGCACCCTTGTGGGATTCAGTAAGGGCTTGGACTGATAGGTTCTTATCGGTGTAGCAGTAGTTTGGATATTTATGGCACTTATTAGTAGATTGGATATGAGCATTATTTGGTATTAATGGCACTTATCAAGTGCTTTTTCTTTGTATAAGTTTGTCTACAGAGAAGTTCTTGGTTGTATTGGTTAAGTATGAAATACTATTGAATAGGTTTAGTTTGCGTAAGAAATTTGGATCTATCGCTTCCGCATGTGTTTGAAGAATAGTAGCAATGCTCTGCTTACGTTTGAGGTTGACTCGCTAATGATGTGTGTAATTGAGCAGGCCCGTTTTAGGGCGTGACACGGACTGGTGACTAGAGTAAGGGCTTACTCGATCATGCCGCTATTATGTGGTCAGTCTTTTCAGACAGGTAGAACGGTGTTGTGTGGGGCAGACAACGTGAATATAGCAACTGACAGTCCCAAAGAGCACCGATATTTGTGGACCCCCTGGTGACGTGTCACTCCTAGAGGCGGCACGTGACATTTAATGGCACATGCATAATTTTGCCTATAACTAGAGGACTTTGGAATTCACATTGGATAACTTTTCTCATCCTCACAAAATCACTTTCTCACTCTCACAAAATCACTTTCTCACTCTAGAATCTAGAGTTACTGAATTCTAGATAGAGAAACACAATTGGACTGTGACATTTGACATAACATCAACCATGACATTGGACCTTGGCTTGGACCCTAGCTTGGACTATCGACTGTCGACCCTGTTCGTCTCAACTTCGTCTCCACAGCACTGCCACTCTTTACGGCCTGTCTAGGAAGCCTTGTTCTTTGCCCTTACTCCACCCTCACTGTGTCCCACTTTGTACATCTGGCACCTGACTCGAACTCATCCTTTGCGTCACCTCCACGTAGCCACGAACCCACTTCTTTGGCATCAATGTTTAAGAAGGCCTAGCTTTGAAATCCCAAAGTTGTAATTGCATGGGGATTATCTTCTTTTAATTTGTGTTCTTGGGTAGTGATTGGCATATTTCTCATTCCATAATTAATTGTTAGAGTTTATTTGCACGATTGAGTGCACAAGGGTTGTTCTGTCACTAATGTCTCTCTTTATCATGTGTTTGTTCCAAGCATCTTCAAGCATAAAGATATTTCCCTAAATTTTATGGATTGGTGAGGGGGGGGGGGGGTTGAGGGGGGTCGGTCTAGGGGGAAGGTGTTGCTTTTGGGCTAATAGTTGTTCTTTCCTTAGGGTTGGCAGATGGGTTAAGAATTGGGATACAAATTCTCTGCTGTAACCATGGTTACAGCAGAGATGTTGTAGCCCATCTCCACCGTCCAATTTCATCATACGCCCTACAAGTAGCCACGTTACCCAAGTCAGTTAAAGGATTTGGTTTGAGATTTCCTTCTCTTTTTAAGTTAGTTAAAGGTATTGGCTTGAGACTTCTTTCTCTCTCTTCTCACAAAGAAGGCTCTCTGCAAATTTTTGAGTTGCTGCTTTGCCTCACATGACTAAACCTCTCTCTTACGTCAGTGAAATCTTCTACCACTCTGAAGGGGCTTCATGGGTGTTGGTTTTCTTGATCTGTTTAGTAGCTTCTTGGGTTCAATGGATTGATGTGTCTTCCAGGAAAAGAATACGAGAGGTCTAAAAATTCTATGGATCTGGTTATGTTAAGTAGTCTAATCTTGGCATAACATTAGGAAAATGAAGGAGAATTGGAGAAGCTAGGGGTTGAATAAGAAAAGGAAAAAGAATTAACATTAGGGAAGCAACACTTGACCATGGTTACAGCAGAGGATACATGTCCTAAGAATTGATAAAGGATGATGTTGATTGTGTAGTTTGGTCAATAAGCATAAGCACCGAAAACAAAAGGAGATCCACCTAATATTGCGTTTGAATTATCTTACAAAGTAGAATAGATCCATCACAGTGAGTCCCTGATCTAAATTTGTTGTCTTTTAGCTTTATTTGTCTAGAGTAGACTTAATAATGGCAATGTAAAGCCAAATTTTTGTATCGTAGACTTAATAATGGCAATTTGTTCTGTCGAGAAAATTTTTCTCGCTCTTGTAACTGTTACTCTTCATGTGTATGTAGTTTTCCCTTAAAACAGGGTTGGGGGGGGGGGTTGTAGCAAATTGCACCTCTTTCTCTTTTCTGGAGGAACATAAAATGAATTACCAGTGACATGAAGATCAATAAGGCACTATGATCTCTCCACCGAAAACAAACCTGAATCCTTAATCCTTTACTACTGATGATGGATGGCTGATGCACTGTTAGCACGGGTAGTAATACAAAATTGTATTGAGGTCAAAGTTGACAGTAACAATAAATATCAACCGGGATTATGCACATGTTAAATAAGTGCTTAACTTTAGAATATTGACAGCCCATAATTAACAAATGCCATTCATGCACATGTTAAATAAGTGCTTAACTTTAGAATTTTGACAGCCCATAACAAATGTCATTCCGTTTTGTATACCTTAAGTTTTGGGCATAGTTATAGGATTTCTATTTCTTACAACTTCATTTTAGCCCATAGATTTAGTTCTTCAGTGTATATATATTGCTACCTGTAAATGAGATTAGACAACAATTGATACCATTCTTGTCATGGTATCAGAGCCTAATATTTCTGCTTAGCCCTCTTTTATTTTTTTTCTCTCCTCGTCTGGCGTTCATCCTTTCCGCACCACTGTCACTCGGCTGCGTCAATTTCCAGCCTATTTTTCTTTTTCAGCCGCATAGTAACCGGCTTTCACTTCATCGGACTCTCAGCTCCCGTATCCTTCTCTGCTAGTGTGCAAACAATCCGACAACACCTCTTCTTTCTCGGCAATCACTACTGATGCACTCAATCAAGGAGCGGTGTGTTCCCATCTTCATCGACATGGACAAGGACGCAGAAACCTCCAAAACTAAGCACCTCGATCCAACTTCAGAATACTACTTGTCCAGTCAAGCAAACTCAGCCACTATAGGGGACCCAGACCGTACACCTACGGGACAGCCCTGGTGCACGTTTTTTCATCGGGTGCGCCACACATAGAAGAAATGTTATTGCCACCTTGTTATTGCTCTACCTGGTAAGGGGCGGGGGCGGGGTCGTGGATCCCCTGCCATACCGCCACGACACAGAACATCAGCCCTTTTCTCGGTCAGGCACAGGCCGCCGCTGCCGCCGCCACTATCACTCTTCCTGGCCTGACATCCGAGCAGATGCAATGCCTCGTCACTTTTTGGAATCCTCTCCATCGGGTACACACTCTCGTAGGTAAATCTCTGCCTACTACACATACTTGGTTGATTGATAGTGGTGCCTCGCACCATATGACGGGGAACTTGAATTTTTTTTCAAGTATTTGGGATATTCCACCATCTCCGGTAGGCTTACCGGACGGTCTAAAAACTAATGCCATCAAAGCAAGAAGTGTCTCCTTGGTAGACGACATCACTCTTCGCCACGTGCTCTATGTGCCAAACTTGGCTGTTAATCTTATTTCTATCTCTTGTTTAGCTACTGACACTAACTGCTTTATGGCTTTCTCCCATGATATATGTGTATTGCAAGACCGCACTTCGAAGAGCCCGATTGGACATGGTAAGATGCATCGGGGGTGTTCGTGTTTCAGCCACTTTCTGCTGCTACAGTGGCCGTCGTCTCTGAGTTTGAGTCCTACGAGCTCTGGCACCGGCGCATGGGGCATCCCTCCAGTCAGCCTCTTATTCATCTTCCTACAGTTTCAGTTGTTTCCTCTTCCCTGAAAACTATTTGTGATGTGTGTTGTCGTGCAAAGCACACTTGGATTGTTTTTCTTGATAGTACTAGTCGTGCTATGGATAGTTTTGAATTGATACATTGTGACATTTGATGCCCCTATTGGGGTAAGCACTATTTCTGGTGCAAAATATTTTTAACAATTATGGATGACTATAGTAGGGCTGTCTGGGTTTATTTAATGCATGATAAGGGTCATATTGGTACCTTGCTTCAAAACTTTTGCAATATGATCCATACTTAATTTGGCAAACTTGTCAAAATAATTAGGAGCAATAACGGCCATGAATTTGATTCCCAACCCATGACCCAATCTACAATGATCACGGTAGCTTACACTTAACCTCTATGGTCGATGCACCCAAACAAAATGGGAGAGTTAAGAGGAAACACAGTCATATTCTAGAGGTTGCCCAAGCCCTACGTTTTTAAGCCAACCTACCTATTGAGTTTTGGGGGGAATGTGTACTTATCGTTGCTCACCTCATAAACCGTACTCCTTCAGCCATTCTCAAACACAAAACACCCAATGAACTCCTCTTCCAAAAGGTCCCATCATATTCCAATCTTCATGTCTTTGGGTGTCTTGGCTATGCTCACACAAAATCCATGGACAAATTTGCCCCTAGAAGTCGACGCTGTCTTTTTCTTGGGTATCCCCTGGCAAGAAAGGTTGGCGGGTATATGATCTTGAAACTAATCAAGTCTTCTTTTCTCGAGATGTGAAATTTGAGGAAACCGTCTTCCCATTTACCACACCTCTCGGCCCTTCTCCTACACCCGAGACCACCACTTTCTACCCAGCAAGGAACAGTACCAAACATCCTATGGCATCCCCTCCGGTGATAGGGGAGACACACCACCAGCGACAGGGGGAGATCTGCTACCTCATCGGCTGCCACTTCTTCCTCTGGTCGGTCGGGTATCACTGTGGGTCTTGGCCCCAAGATCTCTTCTCCGGCTTCTCCACCGAGCTCTCCTATTGCTCTGTCTCCCACTTTTGGTTGTGGAAAGCGACAAAAGAAGCTCCTTCTATTCTCAAAGACTATGTATGTCACACTACTCAAGTTCTTTCCCCTCCCGCATCTTCACAACACCCATCAACGGCTCTAGCGGTCCCAGGTATCCTCTGGCTAATTTTGTATCTTGTAAGTCATTTTCTACTGCGCACACTCAATTTTTGGATGCAATTTCTTCTGGCTCTGAGCCGTGTTCCTACAAGGCTGCATCCCCGATCCAAAGTGGGGTGCAGCCATGCAAGCAGAAATTGATGCTCTTGAAGTAAATGGTACCTGGACTATTAAAGACTTACCTCGTGGCAAGAAGCCCATCGGCTCAAAATGGGTGTACAAAATTAAATTTAACTCTGACGGGTCTATTGAAAGATACAAGGCCCGGGTTGTGGTTCGAGGGGATACTAAAGTTGAAGGACTTGACTATACCGAGACTTTTGCCTCAGTTGCCAAAATAGTGAGCGTCCAGGTTTCTTAACAGTTGCTGCTATTAAAAATTGGGAGCTCCATCAAATGGACATAAACAATGCCTTTCTGCATGGTGATCTACATGAAGAAGTATATATACGGCCACCTCCGGGGTTCTCTCCTTCTAGCCCAAATAAGGTTCTCCGTTTGCACAAATCTCTGTATGGTTTACGGCAGTCACCCCGCAACTGGTTCGCAAAGCTCTCCACTGCCCTACCTTCTTATGGCTTTCTTCAGTCTCATGCCGATCACACACTCTTCACCTATCGAAAAAGGGACGTCTTTCTCTCTGTCCTTGTGTATGTGGATGATTTGATACTGGCTGGGAATAATAGCACCCCCTGCTCTTCATTCAAATTGTATCTCAACGACTGCTTTAAGCTCAAAGACCTCGGGCCTCTCAAGTATTTTTTGGGCATCGAAGCAGCACGTGGACCGCGTGGCCTCTTTCTCTCTCAGTGCAAATATGCGCTAGATATCCTCTCTGAATCCTGTTTATCTGCGTCCAAGCCCGTTGCATTCCCTATGGAACAGAACCACAGTCTTGCTCTTGCTAACGGTCCTCTCCTCTCCGACCCAGGACCATATCGGCGACTTATTGGTCGCCTTGTCTACCTCACCATCACTAGGCCTGACATTTGCAATGCGGTCCATGTCTTGTCCCAGTTCATGCAGTCTCCTCGTTCCCAACATTGGGACGCCGCGCTTCGGGTTTTACTGTATTTCAAAGCCGTCCCGCTCCAAGGCTTGTTTTTGCCGGCTGATTGTCCTCTTCAGATCTATGCCTTTTGTGACTGAGACTGGGCCAGCTGCCCACTCACCCGACATTCCGTTACCGGATATTTTGTTTCCTTGAGAAATTCCCCCATTTCATGGCGTACCAAGAAACAGCCGACAATGTCTCGATCATCTATTGAGGCAGAATACCATTCGATGGCGGTAACCACTTCCGAGCTCATTTGGCTTAAATCCTTTCTTCTCTCTCTTGGCGTTCACCATGATCGTGCCATGAGACTCTTCTGTGACAATCAAGCAGCATTACATATTGCTTCAAACCCGGTCTTTCATGAAAGGACCAAGCACATTGAGATTGACTGTCACTATGTCAGAGAGCAGCTACTTACCGGTAACATTAGCACCGCACGTGTTCGCACAGCAGGTAGCCGACATCTTCATTAAGGCACTTACGCGTCACCAATTTCATTATCTTTGCGGCAAGTTGGGCATTCGAAATCTCCATGCTCCAACTTGAGGGGGAGTATTAACCAGGATTACGCACATGTTAAATAAGTCCTTAACTTTAAAATCTTGACAGCCCATAACAAATGTCATTTCTTTTTGTATAGCTTAAGTTTTGGGCATAGTTATAGGATTTTCATTTTTTACAACTTCATTTTAGCCCATAGATTTAGTTCTTCAGTGTGTGTGTGTGTGTGTGTGTGTATATATATATATATATATATATATATATATATATATATATATATATATTGCTACCTGTAAATGAGATTAGACAACAATTGATACCATTCTTGTCAATAAATGAGGATCCTTAATCTTTCACTACTGATGATGGATGGCTCAGTTCAAATGCTTTTCTGGGACGAAATAGTGAACTATATATGTCCATGACCCCTGATGACTTCGAGAAATCCATCCATCAAATAATTAGTCCCATTTTTGCTTGATCTGCAACTTGCGTGAGGGATGATGCATGAAATACTAATGCAAGGGCAACTCATAGGGGTACGAGCATTGGACCACACAACAGAGCTAACATGTAATGCTACAGCCCATTCCCTAGATAAATGAATACATTTATTAGAAAAAAGGCCTACTGGCCTTATTTAGGTACAACCGTTCACATTAGAGAAAGAATGTGCTGGGTCGATTTTACAGATAGCTGTCAATACAAGTATGACGAGGGTGTAGAAAATGTTTTTAGGTTGGTTTTCGGTTGATAAATTCACAGTGCCTTTTCAACTTTTTAAGAAAATAAAGAGAAGAGATAAATGAAGACATAAAGAGAGAATTGACTGAATGTTTTCTGTGTGTCTTTACATTGAGAAGAGCATGTATTTATATACACAAGAAGAATCAATTAATCCCTAATTCTAAGCCATAAAACCCGTGATCCACTATCAGTGGGATATGATAAGCATAATTCATGTGATCCACTATCAGTGGGATATGATAAGCATAATTCATGTGATCCAATTCCTTAACACTCCCCCTCAAGTTGGAGAGTGAATATCATGAAGTCCCAACTTGTTACGTAATGTCTCGAATTGATCTTTTCCCAATGCTTTTGTGAAGACATCTGCTAACTGAAAGCGGGTAGGCACATATGATGGTTTGATCATTCCAGCTTGTAGTTTTTCTCGAACAATGTGACAATCTATTTCAATGTGCTTTGTGCGCTCATGAAAAACAGGATTCGCTGCAATATGCAAAGCTGCTTGGTTGTCACAAAATAACCGTGTGGGAGCTACCTGTGGAACTCTTAGATCTTGTAGAATATAACGTAGCCACGTTAGCTCTAAACATGTATTTGCCATAGCTCGATATTCTGCTTCTGCTGATGATCTAGAAACATTAGCTTGTTTTTTGGATTTCCATGAGACAAGAGAATTTCCAAGGAAAATGCAATATCCCGTGACTGACCTCCTTGTGGTACGACAACCTCCCCAATCTGAATCACAAAAGGCTTTCAAAGCAAGATTGTTTGTGGAAGGAAATAGTAAACCTTGACCAGGATTACCTTTGATGTATTTAAGGATTCGTATGGCTGCATTCCAATGAGGTTTACGAGGCTCATGCATGAATTGACTTAGTGTCCGAACAGAATAGACTATGTCGGGCCTTGTGACGGTAAGATAAATCAATCTGCCAACTAGTCTTCTATATTTAGTTGGATCACTCAGTAAAATTCCATCTGTAGGAGTGAGCTTCAAATTTTGTTCCATTGGAAATTTGTCAGGGCGTACACCTAGAAGTCTTGAATCTTGTAAAATATCTAGTGCATATTTTCTCTGAGACATGAAAATGCCTTTCTTTGAACGAGAGAATTCAATACCCAAAAAGTATTTTAAGTCTCCAAGATCTTTGATGCGGAAGCGTTTGAGAAGAAATTTTTTGAGACGTTCAATTTCTTGAAGATCATTTCCAGTAAGAAGTATATCGTCAACATAGATGAGGATCGCAGTGAATGAAGTACCTTTAGCTTTGGTGAAAAGAGAATAATCAGCCTTTGATTGTTGATAACCTGCCCTCTGAATAGTCTCTGAAAACGTGAGAAACCAATTTCTTGATGCTTGTTTGAGGCCATAAAGGGATTTGTGGAGCCGGCATACAATGTTCTCCCCCTGTCGGCGAAGACCAGGTGGAGGTTCCATATACACTTCTTCTTGCAAGTCGCCATGAAGAAAAGCATTTTGAACATCTAATTGGTAGGCGAACCAATGCCGAGCAGAAATAATAGTGAGAAGACATCGAAGTGTAGTGAGTTTCGCTGTAGGAGAAAATGTTTCCTGATAATCGATTCCCTCAACTTGAGTATAGCCCTTTGTAACAAGGCAAGCTTTATAACGCTCAACTGTGCCATCAGATCTGTATTTGGTTTTATAAACCCATTTACAGCCAATAGGTTTATGACCATCAGGAAGTTGAACCAAACTCCAAGTCTTATTTTGTTACAATGCTTCTAATTCTGCATTCATTGCTTGTTGCCAATGTGGATCAAGGATAGCCTGAGCATATGACTGAGGCTCGGTATGACCTGTAATGTTGGCTAAAAAAGTACAATGGGCAGAAGAGATACGAGAGTAGGAAAGAAAGTGAGAAAGAGGATAGCGAGTACCTGGCGTAGAACTTGGCACTGTGGAAGGAGGATTGACCTGTGCTGACAGTATGTAGTCTCTATGCCATGTTGGAGGTTGCTTGGGCCGAAGGGATTGGCGCGGGGGAGGAGAGGAAGGAATGATAGAATCTGGAGAGGTTGAAATAGGTTCAGCGGATTGGGCTGGAGGCGAGGATGTAAGAGGCTGGGTAGGATTGGGAGAAATATCCTCTAGAGCCATTGGTTCAGCTAAGGGAGATTGTATGGAAGAGGCAGATTCTTGTATGGTTGTTGGATCAGTGGGTTGAGGTTGGGAAGAGGGGATGTTTGTGGGTAAGGATGGTGAAGATTGCCAATTGTCCATGAAGTCAGGAGAAATATAGGGTAATGTGGAAGTTGGATGTGCAGCCGACATGAAAGGAAAGATAGTTTCAGAAAATTTGACATCACGACTAATAAAAAATGTTTTAGTTGTCAAATCATAAAGTTTGAAACCTTTCTGACCAGTAGGATACCCAACAAATACGCAATGTTTGGCACGGGAATCAAATTTATATGTGGGATGAACAACAGTTGCGTAACACAGACAACCAAAGACTTTCAAGTGATCAAATGAAGGTGGATGATTGTACAATAATTCAAAAGGTGACTTGGAAGATAACAATGGGGTTGGCAATCGGTTGATAAGATAGACAGCACTCAATACACATTCTCCCCAAAAGGTAAGGGGCAAGTGAGACTGAAAGCGTAGTGCACGTGCTACAGTTAGAATATGGCGATGCTTGCGTTCAACTACCCCATTTTGTTGTGGAGTTGAAACACAAGTGTGTTGATATTCAATACCATGAGAGTGAAAAAAAATTTGCATGGACAAGAATTCTTTACCATTATCTACCCTGATTGCTTTGACCGAAGCATGGAATTGAGTTTTAGCAAATGCAATAAAAGACTGTAAAAATTTTTGAGTTTCTGACTTGTATTGCATAAGAAATAACCATGTGCACCTTGTAAAATCATCCACAATTGTAAGAAAAAAACGAGCCCCTGAATGAGTGGGTACTTTGTGTGGACCCCATATATCACAATGCAACAAATCAAATGGAGCACGAGTTGATATAGTACTTGAAGGAAATGGAAGTCTAGTCTGTTTAGCCATAGGACAAACAACACAATTATTATCAAAATGAATATTATGAGAAGGCAATAATGGAGCAATTAATTTTAGACGAAATGGTGATGGATGTCCCAAACGCATGTGCCACAAATTTGAGGGTTGTGAAACTTGATGAGAAACAGGTGCCTGTTGTATTGGGGACATGTAATAGAGACCACCACGCTGCTTACCGGAGCCAATCATCTTCCCCGTAGCCAAGTCCTGCAAAGCACAAAAGGAAGGAAACAAAATGGCACAACAATTTAAATCATTGGTGAGTTTGCTAACAGACATCAAATTTAAACGAAAAGAAGGAACACATAAAACGTTGTCTAATGTGATATTTGAGTTAAATGGTATGGTGCCAATGGAATTGATTGAGGCAGATGACCCCGTGGGCAAATTGACAGAGGGTATTGATGAGGAATTCGTTTGAGTGAAAAGCGCAGGATCGGAAGTGATATGATCAGTAGCTCCGCTATCCAAAATCCAAGGCTTAGTAAATACAGAATTAATTGAAGCATTTTGAAAAAGAGACAGACCTGCCGCATTTGCATAAGCATCGTTATTACTAGGAGACTTCTGATTTTGAGTCATCATAGACAAGGCATGAGCAAGTTGTTGAAGTTGATCTGTGGAAAGCCCGGGTGAACTGTTGGTGTCTTGCGAATGGACCCCATGTGTAGATTGAGAAGAATCTGTTGTATTCGCAACATGAAATGAATTGAATGCATTTCCTTAAGACCCACGTTGCCGCTGTTGTGAAGTGTTGTGTCGATTACCTTGGCCTCCTGTGTTGTTGGAAACCCATATCCCATTTTTAAATTTGCATCTGTCCTCTGTATGACCTTTTCTATCACAATACTTACAATGAAATTTCAGAATGCGACAACTTTCAATTGTATGACCTTCTCTATTGCAATGCTCGCAATGCTTGTCTTTAGATTTATTTGAAAAATTATTTCCACGTCTCTGAATTGCAGCCGCGATGGAAAAATTTTCAGTCGATTCCGGTGTCATTTGTCGCTGTGTTTCCTCTTGAATAACAAGGGAATATGCTTGTCGTACATTAGGCAGTGGCGACATCATGAGGATATTTGTACGTACAATATTGTAAGTGTCGTGGAGACCCATGAGAAATTGCATTAAACGGTCTTCTTCCCTTTGCTCATCATGTGCTTTCATCTGGTTACAAGTGGAAAGTGCTCGATATGTATCTAACTCATCCCAAAGGCCTTTGAGTTTTGTGAAATAAGTTGAGACAGTCATGGTACCTTGTGAAAAAGAAGCCAATGATTTTTGAATCTGGTAGATAGCTGGCGCATTCTTTTGTGAAAACTGGTCCTTGAAATCTTCCCACACTTGATAGGCGGTCTTTGCATGAATGACTCCTTTGGCTAGATCCGGTTCTACCGAGTGAGTAAACCATGATAAAATCATGCTGTTGCACTGGCTCCATAAAGCGTATTCTGTTGGCTGATCTTTTTCTGAAGGTTGCTCAATGGATACATTGATGAAGCCAATTTTGTTTTTGGCTGTGAGAGCATGAATCATGGATTTACTCCAAGATGGATAATTGGTTCCGTTTAATTTGATGGGTACGAGCAAGTGACCAGGATGATCTGAATGATGAATAAAATATGAATTTGATGGATCCATGCTGAAATTGATGTTGCTGGTGTTTGAAGGTTTGGAATGATTGAAGATTTGGAATGAAAACAAATACTAGAAGGATGGCTCTGATACCATCTTAAGAAAATAAAGAGAAGAGATAAATAAAGACATAAAGAGAGAATTGACTGAATGTTTTCTGTGTCTTTACATTGAGAAGAGCATGTATTTATATACACAAGAAGAATCAATTAATCCCTAATTCTAAACCATAAAACCCGTGATCTACTATCAGTGAGATATGATAAGCATAATTCATGTGATCCACTATCAGTGGGATATGATAAGCATAATTCATGTGATCCAATTCCTTAACACAACTCGTCACCTGTAAGGTTTTCATGCTTATATATGTACTCGTATATGTCGGATCCATGAAGCTAGGAGTTTGGGTTATTATATACAAGCACTCACCGCGGTGATATACCAGAAAGTGTAAGTTGATTTACAGAAGGGTCTTCTGGTACGGGCTGATCAATATGATGGGCAGCTCTCCCGACAGAAATGCGGGTTTGCTCGGCTCAGGAAGTGCTATTGATTCACTTCCCAACAGAACCACCACATTTGACATAGTGGGTCTTTCTGCTGGATCTTCCTGAACACATAAAAGGCTATATGGATGTATCTCAGGACTTCTGAAGTAGGGCATTGTTCTGTCAGCAATGGATCCACAAATTCCAATTCATGTCCTTCATTTCTTAGCTGCCATGCCTGCAAAATTTCATTGAGTTTAGGAAAAGAGAGAGTACTCTGGTATTGCAATGAGAACTTCAATGTAGGATTAAATGGTACTATGCCTGGCCATCAGAATTTGATCATCGGATGAAATATTTTAACTTGAAAATAAGGTGGAACGAAAAGGAGAACGGAGAGAAAGTTACACGTGCAAGGAGCGTTTGAGCATGTTCTGTGAGGTAGAAGCCACCATTTCTTTTCCCACTTACGATCTCAAGCAAGATGACCCCAAAACTGAAGACATCAGACTTTACGGAGAAAAGCCCATACATTGCGTACTCTGGAGCCATGTATCCGCTGTTCAAAGAATTTTGACAATCGTTTTATCCCCGTCTAACTAGGAGTGTCTAGTCGAAAAGACAAGAAGCAGACTTGCTATGTTCCAACAACTCTTCTGGTGTTGGCTGCATTTTGGTCCTCACCAAATATCCTTGCCATTCCAAAGTCTGATATTTTTGCAACCATGTCTTGGTCTAGCAAAACATTGCTAGGCTTCAGATCTCTGTGTATAATTTTCAACCTTGATTCCCCGTGAAGATATAGAAGTCCCCTTGCAATCCCGTTTATTATGTTAAGGCGTGTATCCCAATTAAGAAGCGAGCGTTTCTTTAAATCTGAAATATCATATAAGTTTATGAAGTCAGGTTGATCCTTGATAATCTCGCGAGCTACAACATTAGATATGTTTGTGCTTCTAGTATTCTATCTAAATAGCATATTCTTACCCGTGGCATAGTAAAAATTAACTGACTAAGAAGGCCGAGCCTCTTATATACTGTTTTGTATGGTGATATTCCGTAGCTGGGGTTCGGCTGTTATGTGATCTCCATCCAATTCCTATTTACTTTTTAATCAATAAACAGGTAGGGGTCCATTACAAACCCCCCACATAACAGGTAGTTTACCTTAGAACCAAAAGAAGATATACCTCTAATTAACATTATTTCTGCCCGAGGATCAAAAGAACAAAGACGAACCAAAAATGAAGGCATCAAGGCTTTTGTTGGGCATGTAGTCGTATATGAGCATCTTTTCATCATTCTCTATGACACAACCCAAGATTCTCACAAGGTTCCTGTGCTGTAGTTTTGTAATTTATATGATCTCATTCTTGACCTCCTCTAACCCTTGCCACGATTTCCTCGACAGCCTTTTAATTGCTGTATATCTCTTTCCCAAGTGGTAGTACGCCCTGCAGATATTCCAGTTCGATATCCTTTGATTAGGAGAAGAAATGAGGCTAGAAGAATTCTTTCGAATTAAATCACAAAGGTAGTAGTTACCATGTAAACAGTCCCAAACCCCCCTTGTCCAAGCTTGTTTGAGACTGAGAAGTTGTTTGTAGCCGCCTTTATCATAGCCAGGTCCGAGAAGGGCAGTTCCTGTGAGCTGACTACATTCATTTCGTCCCAAATTATAGTAGTATTCGTGGGGGCCAACGAGTGATTCGACGTTGAATTTTGGCTTTTCTCGTAATCTGCAAGGGACACGAGAGCTTGAGTCCGTTGTAGTTATAAATGATGATTTAGGACCTTTAAGCATTTGTGCATTAAAACATTACCTGTTTGTGTCGCTTTCCTCTGCCAGCGATGGAGAACGTAGCTGCCAGTGAGAACTGCTACCAGAAATGATGATGCACAGGCAACTGCCACAGCAACCCACATTTTCCATGTACGCCCTGCATTTAGCACAGCTAGTTTGCTATCAATTGCGTTTGGATGTCGTCTCGAGAAGTAGCAAAAATCTAGAAAACTAGAAGAGGAGTGACCAACAGGGTTACATAATAATCAAGTTGAGCCAGACTGAAGAAGTGAAAAGATCAAGTAATCGTTATAAATGTTTCGATATGTTACCTTTTGAGTCCTTATAAAACGGGTACATCTCAAACCTCACATTACAGTTCCTGCTAAAACTGTCACGCCCCGAAAACGGAAGCCGTGACTGTAATCAAAGTTCCTGAAAATACTGCTATAACTCTAGTGACAGCGATATAGACAGAGCAACTAAATCCTTTGAAATAAAATATCTCCATAAAACAAAGAATCTAATGCAATCCGTTCTCTTAAAAATCCATTACAAAACAAATTTACTAAACGCAGCGGCTAAACCAATCATATGAAATCAATTCTATCAAATTACCCACTTTCGGGTCAAGTTCTCAAAACAAACTGCAATCTAATTAACTCAAAAGAAATCTCAAAGCTCCAACGCCGTCACACGGATCCTTAGTCACTTTCATGACCTGTGGCAAGGGGCAAGGTAGAGTGAAATGGGTGAGCTCAAATAGCTCAGTAAGGTACAAAAACGACAAGATATCAAAGCAACAACTAACAGAGTCAAACGACAATACTTGATGGAATGGGCAAACCAAATTCTTATATCAAATGCCAAGACAAACGTAATTAAGCATTAACCCTAAACATATAAATAAGATGTTGGGAATGCTACACAACAAAAATACGATGACTATGTTGGTCATAAGATCCAAACGTACGTTGAACCAAACGTACAAACATCAAACGTGTGCTACCGGTAGCATGCTAAGCGTCTATTAATCGCCAGCATATAATCAAACGTGTGTCCAAAAGACCCTCTCAAATTTGAGAGTTGTTCAAATATAGTCGATAACTTAGTCATAAATTGACGAGTACAAAAAATACAAATTCAATGGGACTGAAATAAACTCAACCTGGGCGCATGAAAAAATCTGGTTAAGTAAAGAAAATCATGTGACAAAAATTGATAGCACAGGTTGTGCATCCGTAACCTGTTTATTGTCAATCCCAAATGGACGTTGGAATTTAGAGAAGCTGAATGCAAGGACATAACACTACATTGAAAAAAAAAAACTGGGCAGACTGCTTGCATGCACAACCTGTCGGTATATATGGTAAAGCTGGAGAAGGTTGGCATGCTCAAAGGAAGGAAGCAACTTTCTGGATTAGTGCAAACAAAAATGGAACCTGGTTCTATTGTTTATGGTTAGTATTAAACCATTCACAGCTTTAATCGGTTCATGTCTAGATCACTACTGTTCAGCCAATTTAGAATCCATTAGGGACGCATGACAGGAGGAAAAACTAAATAAACTATGTTAGGATAAGTAAAGACCCAACATGAAATTCAAAGCAATGTAAAACGGAACATAGATAAAAGCTGGAAAAGAAAAACCCCACGAATTGAAGATTGTACGTGAATTCGTTTATGAAATAATTATTGAAACTCTTCAAGATAAGGTTAATCGATTCCAACGAAATTCGGACATCAAAATACCCTTACCACAGCAAAGAGAGGCAAAATCCCTTACCTTATACGAGCAAATTCGCGAATTCTCGAAGTCCCAAGCTACACTACTTGATTATGCCGAATTTCTCCAAAGGAACAAGAAATTTATGGCTGAAAATTGAGAAGAGAGTGGGAGGGCCGGCTACCAGAGGAAACAAGAGGAGGGCTGGAAGAGAAAGAAGAAGAGCTATTTATATTAAAGCCCTAATTGGCAATTTACACAAAACCCCCTGAACTTTATCCACTTATTCAAAAGGCACCAAAACTTTCATAATATAGCAAAAAGACCACAAGCTTGCTTATTTAGTTATTTAATTATTTTAAAGCAATAATATAGCATAAAAATTTTGGGATATTACAAAACAGTCCCGCCTTCACAATATTTACAGCATCCTTCAAGGTCTCCCAAGGCTTGCGTAAAACAGCTTCTACAGTCATTTGGAGAAATGTCTCTTGTACACTGTGCATGCCCAAAAATTGTCTCACTTTGGGAATATTTGACTTTTCCGGTGGCAAACATTAGATTAGAGGCATCATATGCAGCCTTATCAGAGAGCTCGTTCATCAGACTATATACCACTTGAAAATGGTCTTGTTTAGACACATTTTTCTCCATGTTATTCGAGTCTGGATACTTTCCAGTATAAACCGTCAGTGAGAGGAACATCTGATAGGAATATTGAATGTGACATAACTCAAACCATATGATTGCATCTTCACTTTGGCACTCTTCCATGATCTCTTGGCTTGCGTTTGCAACACATTTCTGACAGACTTTTGGAGTGACATCTCCTCTACATAATGCTTGTCCAAAGACTATCAGAACCATTTCCTACTGAGGTATCATAAAATCCTTCTTTCCGAGAGGTATTCGAAGATAGAGACTCAAGCAGGCTTTTGAGGTTCTTTTCAAACGGAATATCGGGTGTGTAATTAGCCGTCGTGTTAGAGCAAAATGTCGAGTGAGGTTCCGCGCTAACTAGGGTAAGCATTAAGAAGAGCATAGCTCGAAGTGTAGTTTTTTTGCTCTTCCTTCGTTGAGTGCACATTGGTTCCTCAGCAACCGAAAAGGTCAGTGAATCTTATCGAACTAGTCTCGACAATCTAAGGTTTGTGTACCATTTTATATATGCTGAAACTTGTGAACATTACCTGGAACCTTCAATACCACTGCTTGAAATGAGCCAAAGGGGCTATGTGCGTCTGGCAGATGTAACATCATTGCCTAAATCTTATTAAGATGTTATGGGGTCTACATTAGATCAGTTATGCCCTTATAACGTCATTTTATAAACTCATACACATTAAATAATGCTGCCTCGATATGACGTATAGTTTTTAAACAATCCACGATTTTATTCAGTAACTATCAGAACTGTTTATTTTTTCCTCGAAGATAGAAAACCCGCTATTTTATTCAGTAAGTGCCTGAACTGATTACTTTTCCCTCGAAGACAGAAGTTGAGTTTCCTTGCTTGACCATTTCTACTCGAAGCATGAAGCAAAGAGATTCATGGTAAAAATTGACCAATTCTCTTATTTCCCTGGTAATCTGATGATGAAGTTTCAACAACTGAACATTGTGCCGTGGATGTTATATCAAGACTCTGTGGGTGGACCATGACAGCATTTCAAAGCGTCTAAATTGAGCAAAGCCCGGGCCAGCTTTCAGCTCTTTTTCTGACTGTATTTGATTATTCTGTTTGCTTCTTCTTCTTTCTCTTTTCCTTTTTTTTTCCTTTTCGTTGCAAATTTGATTATTTCTCCAACCACTCTTCGGTCTATAATATGTTGTTGACTTCAAAATGGTTTACGATCAGCCAGATACTACCGCTTCTCGCTCAGTTGTGGCCTACTCGTTGTGCTAATAATTTAATTACCATTCTTGCAAAGACTAAACTTGTTTTGCAAATAAAAATTGGCAGTTGGTAAACACCAACGGATAATTTTATTGATATGAAAACACTTTTCTACAGAAAGCTAACTCTCAATTACTTGACACACGACGTACCAAATTAAACCAGGAGAATACTTGCACTCACACGCAAAGAAACCTCACTTGACAATAACTCACATATGAAAGACCCACTTTGCTTGGCTGTCAAATGAAGACCATAGCCTACTTTTATACTATGCTCAAGTCGGTGGTGGAGGGTTCAAGAAGGCTGGAAATGAAGGGTCAATGAATTTCTAGAGAAACGAAGAGGATGCAAGGAGATTCTAGGTTTTTGGAAGGTAAAGAGGCAACAAGAAGATGATAGAATGGTAGAGAGGAACCTAGAGAGAGGGAAAATTTTACAGAAGGAGAGGCATTGTTGCTGTTTCTTACATCTTTAGCAGGCTTAGACCTTATTTGCTAAGTCAGCAGATGAGACAGCATATATTTAGCTAGTGGTACGTAGAAACGCATAGCAAGTTGGCAAACTATGAGTATATATAGCGCATTGGCTCGTATCGTTGGCAAACTATAAGCATATATAGCGCGTTGGCTCATGTCGTCCGAGCTGACGTGCACCTTCAGTCTAGTCGTATTCCTTATTGATGATGTGTAGGACAAGGGTCGACCTTTGGTAACTTCGGCAACTGATCGAATACACATTTACAAAGCACATATCTGTTCGGCACATCAAAGATGAACAAGTATACATACAAAATCCAACAATGATTTAACTTTTGGGGTGTTACTGGTGCCGCAAACCATTCATTGGCTCCACTACCGGGGTAGTATATCAGACATTGTCAAGTTGTTCAGTGACTGATTGTTATAGCATGTTTGATGGTGATCAGCAATTCTTCCAACAGAGAAGGCAGGTCGTTTGGGTTGGCATAGGGTTACACTATCACTCATTAGCATTTTAACAACAGATGGCATTGCTGGCCTGTCATATGCGTCTTCTTGAACACACAGTAATCCAATATGTATATATCTCAAAAATTCGTTGTCATGTGAATCAGCCAATAGTTGATCGATTAATTCCAAACCTTTTCCTTGAGTCCATAATTCCCATGCCTGCATCACAGTTTGATCGGGGTAATATTAGGATAAGTCATATACCTAACATCGTAATCAGTTTTGAACTTACATATGCTAGAAGGCTAGAGGCGTGTTTGGAGAGATGGAATCCCGCGTTTGTTTTTCCCGTTATGATCTCAAGCAAGAGGACCCCAAAGCTATAAACATCTGACTTGATGGAATATCGTCCTTCCATTGCAAATTCTGGAGCTATATATCCACTGCCAGGGAAACACAATTTTTTAATGATCACATGGTAAAAGCAGAAATGAAGGGACCTAAGAACTAAATATTTTAACTATGCAGAATCAGGCCAAATAAAACTATGTAGTACGAATTGGCAGCCGATGAAAGAAGAAGATGTAAGTTAAAAAGATGATAAACCGAGTTCCAACTATTTTGGCAGTGTTAACTTCACTGTCACTTCCTCCAAAGATCCTTGCCATTCCAAAATCAGAGATCTTAGGATTCATGTCCTTGTCCAGTAACACGTTGCTTGGTTTCAAGTCCCTATGAATGATTCTAAGCCGAGAATCTTGGTGAAGATATAGCATTCCACTGGCAATTCCCTTTATGATGTCTAGACGTTTGCTCCAATTCAGTTGTGCGCGCTTCTTGGGATCTAAGCAGATCAAAAAGTTAAATTATGGGATAAAACACAGTGATGCTATTTCGAATGTCACTAGATAAAAAACAGAATTAGAGCCTTGTGAAAGAAACCGAAGAAGAGCACAAACCAATGAGGAAGACATCCAGGCTGCTATTAGGCATATATTCGTATATCAACAGTCTTTCCTCTCTTTGAATGCAAAATCCGAAAAGTCTGACAAGATTTTCATGTTGAAGTTTAAGTATTAGTAGGACTTCATTCAGAAACTCGTCTGAACCTTGCTCAGAGATGTTTGAGAGCCTTTTCACAGCCACTTCCTCCCCACCTGGAAGGATACCCTTTTAAGCGAGAAAACTCGTAAGTCCAGTGATGCTACCAAGCCACACAATATTTGGAGTTTAGAAAACAGTTGAGAACATATTGCTAGAAAAAGCTATCTACCTTGTAAACAGGGCCAAAGCCACCTTGTCCAAGCTTATTTAAGTGAGAAAAGTTGTCAGTAGCTGCATTTAGAGTGTCCATATCAACAAACGGAAGCTCCTGAAGGTTCAGGTTGGTCCGTCCTTGCAAATTTTCCTTTAGGTAGTTGACGTTATTCGTTTCATGCATGTCTACAACTTGATTATTTTGCCTAGATATACCGTTGCCCCCTGGAAGGGAGGCATATATAGAGGGGAGATAGGTTAGAATGCTAGGACGAAAAGCAATTTTAATCTAGAAGAATGCCTTCACTAGAAAGTAAAATTATACCTTTTGCAGTTTGACTAAGCCTGACAAAATATATACAAAAACCCAGCAGCGCCACCACTAGTATTGATGATCCAATTGCAGAAACTGAAATGATCCATATTTTCTTTTTGTCTCCTGGTTTTGAATCTGAAAATTTTTAATGACAATAATAGTAAGGAACATTTACTCTATGACTTGCTAAAAGTTATCTAATTAGCACAACTTCTTAACAGAATCCTGGATTGCAACATAGTGTAGATGTGTTTACTTGGTGTTGAGACAGGTGGTCTAGTTCCATCTCCAAGAAAATCATAGAGCTCGTACCTCAAGTAGCAGCTACGACTAAGAAGCCTTGCACCACGAGAGAAATAGCAAGTCGAAATGTTTCGTATTGCAGTCCCAAGGCATACATTACAGACATCTGAAGATAAGTCTCGAGTGCACTGTGCAAGAGCATGAAGTGTTTCGTTGGCGGTAAATTGTACCTTTCCAGAAGCTTTCATACCAGCTGAAGGATCAAAAGCTGCCACGTTGCTGAGATTGTGTAACGTACTGTTCACGAGAAGTGAAAATCTTTCTGCCTTCGAAACATTTTCTATATTATCTTTAACTATATTTCCTGCAACGTCCAAGAGACCAAAAAAGTTATGATCTGAATAGCGCAACAGGCAGTTTTCTTCCCATACAACTGCTTCATTTGAGTTTGGACAAAGTTTTTGGATGTCTTGTACTGCAGTGGCGATGCATTTTCCACAGTCATCCTTCGAAACAGATTTGTAGCAGAGGTGAAGACTATAAATGAAATCTGGATTATCTCCTGTGGAAGCTATGTCGAAGTGGGAGACCGAAGCATTTGAGGTAAAAGAAACAAAGAGATTACTGACATGATCCTGAAATGAATTTTCTGTAAAGGTGGCTGTGTTTGAACAGATGTTGTACGGAGGATCGGCACCAGCAAGATCATGAAGGACGAAAAGGAAAGAGTGAAACAATATGAAGCGAGAAACTTTTGAAGTTCTTTGCAGGAAAGTCATCTAGGCTTTCTCAGTGAACTGGAAGCGTGAGCACATTAGGCTTAGTGAACTGGAAGACCAACTTCATACAAATTTGGCTTGATGGGGTTTCCTAGGCCGGAAATGCATTTAGGAAAGGTAACATCAACTCATCAGCGACCAGATTATTTAACTACTGAACTTTTGTACCTTCCCTCTTGCTTAAATTTTCTTTTAATGTTGCAAGGTCTAAAGACTGGAATACATTAGTCTGGTCAATTTATTTGTTTGTTTTCCGTATTGTCTTTGTTTTCCGTATATAAATTTCTGCGAAGGAGGTTGTGATTGTGGTCCAATGAATCATCAACCCTGGACCAGCTTGTCCACCAAGTTGGCCTCCCATGGCGTTGGCTTTGATTTGAATATGATGACCGGTCTTATTATCTTCTTGCAACGGTGAGATATATAAAAGTGCAGATATTAGAAACATTGTTGTTGTCAGAGTAAAACCTAAAGGAGCTGCATGTATTAGTGTTTTGCACACACGGAAGTTGCTCGTCCAGAACTCCCTGTTAAACAAGAAACACGGAAGGGTCCGTACTTTAATGTTTTTTTTTTTTGTACTTTTATCATTTTCTGTTTTCATTTTAAGTTAAATTACTCAAACAGTGACAAAAACTTAAAAACACTTCGAAGATGTTTTTTTAGCTTTTTCTCACCCTAACTTAACCAAATGTCACAAAAAAAAAAGCTAAAATTTTTTGGTAAAAATGATAAAAGTTCAGGAGGTTATTTTTTCATTGAATATGAGAATCATGAAAATAAAAACACAAAACAAAAATGCTAAACATGTAGCCCCTAAGTTATGTGTTTATTTACTTTTTTTGTGACATAAAATGTGTGAAGAAACATAATCGATGTGGAGATAAAAAAGAAAAGAGCTCTTTCGAAACAGGCCTCTGCCAGAATTCAAACATTCAGGACTTTCAGATCATTCATAATTTATATTACTAGCCCAGTAACCAAGTCAAGCTCGGACCAGTTTATAAAATATTGTATATCATAAGATTTTAACAAATGTATCAATATGTACCACATATCGTGAGACAAAAAACATATTAACCTTATAAAAATATTTTATTTGGCTATAAATAATAAATTTAGTACCTAAATTAATCACAAACCATAACTTAAGTAAAATATTAAACAATGAATTCACTTGCATCATATCACTCCCAACTTTCAATTATTAAATAACATTTTTTATTTGATTAGGCTGATGCAGTTATCATGAGACATTTGAATATACATATTTGTTTACTTATTGCCTTCTTTAAGTGTTTATTTTAAATTTAAAAGTACTATTTTAAAAGAATATTGATTTAGCACTTCGAGTGATAGAATAGTCACGTCGATGTCATATAGAGCTAAATAACATATATTATTGTAATTGTATGTGTGTGCGCGCGTGCATGTGTATGTGTGTGCGCGCACACGCGTCTGAGGTTATTATAACGATTAAATAAAAATCTAAAAGAAATAAAATTGTATTTCAAATTTATCACTTTCAAATAAGTTTTTACTTTTTACAAAATAGAATTAACAGAATGACCACATAATATTCAATAGTTTTTTATTATGTATTTTTTATTCTCGTATGCTGATACAAGTCGGAACGTTCAATTGATTAAGATGACGTGCACTTATTTTAGAGTCTTGAAATTATTTTTCACATCTTCTATTACTATTATTTGTTGTCAAGTTATAGTTCTTATATTTGCTCAGTGCATTTGATTATACTTTCTCATGAATGATACTTGTTTTATCACAACATATATAGTACAATCTTTATATATAAAAATATGTCACGTTATATCTATAACTATAATGAACTCAGAAAGGATAACAAATATCATTATATTAGGCTAATATTATAGCTCGAGCGTTAATCAACCACTTTTGCTATTGAATTTGCGCAATAGTTGAAGAGAACTTTTTCTAAAACTATATTTAAATAATATAAACTCTTCCTCATAAATATACTAAAATATAAAAATCAATTTTGACAACACATCTCTAAAAAGCTTACTGTGAGAATAAGTATCCACCTATCCAAAAAGTATAAATAATTCTTGATATTGTAAATCAAAATAATAAATTAACATTTGATTTAAATTTGATAAGATCCTTATTGTTAAATTAAGTTAATTTCACCGAATTAATATTAGGACTTAATATGATTATTTAGTCTTAATAGATTTGTATATTGAAACTATGTATAAACACATACACGCACACACATAGACTCGCTTGGGAGACATAATAAAAACTATAAATTTTATTGCAAAATGATAGTCCTTTTTATTTTATTTCCTGTATCCCTTTTTTGTTGTTTCATGGCATCTCAAGTTTTTACGTAAGTCCTTAATTAAAGGTGGGACTTCATTCATGTACTCTTATGGTTCAAAGGTAGTTTAAGCTTGAGTATATCCTTTCGGCAAGACATTCTTTTTATTATTTGCAAACCATCCGAAGAAAAAAAATTTGTTTCCAAATATAAAATTCTTAATATAAACACTTTTAGCAATAAATACCTAGAGCGGTGTATATAACAAACTACAACCTCATTTTATTAATCTAAACATAAAGATTTAGTAGGTTACACAGGCAATGAGCAATCTTTTGAGATAAAACATAGTCAATCCTATTTTCATAGGTACGTGCACACCCTTTAGTACGTAAGACACTCTCTATTCAATTTGCACACAGTTACCAAGCATTTGTCGATATTTAGAAATTTTTCATTGCAAAGTTATTGAGGAGACTATTTATTAATTCTACATGGTGTCATTAACTCTATTTTTATTGTTATACCTGGAACCTTCAACACCACTGCCTAGAAATGAGCTAAAGGGCTACGTTTGTCTGGCAGAAAATAATTGTGCCTTTATAGAAAAATGAAACGGAAGTGTAACACCATTGCCTTAAGCTTATTAAGATGTTATTGGGCCTACATTAGATTTGTTAATCTATATAATATATGATGCTAATGAAAGTAGGTTCGCAGTCGACGTGGAGGTGCCATAAGGAATGTAGTCTGAGGCAGATGCCAAGTGTGATGATGCGAGACATAGCAAGGGCGAAGTAAGGGCAGAGATCAAGGGCTTCCCAAACAGAGCATGAGGGTGGCAGTGCTGCAAGGGCGATGGCGCAGGGTGAATACATGACGACAGTCACAGTCTAATGCTCAGGTCCCGAGTCAGGGTCCTGTATGTTTCTCTCTCTAGGATTCCAGAGTGAGAAAGTGAAAGTGTTCTGGAAATGTCCAACCCCAGAAAATGTCCAAGTCCTGCAAATGAATTCTCAAGACCTCTATTTATAGAGGTTGAGATGATGATGTCATCGCCAACACGTGACGCTCCCCGGGAGTGACACGTCACTAAGGGGTCCACAGCTGCCGGTGCTCCACGGACTGTCGAATCGCATATTCACCTGGCCTACCCCGCACAGTGTCGCTCTGTCTGTCGGGAAAGACTGGCTCCCACAGCGTCGGTGTGACAAGAGAATCCCCTTGATCTAGCCTCCAATCCAACCCCCTTGATCTAGCCTCCAATCCAAGCCCTTGTAGAGTCCCACAGGCCTAACAGTGGTGGGGAGGACCCGACGCCCAACTGCCAGGTGGACTAGGCGCGATGCCTCCAAAGACCTGCTCCCGTCTCGAAGTGACCCGGGGGTCATAGTCCATAGGGGTGCCGACGCAAGCCCCCAGTGCCGGAACACGTAGGCCAGTCACAAATACACCCTGGTAAAGATAGTGTCCCGGAAGAGTTGCCTATCCTGCTGGTGAGTCCTTGTGCCGAAGCACTCGGAGCGCGTCAAGGTAATATCCCGGAGGAACCGTCTACCCTACGGGCTAGGTAACATCCTGGAGGAGCCGTCTACCTCGCGGAAGGGGAGTTAAAGATCTCCCTGACGGAGATAGTGTCCTAAAGGAGTTGCCTATTCTATAGGCCGAGGTAGCATCCCGGAGGAGCCGTCTACCTAGCAGAAGGGGAGTTGAAGAGCTCCCTGGCGGAGATAGTGTCCCGGAGGAGTCGCTTATCCCCGCGGTGAGTCCTTGTGCCGAAGCACTCGGAGCACGTCAAGGTAGCATCCCGGAGGAGCCGTCTACCCGACTGGCAGAGGTAGCATCCCGGAGGAGCCGTCTACCTGGCAGAAGGGGAGTTGAAGAGCTCCCTGGCAAAAATAGTGTCTCGGAGGAGTCGCCTATCCCCGCGGTAAGTCCTTGTGCCGGATCACTCGGAGCGCGTCAAGGTAGCATCCCGAAGGAGCCGTCTACCTGGCGGAAGGGGAGTTAAAGAGCTCCCTGGTGGAGATAGTGTCCCGAAGGAATCACCTATCCCCGCAGGATGTTGCACACTCCGGAGAATGGGTCGAAGCATGTTCCAAGACCAAGGTAAGATGGGCATGGTGTGGTGAAAGGATGGACCGATGCAAGGAGCATGGTAGTGTGACAGAAAGCCAAGGGGTATGACTGTGTTAGTGGCACGGCACATGGGCGCGGCGGAGTGAGTAAGGTGCCGGGGGCATGTTTGTGTTAGTGGCACGGTGCATGGGAGTGACATAGTGCATATGTTGCCGAAGGCACTGTAGTGTGACAAGAAGCCCGGGGGCACATGTCATGGAGATGGCGCAGCGCATGGGCACGACAAGTCATATGGTGCCGGGGGCACATGTGATGGAGATGGCGCACGGGTGTGGCGACGAGCGTCGCGGAGACAACACTTGGTGCCGGGGCACATGTCATGGAAGTGGCGCATGGGCGCTACGACGAACGCCGCAGAAACAATACCTGGTGCAGTGGGCACATGTCATGGAAGTGGCGCATGGGCGCTGCGACAAACATCATGGAGCAATACTTGGTGTCGAGGGCATGCATCATGAGAATGACGCTTGGGCACGGCGATGAACGTTGCAGAGACAGTACTTGGTGCCGGGGCACATGTCATGGAAGTGGCGCATGGGCGCTGCGACGAACGCCGCAGAGACAATACCTGGTGTAGTGGGCACATGTCATGGAAGTGGCGCATGGGCGCAGCGACAAACGTCGCGGAGCAATACTTGGTGTCGGGGGCATGCATCATGAGAATGGCGCTTGGGCGCGGCGACTAACGTTGCGGAGACAATACTTGGTGCCGGGGCACATGTCATGGAAGTGGCGCATGGGCGCAGCGACGAACGTCGCAGAGACAATACCTGGTGCAGTGGGCACATGTCATGGAAGTGGTGCATGGGCGCAGCGACGAACGTCGCGGAGCAATACTTGGTGTCAGGGGCACGCATCATGAGAATGGCGCAAGGGCGCAGGAGACGAATGTCGCGGGGACAATACTTGGTGTCGGGGCACATGTCATGAGAATGGCGCATGGGCGCAGCGATGAATGTCACGGAGACAATACTTGGTTCCGTGGGCACATGTCATGGAAATGGTGCATGGGCGCGCGACGAACGTCGCGGAGCAATACTTGGTGCCGGGGGCACGCATCATGAGAATGGCGCAAGGGCGCAGCGACAAACGTCGCGGAGCAATACTTGGTGCTGGGGGCACGCATCATTAGAATGGTGCAAGGGCGCAGCGACGAACGTCGCGGAACAATACTTGGTGTCGGGGCACATGTCATGAGAATGGCGCATGGGCGCGGCGATAAACGTCGTGGAGCAATACTTGGTGCCGGGGCACGTGTTATGAAAGTGGTGCGGCGACGAACGTCACGAAGCCATACTTGGTGCCGGGGGCACGTATCATGACGATGGCGCATGGGCGCGGCGACGAACATCGCGAGGATACACTTGGTGCCCGGGCACATATCATGAGAAGGGCACATGGGTGCTGCAACGAATGTTGCGGAGACGGTGCACGGGCACGCGTCAGGCATCCCAAAGATGGGATGTGAGCTGAATGTACCTGTCATAACGAGATGATGAATGCAACATGTAGTAATGACAAAGTCGGGAGTGATGGTATGCGATCATCGGCGACGGGTCATTCGGTGGTAGTGCTCGACTTTGGGTGATGGGCATCGAAGTAGTGGTATGCGGTCACGGACGACGGACGTTACGAGGTTAATGCATGAAAGACGTCGCGAGGTTGATGGACGACGGACGTCATGAGGTTGATGGACGACGGGCGTCGCGAGGTTGATGGACGACGGACATCGCGAGGTTGATGGACGGCAGAAGTCGCGAAGTTGATGCACGAACGTCCGTAAACATCGCGGAGGTGCAAGGATTTGAGAAAACAAGTGCGCGCGGGAGGGGAGGCCATCTGCCAAAGATTGGAGGAAGGCCAAGGCCACCACCCCTGAGAGGCCAAGGCCTACCCTTTGGTGAGGTCGAGGCCGACCCTACAGGGTGGCCAAGGCCAATGGCCAACTCCCATGAAGGGAGGCTAAGGCCACTCCCCCTTTTGGTAAACTTCGGGCTCACCGACGATAGGTGTTTTGATAAGCGATGATGAATCCAGAAGTTGCGTCATGACGAGCGCGTCGACGTGAATCGTACCCACTTGATGAACAAAGCGTCAAAGTCACATAAAGAGCGTACGGAGCGAACAAAGTGCGAAAGGGGCTTTGCGTAAAAAGTGAAGAACCGGGGGGAGGCTAAGGCCAACCCCCCATGGGAGGTTAAGGCTGACCCCATGGCCTTGGGTGAGGCCGAGGCTGACCCCATAGCCTTGGGTGAGGTTGAGGCCGACCCCATGGGGTTGGCCAAGGCCTTTGCCCCTTGACCCCGTCATTTCGGTTGCGCCGTCGGTTGACATTTTTTATGAAAAAGGTGTTCGGGTGGTATTGGTGCGATGGTCATGCTACCGTGAGTGACGTCAACGTGAAATAATTCGTGACTAAGTCGCACGTGAGGCGTGTGAAGCAAAGAATGCACGTGACTTGGGCGCGTGCACTTTGACCGGTTGGAAGCGTTGAAGAATTGACCGTTGAATGTGTCGACGTGTCATGCAACATGCGACCCTAGTGGTCCTTTGGGTACGACCAGAATGGGTTGGGAACAATATATAATAAGCGAAGCGACAACTTCTTTATGCGACACATCATTATAAAGATATGACTTATTTACTTAACACATCATCATATTATGTTTTCAATGTGAAATAGAGTTACAACTATTATAAGTGTCATTAAAGGTTTGAAATATTATCTTGGATGAGATTCTTATTTCTTGATAAGTTAATTTCTATATTACTAAATCTTATTGAAAAACTAATTCTAAATGTTCTAAAACTCTAACTGATTAATGAACTAACTTATCAGGACTCAATTTTGACTATTATATACTTAAAATTACTTTTTAATATAAATATAAAAATTCATATATCTTAAAAACCAAAATAACATACTAGGCTTAGAAGAGAAAGAAAAAATGATGCTACAATTGAGAATATTATCTTGGATGGAGTTCTTATTACTTGATAAATTAATTTTCATATTACTAAGCCTAATATAATTGAAAAACTAATTTTAAACGTTCTAAAACTTTAATTGTTTGATAAACTAACTTATTAGGACTTAATTTGGACTATTATATCTTTAAAATCACTCTCTAATATGAATATAAAAATTCATATATCATAAAAACAAAAATATATACTAGATTTAGAAGAGAAAAAAAATGATGCTACAATTGAAAATATTATCTTGAATTGGGTTCTTATTTCTTGGTAAGTTAATTTTCATATTACTAAACCTCATATAATTGAAAATTCAACTATCTACGTTCTAAACTTCTAACGGATTGATGAACTAAGTTATTATGATTTGATTTTAATTATTTCTCAAAACCCCTATCTAATATGAATATAAAATTCATATATCTTAAAAACGAAAATCACTAGCTAAATCTAGAAGAGAAAAAAATGATCCTAGGATTGAGAATATTATCTTGGATGAGATTCATATTTTTTGATAAGTTAATTTTCATATTACTAAGCCTTATATGATTAAAAAAATTAACTCTAAAAGTTCAAAAACTCTAACTGATTGATGAACTAACATATTAGGACTTAATTTTAACTATTGTATCCTTAAAATCACTCTTTAATATGTATATAAAATTCATATTACTAAGCCTTATATAATTGAAAATTTAATTCTAAACATTCTAAAACTCTAACTGATTCATGATCTAACTTATTAGGACTTAATGTATCCTTAAAACCACTCTATAATATCAATATAAAAAAATTCGTATATCTTAACAACAAAAATAACATATTAGATTTAAAAGAGAAAAAAAATTGTATTGATACTACATTTGAGAGTGATGCTATATTTGAGAAATATTATCTTGAATAGGGTTTTAATTTCTTGGTAAATTAATTTTCATAGTACTAAATCTTATATAATTGAAAAACTAATTCTAAACGTTCTAAAACTCTAGCTGGTTCATGAACAAACTTATGAGGACTTAATTTTGACTATTGTATCCTTAAAATCACTCTCTAATATGAATATAAAAATTTAGATATCTTTTAAAATGAAAATAACATACTAGATTTAAAAGAGAAAAAAAATGATACTACAATTGAGAATATTATCTTAGATGGGTTCTTATCTCTTGATAAGTTAATTAATTTTCATATTACTAAGCCTTATAAAATTCAAAAACTCACTACAAACGATCTAGAACTTTAACCGGTTCATGAGCTAACTTATTAAGACTTATTCTCTAATATGAATATAAAAATTGTTATATATTCTCTAAAAAGAATAACCCGATAAACGTTGATATACGAAAGGTACATTATATTCTGATTAAATAAGTATATATAGAAAAATACTATTAAAGGCATTTATTAGATATAAGAACTGTAATTTTATGCCAAATTGTAGACCTATAATATGTTGAAAGCAAAATCAACTTTTTAAAGTTAGCCTTCTTTTAAATTATATTTTATCAATGTACTTACTGATCAAGTACTATTTTTGACTATTAATACCTAAAAAATACTTTTAAAAAAGGACATATTTTGGCCGGTTGAATGTTCTCACACATGCGTTTCACAAAAATATTAAAAAAGATATATATAAAAAAATAATTCAAAAAACATGTAACACCTCAAAAACTTTTGAAGTTAAAAAATTTTACTCATATGTAATATCTATAATTCCAAAGAGATACATCATAATCTCACAAGTTTTTAATTTCAACTACAATCATATTCGTTATTTAGCTCTATATAGTACTAACATGACTATTCTATTACTATAAGTGTTAAACCAATATTCATTTGAAATATAACTTGACAACATAAAGTAAAAACTTAATAAAGACAAGTATTTAGCGACTCAACTATATCAATATCTATTTTTTTATAACCAAATAAGTTATTTTTTAAAATAATGTTACTATCTTTTTTATCTCACGGTTGTGGTACATATTAATACACTTTTTAAGATCTTATGATATAATGTATTTCATAAATTGGCCCGAGCTTGACTCGGGTTATTGGGCTTGTTATTTGCAATATCACTTTAGTAATTCATACACATTAAACTAATGCTGCCTCGATATGACGTGTACTTTAAAAAAAAAATTCACTATTTTTTAAGTACGTACCTGAAATGAATACTTTTTCTCCGAAGATAAAAAAAAAAACCCACTATTTTATTCGGCAAGTGCTCGAACTGAATACTTTCTCCTCGAAGATAGAAATTGAGTTTCCTTGCTTGACCATTTCTACTCGAAGCATGAAGCAAAGAGATTCATGGTAACGATGTTGACCAAATTTCTTATTTCCCTGGTAATCAGATGCTGAAGTTTCAACAACTGAACATTGTACCGTGGATGGTATATCGAGACTCTGTGGGTGGTCTAAATTGAACAAAGAGCAGTTTCAGCTTTTTCTTAGTGGAGACGTGCTTTCATGAGGTTACACATGAAAGCACGTCTCCACTAGTTTGGGTTGATACTACCGGTTTTCGCTCAGTTGATGAATTTTGTGTGCATTTGGTCTAGTCATTGTGCTAATAATTTACCATTCTTGCAAAGACTAAACTTGTTTACTAGATAAAAATTGGCACTTGGTAAGCGCCAACAGATAATTCTATTGATATAAAACACTTCTCGACAGAAAGGTGAAACTCAAATATTTGACACACTACAAAACCAGGAGACTAATTGCACTCACACGTAAAGAAACAGCACTTGACCATAACTCACAAATGAAAGACTCACTTTAATTGGCTGTCAAAATGAAGACCATAGCCTCCTTTTACACTATGCTCAAGTCGGTGGTGGAGGGTTCAAAAAGGTTGAAAATGAATGGTCAAAGAAGGTTTAAGATACTTCCTTTAGTGCAATGAATTCCTAGAGAAATGAAGAGGAGGTGCGAAGAATGTTATCTGGAAGGTGAAGAGGCAATGAAAGGATGATAGAATGGTAGAGAGGAACCTAGAGAAAATTCTTCAGAAGGAGAGGCAATGTTCCTGATTTTAAAATCTTTAGCAGGCATAGACCTTATAGCGCATTGGACCATATATCGTCCAAGATATTCAGTCTAGTCGTATTCCTTATTTTTCACATGCTTATTGATGATGTGCGGGACTATGTTGCAAGTGGCTGCAGAATTCCTTTGTTGGTTTTGAAATTTAAAGAAAGAGACTTTGGTAACGATGGCAACATTTATACTGGAGACCAATCCTTTGGCAACTTGAATACACGCACATATCTGTTCGGCACATCAAACATGAACCAGTATATGTACAAAATCCAGCCATGTTTTAACTTTAGGGTGTTACTGGTGCCACAAACCATTCATTGGCTTTACTACGGGGGTAGTATATCAGACATTGTCAAGTTGTTCAGTGACAGATTGTTATAGCATGTTTGCTGGTGATCAGCAATTCTTCCAACGGAGAAGGCAGGTCATTCGGGTTGGCATAGGGTTACAGTGTCACTCATTAGCATTTTAACTACAGATGGCATTGCTGGCCTGTCATATGCGTCTTCTTGAACACATAATAGTCCAACATGCATGTATCTAGAGAATTCGTCGTCATCTGAATCATTTAATAGAGGATCGACAAACTCCAAACATTTTACTTGATCCCATAATTGCCATGCCTGCAAGACAGTTTGATTGAGGTAGTATTAGGTGCCATATATCTAACATTGTAACCAGTTCTGAACTTACGTATGCTAGAAGGCTAGGAGCATGCTTGGAGAGATGGAATCCAGCATTTCTTCTTCCCGTTATGATCTCAAGCATGACGACTCCAAAAATAAAAACATCAGACTTGATGGAATATAGTCCTTCCATTGCAAATTCTGGAGCTATATATCCACTGCCAGAGAAACACAAGACATGTTTTAATGATCACATGGTGAAAGCAAAGGGACCTCCATATTTGAACTTTGTAGAATCAAGCCAAGTAAAACTATGTAGTATGAATTTGATAGCCCATGAAAGAAGAAGATGTAAGCTAAAGGGATGGTTTACTAAGTTCCGACTATTTTGGCAGTGTTAGCTTCACTGTTACTTCCTCCAAAGATCCTTGCCATTCCAAAATCAGAGATCTTAGGATTCATGTCCTTGTCCAGTAACACATTGCTTGGTTTCATGTCCCTATGAATGATCCTAAGTCGAGAATCTTGGTGAAGATATAGCATTCCCCTGGCAATTCCCTTTATGATGTCTAGACGTCTGCTCCAATTCAGTTGTGCACGCTTCTTGGGATCTAAGCAAATGAAAGAGTTACAATGATGAGATAAAACACGGTAACGCGAATTTGCAGAATATCAAAAGATAGAAAAAAGAATTAAGTCCTGTGAAAAAAATCCAAGGGCACAAACCAATGAGGAAGACATCTAGGCTGCTATTAGGCATATATTCGTATATCAATAGTCTTTTCTCTCTTTGAATGCAAAATCCCAAAAGTCTGACAAGATTTTTGTGTTGAAGTTTAAGTATTAGTAGGACTTCATTCAGAAACTCTTCTGAACCTTGCTCAGAGATGTTTGAGAGCCTTTTTACTGCAACTTCCTCCCCATCTGGTAGGATACCCTTTAAAGGGAGAAACATCGTAAGCCAAAGTGATGCTACCAAGCGACATAAAATTTAAAGTTTAGAAAACCAGTTGGGAACATATTGCTAGAAATAGCTATATACCTTGTAAACAGGGCCAAAGCCACCTTGTCCCAGCTTGTTTAAGTCAGAGAAGTTATCAGTAGCTGCATTTAGAGTGTCCATATCAATAAACGGAAGCTCCTGAAGATTCAGGCTGGTCCTTCCTTGCAAATTTTCCTTCAGGTAGTTGATGTTAATTATCGGTTTCATCCATGTCTTCAACTTGAATTTCTTGCCTAGATATACTGTTTTCCCCTGGAATATGGAGGGCATGGTGGGGAGATAGGCTAGAAAGAAAATTAAGGAACCAAAAAATATTGGCAAAACTACAATTATTGTTAACCAAGGAAAATAATTCGAAAAGCAATATTAATCCAGAAGAATGCCTTCACTAGAAAGTAGAACTACATATACCTTCGGCAGTTTGACTCAGCCAAACATGATGTGTACAAAAACCCAGCAGCGCCACCACTAGCATTGTTGATCCAATTGCGAAAGGTAAAATCATCCATATTTTCTTTTTGTTACCTGGCTTGGAATCTGGAAAAATATAATGTGAATGACATTTAGATACCTTCATTATATGACTTGCCCAAGGTCATCCATATTAGCACAACTTTTTAACATAATCCTGGGTTGCAAAATACTGTAGAGGTACTTACTTGGTGTTGAGGAAGGTGATCCAGTTGCATCTCCAAAAAAATCATAGAGTTCGTACCTTAAGTAGCAGCTACGACTAAGAAGCCTTGCACCACGAGAGAAATAGCAAGTGGAAATGTTTGTTATTGCAGTCTCAAGGCATAGATTACAGTCATCTGGAGATAAGTGTGTAGTGCACTGCGCAATAGCATGAAGTGTTTCATTGGCGGTAAATTGTACCTTTCCAGAAGCGTGCATAGCAGCTAAAGGATCAAAAGCTGCTACTTTGCTGAGATTGTGTAACTTGTCATTCACGAGAAGTATAAATTGTTCTGGCTCCGAAACATTTTGTGTATTATCTTTAACTAGGTTTCCTGTAACGTCCAAAAGGCCAAAAAACTTCTGATTTGAATAGCGCAATTGGCATTTTTCTTCCCATACAACTGCTTCATTTGAGTTTGGACACAGTTTTTGGATGTCTTGTGCTGCAGTTGTTATGCATTTTCCACAGTCATCCTTCGAAACATTTTGGTAGCAGAGATAAAGACCATAAACGGCATCTGGATTATCTCCTGTGGAAGCTTTGTCGAAGTTGGAGACCGAAGCATTCGAGGTTAGAGAAGCAAAGAGACTACGTACTGAGATGATCCTGGAATGAATTTTCTGTAAGATCATGAAGAACGATAAACTTTTGAAGTACGGAGGATCAGATGTCGTACGGAGGATCAGCACCAGCAAGATCATGAAGAACGACAAGGAAAGAGTGAAACAATATTAAGCGATAAACTTTTGAAGTGCTTTGAGGGAAAGACATCTTTCTTAGTGAACTGGCACTGCGAGCACTTTTAGGCTTCGCTGAGCCACTTGGGGTATAAAAGAAGACCATCAACTCATTAACTACCAGGTTATTTAAGTTTTGTACCTTCCCTCTTGCTTAAATTTTCTTGTTCGAACGTCAACAATGATGCAAGGTCTAAAGACTGGAGCACTTGAGAGTCTGGTCAATTTATTTGTCCTTGTTTGGCATGGCGTCATGAAGGTTTACAGATAACTAAATGAATTTCTGGGAAGGAGGTTATGTCTGTAGTCCAAAGAACCATCAACCTGGAACAGCTTGTCCAGCCAATGGGGCTCCCGTTGACTAAGAGAATTTGCTGAGGGAGCCGACTATATTGACCCCGGATTAAACTAAAACGAGGTTGCTCTCTTGATTAGCATTCCGATTCCAGTTCCATTATTTAACACCAAAAGAAAATATAAGTTGGACATTGCATCGGCTTTCCAGTAAACTCGATGAATATGATGACTGGTCTTATTTATCGTCTTGCAATTCTGACATATATGAATATGCATATATAAGAAATATTATGGTCAGAGTGGACCTAAGGAGCTGGATGTAACCCGCCTAGATCAAAGGAGCTGAGTTCGTAGTGCTTTGCACTCAAGAGAGATTGCTGGTCCAGAACTCCCAGTTAAACAAGAAACCGGGTGGCCCTTTGTCACAAAAGAAACTAAGTTTTGTCGTTAATGTACTTATTTTGTGACAAAAAAATGTGCGAACAAACATGACAGACGTGCAGATAAGAAGAAAAGGGCTCTTTCCTCTTCTTGTACAAATGTCTGAAATTGCATAAGTGCATTTGTCTTGGCTGAATCCTTGCTATTCGGCAATAGAGTCTTGTATGCCTTAACACTACGTTCGTGAGCCTGGCAAGAAAACAGGAGGACGTTTGATGGAGAAAATAAATGAAATAATATAAAGGTTTTATATTTCTTCCTAGCCACTAAGAAATGAAGTAGCATGAAACAACAGCTGTCATGGATTTACAGTTGGGGTATTTAGGTACATATATTGAAGTATGGATGAAATTAAATGGCTAATTTTTTATTTCTCAAATGATACTTTTTTAATTGAAGTCTTCATAATAGACTAGTGATGATTGGGTTTTTTTTTACTTTTAAATTTTTTTAATCAAATCCCCTTTTTGGATTAGAGAGTTATTAAAAATAAGGGTATTTTTGACTTCTTATAAGATATCAAGCCTCTTTTCTCAAAACATTCTTATTTAATATATGCTTTTGTTAGAGTTTACTTAAAAAAAATCACCCTATAAAATCACCCTTAAACTCCTGCATTCTCTATAATTATCGAAAAGTCATTTAAAAAAACTACCACCATTCACTTTAAAGCTAAGTACCCTAGAGCTACTACATCATATCTCCATCAAATTCGATTAAGGAAGCAACTTGCTGAGAATAACGTTTTCTGTAGCTTTTTAGAAATGTTATATTTTACTTAAACTAAACTGTATCTATTACTAGAAACTCAATAGTTTTTAATTTTGTAGTTCATTTTTGTACGTTGACACGCACAATATAGATTTGAATTATTGTACATGTATAAATTTCTATACAATCAAAGTTGCATATTAAAGCTATCGTAAGATAGAAATTTAAATAGATTTTAGATACAGATACATTAGTTTAAGAAAGCCATCGTAAAATTGGAGTTTTTTAGATTTTTTTTTTCAAATGCATATGTAATCCTGAAATTTAACAATCGCTAGATTGTATTATTCTACTTGTAATTATAATTTGAGCTTCGTTGTAAGTAAATAATCTTAAATTAGTACTAGAGTTATTAGAATATCCTTATTTACATGATAACATATTCTTGTACGGTTATTTAAATGATAACATATATATTCTTCCATGGTTATTATCTGGTGGTTCCGTCGTCACACGGAATACTATATATTTGCATGATAACATATTCTTCTATGTTTATTATCTTTTTATATTCTACTCTTGTGTGATAGGATTAGATGAATCCATTTGATAATTAAAGACTCTTTCATTTTAGCTCAAATGACTAACAATTTTTATCTTTCTTTTTCAATTGAATACCTTCAAGTTTTGACACGCAATGGTGACATGGCTAATTCTTTTCCCTTAAAATGTCCTTTTTAAATTTACTTTTTTTCTAAAATTATAAGGGTGTTAATGAATTTAAAAAGGTGAGACTAAATTACAACTTTTATTGGTTAAATTTAAATATATTTTCTTGATTAAAGATGTTAAAAGTGCACTAATGCATCTTTTAGTGACGAAAGCCTAAGAATATAACCAAAATGAGTGAGGACCTAGCCCCATAATATTAAACGATCACAAGGGGTTAAATGGCTATTTTTTTCATTGAAATACCTTTTTAAAAATAAAAGGTCTAGAGAAATCAAAAGTATTTTTGACTTTTAAAAGAGTGGGGCTAAACTACAACATTGCTGACTAATTAAATACGAACACTCTGTTGCTTAAAAGATTAAAAGTTCACTAATATATCTTTAATGCAAAAGAGTAAGTATTTAACCAAAAACGGGTTTGGATCTAGCCCGACTGTATAGTACGTTTAACGATCCCTAGGGTTAAATGGCTAACCACCCATTTCCTTCTTCTTTTTTTCCCCTTAAAAAATGCTACTTTTTGAATATTTTATAAGATTTACAAAGAAATTCAAGTGATTTTTTTTTTTAAATTGAGACCAAATTGGAAAACATTTGAGTAAATTTTAACATTTTCTTGCGATGAGGTTAAAAGTTGACTTATATATACCCTCAACTTTACCCCAATACCCAAGTACAGCTTTAATACTCAACTTTGAAGGTGCGCCAAAGAAACACCTAAGTTTTTAAAAATGACTTGAATTAGTACCTTGGCTAGCGAACATGAAGGATCGTTAGATTTTAGCAAGGGCAAATATGTTAATAATAACATGACACGTGGCTCTAATCACCACCCTGCAATTTGCTCTATATATTAATTTCATGACTAAAAGACAAAAGGACAATCTTATCTCTCTCTCGCGCGCGCACAAGGGTGCACGAGCACAAGAACAATCTCTGCTCTCTGTGTATCTCAGCCCCACACAAAAGCACCGACAGCAGCGACCTCCACGTTCACGACAGGGGTCAAGCAGGGTGGTTGCAGCGCGTGGTTACTTAGAGAAAGGCGCATTGTATCTGCTAAACATTACCATAGCTCTATGCCTACAACATCGAGTGCGAGAAGAAAGCCATAAGTTTGTTGCCGTCATCGAGGGTCTTGGTTACATATTTTGAGGTGGGTAACAGTGGTCTTGGGTCGAGGATCTGGGCACTGGTGATACTAATATAGGTGCTGGTAGCGCTACAATGATGCCGGCGGTGATTACAGTGATGCCGATGGGTTATGGTGGAATGATGGTTAGGCCGATTAGGTGATGGTTTTAGGTACATGATCTGGCGGCTGGTGGTGCTGTGATGAGGCCTACGGTGCTGTGTGATTTGGTAGTTTTGCTGGGTAACCACAGACTACGCCTAGTGCTTTGTTTTGAGGTAATTGGGGTGATGCCTACACAGGTTGTGTGGTGATGATGTTGGTGATGCGACGAGGCCGTCAGTAACTGGGTGGTGATGAAATAATTGTGCTGGCGATAAGGCCGAACAGGGTTTGGGGTGGTTGTTTATTGGTTGTGGTGGTTATACAGCGTAAATATGTGGTGTTTGTTACAGGTGTTGGTGGTAGGATAACGGAGGTTGTTAGTCACAAGTAGTGAACAAGTGTTGGTGGTAGGGTAAACATATATTCACACTAATAGGGGGAATGACGACTCAATTTTCCTGTGTCGGCAGTGTGTGTGCGTTGTGTGCGTGCGTGACTGTGTGTGGGGGAGGGGGGTTGTGTGTGTGAATTAAAGAAGAAAAGAGAGAGAAGAAAAAAAAATAAGACTGTCAAAAGGATTGCCAAGTAAACAGGCTTTATGTCTTTTTTTCATAATAACAGTTCTACCCCATGGACTTGTTAACGGCATCCATAATCCGATAGCCAAGATACTGATTTGGATTATTTTTCAAAACTTAGGTACTTATTTGGCGTACCTTCAAAGTTGGGTACTAAAACTGTACTGGGAGTAAAGTTGAAGGTAAAGAGTATGAACTTAACCAACTAAAGCGAATGAAGACCTAGGCCCAATTGTATAAATATGATACTAAGTCTCTACTCATGTTTTAAGGAAAATCATATAAAAAGCTTTCCTTAAAATTTGCCAACTCCAAAATCGATAAAGATAACACCTTACTAATTTTCGCTACTCTTTAAAGAATTCTATTTCCAAGTCCAGGTATTATCATGTTCTTTTTTATATATGTTTTTTTTTAAGATTGACCCACAGATGCTGGCTTCACAGACTCTTAGATTGCATATTCTCATGGCCTGCCCCACACAACATCCCTCTTTCTGTTTGAAAATATTAGCTCCCACAATGTTGGTGTGGTCAGAGAACCCTTTTCATCTAGCCACCAATCCACAGTCATTTTAGAGTCCCATAGGGCGTCAAGAGAGGCCGAGGACCTGACAGCGGTGGGGAAGGCCCGATGCCCAACTGCCAGGCAGACTAGGCGCGATACCCTTCGGAGACCTACTCCTATCTCAAAGTGACTTGGGGGTCATAGTCTCTAGGGGTGCAGATGAAAAACCCCTAGTGCCGGAGCACGTAGACTAGTCAGACAGTCACCTTGGTAGAGATATTGTCTTAGAAAGTGAGTCTATCCCGCGGGTGAGTCCTCGTGCCGAAGTACTCTGAGCGCGCCAAGGTAGTGTCCTGGAGGAGTTGCCTATCTGACAAGTCGAGATAGTGTCTGGAAGGAGTCGCCTGCTCGACACGTTGAGGTAGTATCCCAGAAGAGTCGCCTACCTAACGGGCCGGGGTAGTGTCTTAATGAAGTCGTCTATTTGGCAGAAGGGAGTTGGAGCTCCTTGGCAGGGATAATGTCCCGGAGGAGTCGCTTATCCCCCCTGAATGAGTCCTTGTGCCGGAGCACTCCGAGCGCGCCAAGGTAGTATCCCAGAGGAGTACTCTACCCCGACGGGCCGAGGTAGCATCTTGGACGAGCTGTCTACCTGGCAGAAAAGGATTCTTCGTGTCGAAGCACTTGGAGCTCCCTGGTAGAGACAATGTCCCGTAGTAGTCGCCTATCCTAGTAGGATGAGTCCTTGTGCTGGAGACTAGGAGCACACCAAGGTAATGTCCCAGATGAGTCACTTACCCGACAGGCCGATGTAGCATCTCGAATGAGCTGTATACCTGGCAGAAAGGGAGTCTTCATGCTAGAGCACTTGGAGCTCCCTGGCGGAGATAATGTCCAGGAGGAGTCGCCTATCCCCGTAGGATGCTACATACTTTAGAGAGTGGGTCAAAGCATGTTTCACGACCAAGGCAAGGTGCACATAATGTAGTGAAAGGATGGACCAACGCGGGGGTATGGTAGTGTTGCAGAGAGCAAAGGGGTGCGACTATGTAAGCGGCCCAACGCATGGGCCCAGTGCCGGCGACATGGTAATGTGATAGAGAGCTGAAGGGGCTCAACTATATAAGCAGCGCGGCACATTCGTGCGGGAGATGTGTGCAGTGTTGGCGACAAGTGACATGGAAATGGTGCACAGGTGCGGTGACATCTATTGCGAAAATAGGCGTCATGCTGGGGGCACGTGACGTAAGAACGGGCACGGCGACGTCTGTTGTAAAATGGTGGGCGTTGTGCCGAGGGCATGTGACTCATGAATCATGCATGGGCACAGCGACAGGCGCCGTGGAGCCTCACAGAGTCATCGCGCGGGCGTGGACGACGGGTGTTTTAGAGACGACGCGTAGGCACGGCGATGGGTGTCGCAGAGGCGGTGCTCCCATGGAAACTGTGGGTTACTTCGCAGAGAAGAAAAGTACGTTTCTTAGCAAAGAAGAAAAGTTCATTGCTTAGCTAAGAAAAAAATATGTTTCTTAACGAAGAAGAAAAATACGTTATTTGAGGGTGCGCTTCGGGTTGACCGGCTCGCTAGCGTTGAAGTTTGACGTTTGAAATGTTGCCGTGTCGTATTTATGGGACCTAAGAGATGTATAATAGTGTGTATCCAGGATGGGAGAACAACAGTAGTTTAGTTATAATAGTCGTACTAAAATTAAACACCTTTTATTTTAATTAATATTTGACCGGCAAAGGAGATCCTTACAAAAATTAATTAAAAATAGCTATGTTTTTCTTACAAATGATTATTTTGGGATTTATAATATTTATGTTGGTTTTTTTTCCCAAATGATTATTGTGGGAAGTAAAATATTTACATCGGATCAATTACTCACATTCATGTGTATTAAGTTGGCATAGACAGCTTTATAGGGAGCACTACTTATTGTTGTACATATAAATTATTTTCATAACTATGTGCTATATTATTAAAAAAGAGTAGTGGATATATACATACACCGTATAAAAAGGTTTTTATATGACTTATAATGTAAAAGGAAGTAGATTATTTTCTTAGATTGTGAAAACATGATAAAATTGTGTAAAATATTGAAAAGTTTCAAGATTTGAATAAGATATTGGTAAGAATGAGATATACATTTAATATTTATGGAGATAGAGATTTTTTTTCTAAATGGGACATGCTGACGTGGAAGAAAGAGAAAAGTAAAATTTATGTGATTTGTTGAATGCCAAATGGCATAAAGAGGGGTATGCCAGGTAAGAAAGAAAATGTTACATTCTCTCATATATATATATATATATATATATATATATATATATATATATATATATGGGAGCTGATCCGTTGATAACGCTAACAAATGGAGTTAAGTTGCTAGCGCGATCTGTGGACGGTCCAGATCTTTTTTTTTTGTTTTTTTTTTAAGTACGTCCGCTACATTATGTAGCGGACGAGTAGCCATACACTATTTTTTTCTCTTTCTCTGTCCTTCCTTCCATTATACTTCTGACATGTTTCTCTCTCTCTCTCTCTCTCTCTCTCTCATTTCTCTCAATCTCCTTTCTCTTTCTTTCTCTCTGTTTCCTCTCTCTCTCATTTTTCTCATCAATTTATGACACTTTCTCTCTCCTCTCTCTTTCTCTCTCTTTCTTTTCTCTCACCATGATTTCTTTTATGTGTTCTATTAATGCTAAGTAAAAGAAATCACGGTAAAGGATCGATGGGAATAAACTCACTGGACTTCTTGTCCATCACCTCAAGGCCCCCATCATTTTCATCCTCCTGCAATATGGTAAGAAATCCCCCGTCTATGTGAATCTGCACCACAAGTGATCCTACCATTTTAGGAGTGAAGGTATATTTGTTTATTCGAAGTTGGCATGGCCATTCATTGAATAAATCACTCTTCAGGCCCATACTTATAGCCAATTTGTGGCAAATGTCCATGGCCAGCTCTTGCACAGCTTGGGAGTACCTCATAATGGTTTCTCTGCAATATGTTCACCAATCAAGAATGGATTACAACCAAAGGTCCAACCATTCAACGGGTGCCTTGAGGTTATTGCCGAAACTAGAAATGAAACAAGAAAGAGAGAGAGAGAGAGGAAAGAGAGAGTGAGAGAAATGAGTGAGAGAGAGAGAGAGAGAGAGAGAAAGAAAGAGAAACATGTCAGAGGTATAATGGAAGGAAGGACAGAGAGAGAGAGAGAAAATAGTGTCTGGTTACTCGTCCGCTACATAATGTAGCGGATGAAGCTGGAGGATATTTTTGTCAAAAATTGTCCGCTACATAATGTAGCGGACGTACTTTAAAAAAATACAAAAAAAAGATCTGGACCGTCCACAGATCGCGCGTGGACGGCTTGATCGCGCTAGCAACTTAACTCCATTTGCTAGCGCTATCAACAAATCAGCTCTATATATATACGTGTGTGTGTGTGTGTGTGTGTGTGTGTGTGTCCACACCCTTCTTGCCAAAAAGTACATTACTACTGCCGACAGTCGGCGCCATTGATAGCGATGGCGAGCAACGGCAACCATTGTCCTGTGAGAGGAGGTGTTGTGGTGGCTGCCAGTAGCAGCGTCGGCAGTGAGTGGTGGTTGCGGCCGCCGTAGTCTATGGTAGATGGTGGTCGAGGCTAAAGCTGCTGGAGGCTGTGGTTGCTGGTGGTGGCAGCGGCCACTGTCGACAGCGTCTGCCTGTAGTCTGCGATGGCAGTGGCTGGTGGTGTACCAAATGAGTTTTAAAAGCCCAACCCAAAATAGCTCACTATACAAGGAGCTCCACCCATCCTAATATATTTTATAAGTGAGTGAGTTAGGTTGAATAAAAGCTTATATTTTCTTGGATTGAGTTGATTAACACCATAAAGCTCAACCAAGAGTTCCAGCCCTAATCAGTAGCCTTTTTCTCTCCATGGGTGGACGAACTCCAACTAGATTTTTGTGTGGAATTTTTTTATGTTAGCTAGTGTATAACTTTGATTAAAGTTCGTACGAACTTGTGTGGTATTAGAGTTAATTATCTTGTAAATTTAGAATCTTTTCAATCTACCCCTGGTATTATGTCAATTCCTAATGTATTATGATACATTTGAAACACCTATGTCCCTGAGGTTAGGGGTAATTACAGGCAAGGACAATAGTTTGGACAAATTACACTTATGTCCGTTGATCAAACGGAATCATAAAAACCCTAACAGTTTTAATAAAAAGACTTTATTGCCCCTAAGTTGAAATCTTATTTATTTTTCAATGCCATTATTTCATCTTCTTCCATTAATACAATTATTCTTCGTCTTATTTTTAATGCCATTAATGCCATTACTCTTCCCCCTTCCCCCTTCCCCCCATTTCTATCTCAAAACTTCCCTGCAGCACCCCTTCGCTGTCCGGTGTGCCTCCCTGTCACCGCACCCTCCTCTTTTCCCTTCCCCGTTGCCCCACCCTCCCCTTCCCCTTCCCCTTCCCCTTCCCTGTCCTCCGCTACAGTTGTACTGTCCCAGATTTCTTGGGATTTTGAGACGTCGTCGTATGTTTGACTCTCCGATGACTCCACATCTTCTTTCACGTACCGGAGAATGGACTTCGGGGAGCAGAGGCTGTTGTTGTTGTGAGACTCCTCACCGGAGTTGTAGCCGGAGGAGCTGACGGCTGGCTCCTTCTTCGCCGGAGGGGTGGTGAAGTTGGTGAGCCCGTCGGGGCCACGAAGCTGAATGGCCGTGTTGTCATAAACCATGGCGGCTTCCTCCGCCGTGTCGTAGGTGCCCAGCCACAGCCGCACGTGTCTCATTGGATCTCTGATCTCCGCAGCCCATTTCCCCCATGGCCATTGACAGCTCTGTTTGCCACCCTGACACCTTCTGGCGACCCTTGTCAACTCCGGGACCTTCGACAGGTTCCCGACGGTGGAGTGTATGGTGCGGTCAATCACATCGATTTCGCCATCGCGGGATCGGCCTTCTCTTAATCCTAGCCTCCTAACTGGACAAATTTGTCACGCAAATTGATCTAATTTCAAACCCTAATTTTCAAATTAGGGTTTCAAACCCTAATTTCAAACCCTGATTTGCAGATTAAGAAACTTTTGAAACCCATATTGAGACAAATTGATGAAAAAGACTGAATAGAGATAGAGAATTCACTAATTTTAGGGTTTTAAAATCCTAATCTTCAAATCAAGGTTTATAATTTTAATTTAAACATTTTAAAAATTATTCGGTATATACAGTATAAGGGTATTATTGTCATTTTAAAAATACATAATGATGACATCAGCAAAAAAGTACAATTTTTTAACGAAACCCTGACGGATGGATACGGATGATACATTTGAAACACTTTTGGTCACGGAATGTTACATTTTGAAACTTTGTGTCCTTGACTGTAATTACCCCTTAACCTCAGGGACATAGGTGTAATTAGCCCTTATGTTTACCTACAACTTCAATTATAAATTCTTATGAACCTTGCTCACGGTGATAGGAAGGGCAAGGCTCCTCGCCGCCTCCTATATTGAACGGTTTTTCCTCGAAAAGAGACCACAGAATTTCTGGTGAGAGTACCGCCATTGACCTGCTTCTTCTACACAACTGCTTCATTTAAGTTTGGACACAGCTTTTGGATGTCTTATTGTGCAGTGGCTACGCATTTTTCACAGGCATCATCTCGACGTACTTGTAGCAGAGAAAAAGACCATAAATGGTGTCTGGATTATCTCCTTGCTGTAGTTCTTGCTGTGCAATTAGCTATGTTTGAACATAGTGTAGGGAGGATCAGCACCAGAAACATTATGTAGGGTGACAAGGAAAGAGCAAGAGAAGTTCACCTGAAACATTTTGAAGTACTTACGCTCAAGGCATGCATAAAAGAACACCAACTTGAAACACGCTTTAAGGGAAGGTGATGATATCTATTTTACCTTCCATCTTTGCTACTTTTTGTTTTTCGAATAGTTATAATGATGCAAGGGCTAGAAACTGGGATAAATTAGGCTGGCTAATGTCTTTGCTTTTCTCCTTGGAATATATTGCTGATGATGAAATTTCCTTGGAATATGAGATATCTTTTTCTTTTTATTTGAATGTTCAACCAGAAATGCGGTATATACTGTATGCAATCTGCATGATTATCTCCCTGTACACACATTTACTTCCAAGGTCAGTGAGACTTAGCTACCAGTCTAGGTATGACAAGGGCCTACAAAGTAATCAATTGAGGTTTGCTTTGGATGGAGACAACCTCAGATCACCGGAAGTTGATGAATTCAGAAAGCTCTTCCACGGAATACACGAAGTTAGGTGTTCGAGTTTTATACGAGGACAATGCATTATCTGATGCGGCGGAACTCACCGCGGCAATATAATTGAAACTGTTGAAAGGGTAATCTAGAAAAATCTAAAGATAAATATCTATCTCTATCTTTAGAATGCTGTATAGAAATATTCACCTAAAAAATATCTAGACTCTAGATTGTTGTAAAAAAATATGTGTATGTAGAAAGTAGATTCTAGAGAATTCATCACTTACTATAAATAGAGGTGAATTGTTATATTTAATTAACAATTGCGTGAAATAAAAAAATCCTTGCATCAATTGTCCAAGAGTGGTATCAGAGCCCGGTTTGTCCATCAAGTCCCCTTTTATTAAAAACTCTTATGTCTCTTTGCTGCCAACCATTTTGCTATAAGTGCAATTTGTCATGATACCCCAGAAAATACCAGAAATTAATCTAACCGTGAGTTTGATTAATTAAGGGGTGCTATTTTTATTAAGTAGCAATATGTTGGCGATGATTAAGTGTTAGGGAGCTAAATAGGGGGTTAGTGTGATTTTGGGGTTAAAATGTAATTTTGAAAAGTTAAGGGGGTAAAAATGTAATTTTAAAAAATATGGTGAACGAGATGCATATTTGTATTAATTAGCATCCTTTTGATGATAAGTGGGTGTTAGGAAGTGGAATGAGGGGTTAGGATGATTTTGGTATAAAATTATAATTTTTTCAAAGTCGAGGGGTCAAAATGCAATTTTAAAAACTTGAGGGGCCAAAGTGCAAAATTTAAAACTTTGCAAAATGTGGCATAACCTGAGGAAAACATGCCATGCACGATGGTCACCTCCTGCTTGCATGAAGCTGACTCAAGGACTGGGAATTATAATATATTTGGGGATAAGATTTAATGGAGTAAATATAAAAGGAAAATGTTGGGGTGAAAATGCAATTAAGAGAAACTGAAGAACACCACCCGTAGAACCAGAACACGCACAGTGAACACGGATGAAAGAGGAAGAAAAGGGGAGGAAAACGAGGAAAAAAGAAAAAAGAAGAGAGGAAAGGGAGAAAGGAAGAACCTCGAATTCATTTGGGTATGATTTTGAACCCTAAATTTCGAAGTTATGGAAGAATTGGGTAAAATTTTAGTTGAGAACATGTGACATGCGTATGTATAATCAGGGATAGGGAATTTGAATGGATTCTTGTTAGAATCATGTTTATGAGAACTTAAATGGATAAAGAAAGGACACTAATTAGGGTTTCGAAATTGGTGGGAGTTCAGTGTGCGTGGGTGTGTGTTTCGGTGTGTTTTAGTGTGTGTTCTTCAATTTGGTTCATGGGTTTGGATTCAATTGGTTTAATTGTATGAAATTGATGCATAACAATGAGTTTATGGCATGAATTGGTTGCATTATAATGTGTTTAAGTGATCTAAGATGAGTTTGTGAGAAGTTCATGTGTGATTGGAAGAGAAATGTGCCCAGGTGTGTAACTGTTGAAGGAGGACGAAGATAAGTGCGTGAAGGTGAACTAGTGTGTGCTGATGTGGATAGTTACTGTTTTTGTCACTAAAGGTGAAAATTAAGTAATCAGTTTAAAATTCGAATTTTAAAAAAATGTTAGGTTCAGATTTAGCCAAAGTGAAAAGGGGAGACCCTAGTTATTTTTAGGAGACTTATATCGTGGAAACATTTCAGATTTTTTTTGAGATTGGGAAGAGGCTGAACGGACACGGGATGTTTGGAACTTTATAGTAAAATTTAAAATATCAAACTAATGCGGTTTGCGCGAAAATTTTATGGGGACCTTAAGATGCTGAGAAGTTCCATTTTTCAAGATTTCAGGTCATTCCGAAGTCGTTAGTTATTTTTGGCCGAACAGGCTTTTAAGCGCTCGATCCGGACACCGGATCGGGTTTTTTGGGCTAAAATTTTGTAAAATAGTATTTTTAAGCAGTTTTGAGATTTTTTTGGTACTGGGAACCCTTGGGGGTATTTTGGTAAATTGTCACCCAGAGGGGTATTTTGGTAATTTTCCGGTGAAGTTTTTCAAAGGACTTTTTAGTTCGGAAAGGGTTGTAAAACACCTGAAAGGTTGTTTTGAAGCTGATTCGGGGTGTTGCGGTGATAGTGAACCTCCGGGGGCATTTCGGTAATTTGTCGCCCAGAGGGGTATTTTGGTAATTTTTCCTATAAAATACTTTGAAGGACTGTTGGTCTGGGAAGGGGTGTAAGACATCTAAATAGTTTTTTTAAGGAGTTTTGAGATGTTTGTTAGGGCGATGGCCGCCAGGGGGTGTTTTGGTAATTTTCTTCCCTTTAAAATTTTTTGAGGGACTATTTGTTCTATAAATGTTGTAGTACATCTAAAAGGTAATTTTAAAGCAGTTTTGGTGTGTTGGTGGTGTAGCGGGCATTAGGGGGTATTTTGGTAATTTATCATGTTGACGCCAAATTTTAGGGAACGCACGTAATCCAGCGTTCGGAGTGATGAAAAGTGAGGAATGGTGTTAATACGTCTAAAAAGAGGGGAGGTTGTTATCGATAATGCTTCTATAAGGCTAGGTTAAGGATCCAGTTATTGGATCGGGTTAACTAACTGTAATAAAACGCTATGAGCGGTTAAATGGGAAAGGATAGAATAAGGGGTGAGTATATGTTGAATGATATTATTTGACTAGGTGATGCAGCTCGTTGCGATTAGAGATTGTGAGTTGCTTCAGCTATAAGTCAATCAAGTATGGACAATGCGGTTCTGATATGCTAATTCATTGTTCGATTAGCATGCCATGTCGATGACGTGTTGTTGAATTCTTGTTGTTATGATTGGACACCGGTAGCCATTGTGACCGGTATATGCATATTTGAATTATGCTGTTGAGGATTTAGGGTTAAATAAATTCCCTTGGTCCGCCTGTTGATGAAATCTAGCGAGGATAATGTGTGTCCTAGTGTGCTATGATTCAATTCAATTAGCATACCTGAAGTTGATAATAATGATGTTGCGTAGGGGTCATCGTGTGGTTGTTGTGAGATGTCGGCAGTAATTGATAGCCGATATCTCTTCTCTTTGAGAACATCATTGAGGACTTGTGGCAAACTTCTCCCGAGTCCGCCCTGTCGTTAATGATGATGCTGTTGAGGTCGTTGCGTGTTGTTGTGAAATGTCGGTAATTATTGGTAGTCGAGATTTCTCTTATGTAAGAACGTTGTGGAGGGCTTGCAGTAATCTTTTCCCAAGTCCGCCCTGTTGATGATGTTACGTTGAACTCTTGTTGTTAGGTCTGAACACATGTTGATCTTCTGATCTGGTATTCCTTGTTGAGCTGTGTTGTTGAGGACATAAGGTGGAATAAATTTTTTCCTTAGTCCGCCCTATTGATGAAGTTATGTTGCTTGGCTATAAAGTGGTTAGAGAAAGCACTCTAAATGAGTTCCCTGCCTGTTGACAGTGTCTCTTTTAATTACTTAAGACTGAGATGAACATCCCGTAAAATGGGACATCTATTTGAGGAGGATGGCCTATGAAATATGATCACTGGCAAGTCAAGTCTGTCATGTCTGGTCGAGTCCAGTCTATCGTATCCGAGTTGCATTGCATTTGATTTTCTTCTGATTTTAATGACTTGTATTTTTTTATGTTTATCTTTTCAATTCCATGTTTTAGTGTTCATTTGCATAGTCGGTTAGTCAGTATGTCGGTCAGTCAGTCTTGTCTATGAGGAGGTGGCAATAATGCTGTTCTGTTGGGCCTTAAAATCGCTCAGTCTAACGAAAAAAAAATTATCGTTTGATAAGTTATGCTGATGCTGAAATTTATTGACTACTCTTGATTCATTGTTATCGTTGAGATGATTATTATTCCTCCGAGTCTCTTGAATCACTTGTACGCGATACTCCTCTTGTTGTCTTTACTCAGCGATTTGCACTCATTGCTTATGTTGTATTGTGCAGGCTATAAGGTCGATCAAGAAGAACCCTCTAGAAAAGGGAAGAGAAACAAGCGAGAAATTGAGCAAAGGGATAAGTTGTGTGAGGTAAGACATGCTAGAAATTGTGAGATAAAGATTGAGCTGCGAGATAGGTTGATAAGAATCACGCAACTACAGTCGTATATTCAGATGTGACCATTCATGTTGTTTAGAGACGTAAAAGTCTACCGCTGCAATATGATGTGTGTTTGTGAGAAATTTTTATGAGGACGCATTTTGGAGCTTTTATTAATGATGTATGAGTATGAGGATGTAGTTGCTCAGGATTTTAAATGTAATTATGGTCGATAACTCAGCCTGGTGACGTCACCTGGGTTGAGGGTGTCGCAATACAATTGTTCTTTTTCTTGTCATCTTCTCCCAAAACTCATTTGTCCTTCATCTTCCTGTTGCTCTATCTATCTAAACCATTGCCCACTAGCTAACAACTCCTCACCTTCTTAATCTAAATCACCCCATTCAACACTGCCAAAATTCCCAAATCATCCAAAATCCATTTTACACTAAAATCTTCTTTAAGTACCAACCGTTATAATCAATTACATAGCCATGGCTTCCACTAGTCAATCGTTATCGTATTTAACCCAATTTAATTATACCCAAGCCACAATGCCGATCTCGGTGGGAGAGTCATATGATTTTTGGAGTATTCAAATGAAGACCTTGTTCATTTCACAAGGGCTATGGAGTTTCGTACAAAATGGAAACGAACAACCCACTAATTCCGCTGCGTTTGCGAAGTGGATTGAGAATAAGAAGAAACAATATTATGAAAATCAAATGAAGGATGCCAAGGCTTTGCTCTACATTCAACAAGGAGTTAGCAAGACCATTCCAAGAATCATGACGGCGATGGTGGCAAAGGAAGCTTGGGATATTCTGTAAATTGAGTTTAAGGGCTCCAATAAGGTAATCTTTGTCAAAGTTCAGGCTTTATGGAAGGATTTTGATATTCTATTGATGAAGGAAGGTGAATCGGTTCAAGCATTTTTTTTTTCTAGTGCCTCTAATATGATTAATCAGATTAGAAGTTATGAAGACACAATCGAAGATAAGAAAATCATTCAGAAAATCTTAAGAATCCTTTCGATGAAATTTGATCATGTTGTGGCTGCTGTAGAAGAATTTAAAAATCTTAATGAACTCACATTAGTAGATTTAATGGGTTCTCTCCAAGCTCATGAGGAGAGGATGCATAGATTTGAGCAGCCTATAGAGCAAACCTTCCAATCGAAGCTAAATATACCCAAAATGGATGGAGAAAAGAGAAGAAATGAAAGCAATGGGCAAAAATTTCAGCGTAAAAAGGGAGCCGTTAATAATCATGGATAGAAAATATAAAAAATCTGGGGACTAATAAAGGAAACGTTGAATCTAGCCCTTATTGTCATTTGTGCAAGAAAGATAATCATGACATCAGAAATTGCCGGTACAGACGTACGAGTTGCAAATGGCCTAATCATTTTGAAAAGGACTGTTCTTACCGGTAAAAAGAAGTAAATTTTTAGGAGAAATGTGATTCTAGTGATCAATTATTCTACTCTTGCTTGAACACTGAACAAGAATCACATGATATTTGGTATTTCGATAGTGGTTCACATGACTAGCAACAAAGGTTGCTTTGTCACATTAGATGATGATATTAAATCTGAAGTTATGCTTGGTGATGGTAAAAAGCCAAAAGTTGAAGGAAAAGGCGTAATTGATGTATTCACCAAAACTGGTGAATCGAAGTATATTCATGATGTTCTTTACGTTCCGGGCTTGGCGCATAATCTATTATATGTTGGCCAATTGACTCAAAATGGCTATAAGCTTGAATTTGATGAAAATAACTGCCTTATTTTAAATAAGCAAAGGAGACAGCTTATTACGACTATTAAGATATCCCCTAATAAAGTCTTTCCACTCTTGATACCACTTGAGAAACGAATTGCCTTGAAATTCGAAATTTTGGACGAGTAAAAATTGTGGCATTTGATGTAGGGCCATTTGATTTTTAATGGTCTTAAGTTGTTGAAGCCAAAAGATATGGTACTTGGGCTGCCAAATATAAATCCCGAAAAGAATATATGTGAAGACTGTATTTATGGAAAGATGCATAGGCTACCTTTTCCTAAAAAAATCTTGGAGGGCTATGAACTTATGCACGCTCATATTTGGGGACCTTCTAGAACACTCTCTCTTGCCGAAAAAAGATACTTTATCTTTTTTGTTGATGATTATAGTCGGATGATGAGGGTATATATTTCTTGAGTGAAAATTGGAAGCATTTTCATTCTTTATACAGTTCAAGGCCCTAGCAAAAAATCAAAGTGGCCATTCTCTTAAAGTTTTGTGAACTAATCGCGGGCGTGCAGGGGGGGCAAAGGGGGGGGCGAAGAGGGGGAAGAATTTAATGATCATAAGTTCATTAAGTTTTGCAAGAAGAATGAGATCAAGAAAGAATTGACTATTCGATGTAGACCATAACAAAACGGTGTCAGCGAAAGAAAAAATAAAACTATTGTTGAAATGGCTCGTAGCATGCTCCAAGGCAAAAGTTTGCCAAAACGTTTTTGGGCCGAGGCTGTTAATACAGCCGTTTATATCCTCAATAGATCCTCCAGTAAAGCTGTGCAGATCGAATACTCCTTATGAACCTTGGTTTAAGAGAAACTAAAAGTCGAGCATTTCAAAATCTTGAGGAGTATTGCTTATGCCTACATCCCAAAAGAAAACAGAGAAAAGTTAGACGAAAAGGGAGAAATATGTATCTTTAGTGGATACAGTGATGAATCAAAGGGCTATCGTTTATACAAGCCTGATTCTAAACCGTTGCTTATCTTGAGAGATGTCATTTTTTATGAAACAGAAGCATGAAAACGGAGCAATAGTGTGCCTCAAGGGCAACAGCTATTGAATGAACAAATTATGTCAACCAGAAGTGAAGCGTGTCCAAGCTCAACACCACCAACAAGCCCAAGAACACATTCCGGCCCCAACACATCATTTTCTCCTTCTTCAGCCTTATTTCATCCTAAAAAGATGCGGTCAATGCAAGAAATCTATGAAAGCTATGATGTTGCACTCTTTGCATTTGAACCTCAAAAATTTGAAGAAGTTGTAAAGGAGAAAGTGTCACGCCCCCAAAACGGAAGCCGTGACTGCTACCAAATTTCCTGATATACCGCTATAATTCTGGTGACACAGATATAAACAGAGCAACTAAATCCTTTAAAATAAAATATCTTCATAAAACAAAAATCTAATACAATCCATTATCTGAATAATCCCTTACAAAACCATCAATAAACGCAGTGGCTAAAACAAATTACACCGAGTCAATCAAATTATCCACATCCGGGTAAAGTTCTCAAACTAAAGCTACAAAGTTGAACTAACTAAAACAAAAGTCTCAAACTCCAAATTTATCCTTAGTCACTTCTTTAACCTGTGGCAAGGGGCAAGGCAGAGTGAAAGGGTGAGCTCAAATCGCTCAGTAAGGTACAAAAACGACAAGATATCAAAGCAAAAACTAACAGAGTCGAACGACAATACTTGATGGAAATTGGCAAACCAAATTCTGATATCAAATACCAAAATAAACGTGATTAAGCTTTAACCCTAAACATATATATAATATGCAGGGAACGCTACACAACAAAAATATACGATGACTATGTTGGTCATAAGACCCAAACGTCGAACCAAACGTATAAACATCAAATGTGTGCTACCGGTAGCGTGTTAGGCATCTATTGATCGCTAGCATAAATAAACATGTGTCCAAAGGACCCTCTCAAAATTGAGAGTTGTTCAAACATAGTCTTAGATTTACGAGCATACCAAAAATAAGCGATGTCAATGAAATTGAAATCGATGATTTGTTATGACATAATATTGTCATTATCTAAGCTGAAGCAATTTACAAATGAAGCTGAGGGAGGGAAAATTTCGAAAGCCACCAAGCATTTTGCTACTGGCCAAATTTCCCTACAGATTTTCAATTTGGTAATCGGTCATTTGCTTCCTGTTAACAAATTGGGTCAATGGACCCATTATCCGCCCACTAACAGATAATGTGTATTTGTTAGTTTGGATAAATACAGTTATTTAGAGAATATTTATCTCTTAAGTGTTTGAGATAAATACAATCTTTATCTCCTAAGAGTTTGAGGTAAAGTCAGTCTCTAATTGTATCTCTATATAAAGGCCAGAGATATCCCATTAAGTCATAAGTAATAGCAATAACTCTCTCTCTATAGCACTCTCTCTAGAGCAATTACCAAGCTTTAGGATTTGGTTCGTGGACGAAGAACTCGACTCTAGTAGCCGTTTCATACCTGCGAAAAAGATCAAGCGTGTTGGAGGCTCGTAACAACAAGGATCCTACGTCGGAATATTCGGAGACTTCATACGGTATGTTTCCGAACCCACTACGTGTTACGTGGTAGCGCAATGATTGTTGTAATCGTTTAAACACTTCCCTTAAAGAACCCATTTCAGGTAGTCCTAAGAGTTTGGCTAACAACCTAAGCAAGCACGTGAACTTACCTGCTAATAAAAAATAACTAAACAGCAACAAAAGTAGCAGAAGTAGGAAACAATTCAGTCAATTAACACTTAAGTATCAACCCCAACTATGGCTTGTAGAAACAAGAAATAACACAGCAAAACAAATGGGACGGAAGTAAGCTTTTGCAATTAAGAAGAGTGAGTAAAATTTAGGCCGAAATGAAGGAAAATATGGCAAAGCCACCAACTATACAAAAATGGTTAGAAGCTGTCAAAAGAGACCAAGTACTTCTAAACACAGCCTGGGCAGATTTCTTGTAAACACTCCCTCTAGGTAAATATGGTAAAACTAGAAAAGGTTGGCATGATTAAACCTTGTGGAGAAGAGAAGAGTGGATCATAGGTTCAAGCCACGTTTCATTGATTAAAGACAAGGAAAACAAAGCCTTAACAATTAACTGAGCTATGAATATGTAAGGTAGACATAGAAAACACCACCGGCCAACAAGAGGCGTAAGAAGTCAAATGGATAGAAAATAGCTCAGCACTACAAGAAATTCGAAAATCCCTGCCACTCAATTTACAACGAATTTCTCCAAAACGCAAGCAATTTAGGGCGGAAAATGGAGAAGGGAATGGGAGAGGCGGCATGCAAAGAAGAAAGAGGAGGCTGGAAGGGGGAAAAATGCTATTTATATCAAAGCCCTAATTGGCAAATTACACGAAACCCCCTGAACTCTAGCCTCTTTTTTAAAAGGCACCAAAACTTTCCTAATATTACAAAAAGACCACAAACTTATTTAATTAGTTATTTACTTATTTATTTATTTTAAAGTAATAAAAATTATTAAAATATGGGGTATTACAGAAAGTGTGGATTGAGGCTATCAATGAGGATAAAGAAACTGTTGGACTCAAATGGGTCTACAAAGTCAAGCATAATGAAGATGGATCGTTACAAAAATACAAAGCTCGTTTAGTGGCCAAAGAATACTCTCAGCAGCCGGGAATAGACTTTGGAGAAACCTTTGCGCCTGTGGTTCGTATGGAGACAATACGGACCGTTCTTGCTCTTGCAGCTCAACTAAAGTTATTGGTTTATCAATTGGATGTCAGATCAGCATTTCTAAATGGTGAAATTGAAGAAGAGATCTGAGCAACCGCAAGGTTATATCGTCAAGGGACACGTAGATAATGTCTATCGGCTACATAAAGCCTTATATGGATTAAAGCAGGCGCCACGTGCTTGGAACAACAAGATTGATAAGTACTTGCTTCAACAAGGATTCATCAAGAGCCCAAGTGAACTGTCACTCTATGTGAAAATGCAAGGTAATCACGACTTTCTCATTTTATGCATTTACGTTGATGATTTAATATTTACTGGCACTAATTCGATGATTGTTGAGAATTTTAAGAAGACTATGAATATGCAAGAATATGAATTGACTGATCTTGGCCTTCTGCGATAATTTCTCGACATGCAAGTAAAGAAAAAGCCTAGCCAAATATTTCTTTTCTCAAGAAAAATACGCTAATGAGTTGTTAAGGAAATTTAATATGTCATCTTGTGAGCCTTTAGCTACTCCAATGGCACCAAGTCATCAGCTCTCAAAGAATGATGGAAAAGAAAAAATGGATGAGTCAATCTATCGAAGACTTGTTGGATCGCTGATCTATTTTATAAAACACAAGGCCAGATATTGTGCTCTCAGTCGGCATTGTTTCTAGATTCATGAGTGAGTCAAGCAAGTTACATTTTGCTGCATCTAAAAGGATATTAAGGTCTATCAAAGGTACTCAGAATTTTGGCATCTTGTATGAGACAGAGAAGGACAGCAATCTTATTGGATTCGCAGACAGTGATTGGGCAAGAAGCCTAGATGACAGAAAGAGCACAAGTGAATATACGTTTTCTGCATGGGATCTAAGGTTATTTCATGGTCTTCGAAAAAGCAAAAAACGGCGTCACTATCATCTGCCGAAACCGAATGCATATCATCCATCAATGCAGCTTGTGAAGCAGTATGGCTTAGGAGAAAACTAGAAGACTTAAAAGCATGAACCAGAATTCCCTACAACAATATATTGCGACAACATGTCAGCTATATCCTTGGCTAAGAATCCAGTATTTCATAACTGCACAAAGCATTTCGAGTTACGCCATCATTTCATTCGAGTGCTTGTGGAGAAAGGCGAAATCGAACTTCAATCTTGCAAGACCGGAGATTAGCTTGCTGATACCCTCACCAAGCCAATTCTGACAGAGAAGTTCATGCAAGTTAGAGACCGGCTTGGAGTTTATGATTTTTCGAGATTAAGGGGGATATGTTGGAAGAGTAATCTAGAAAAATCTAAAAATAAATATCTATCTATCTCTAGAATGTTGTATGAAAATATCCACCTAAAATATCTAAATTCTAAATTGTTGTAAGAAAATATCTGAATGTAGAAAGTAGGTTCTAGAGAATTCATCATCTACTATAAATCGAGGTAAATTGTTATAGTTGATTAACAACTGAGTGAAAAAAAAAAAAAAAAAACCCTTTCATCAATTATCCAAGAGAAAGCGTAACCTGATTTATAGAAGGGTCTGATGATAAAGACAGATCAATACGATGAGCTGTTCTCCCCACAGAAAATGCTGGTCTGCTTCGTTGAGGAAGTGCCGTGGATTCACTTCCCAACAGAGTCACCACATTCGACATAGTGGGTCTTTCTGCTGGATCTTCCTGGACACACAATAGCCCTATATGGATGCATTTCAGAACTTCTGCAGGAGCACATGATTCTGTCAACAATGGGTCCACACATTCAAATTCCTGTCCTTCGTTCCATAGCTGCCATGCCTGCCAACTACAAGATGTCAAGAAAAGGAAAAACTACAAGATGTTTAAGAAACGTAAAATTTTCACAATCAACCAACAGTTGATAATTCTTACTCGAATAAAAATGGAAAAAGAAGAGGAAGGAAGACCGGCATACATATGCAAGGAGTGTTGGAGCGCGTTCTGTGTGGTAAAAGCCACTATTTCTTTTCCCACTTATGATCTCAAGCAAGATGACTCCAAAACTGAATACATCCGACTTGAAGGAGAAAAGCCCTTCCATTGCATACTCTGGAGCCATGTATCCGCTGCTTGAAGAATTTTAACTTCTTTTACAGATTTCTTCTCATTTAAGTCAGAGAGTCTAGTGGAGATGTGGCAGGAATAAGCAGACTTACTATGTTCCTACAACTCTTCTGGTGTTGGCTGCATTTTGGTCCTCACCAAAAATCCTAGCCATCCCAAAATCCGATATCTTGGCAAACATTTCTTGGTCAAGTAAAACATTACTGGGCTTCAGATCTCTGTGTATGATTTTCAGCCGGGATTCCTCATGAAGGTAAAGAAGCCCTCGCGCTATACCATTAATTATATTAAGGCGGGTCTCCCAATGAAGCCGCGATCGTTTCTCTAGATCTGAGGTATAATACAAGGAAAACTTCTTGGTGTCAAGTCATATGCTTGATGTTTAACTGATCTACAATAATGACCATGGTACTTTTCTAGAGCTCATAGCATATTCTTACCACGACACATATAGTAATGGTACTACATGGCTAACAGCAAATAAGTGCAGGCCAAACTTATGCAAATGCATACAGAGTAAGATAACTAATATGGTGAGAAATTAATGGATCTCTCAAGAGCAAACGAACAAACCGAATATGTAAGGCTTTTGTTGGGCATATACTCATATATTAGCAACTTTTCATCACCCTCTATGCCACAACCCAAGAGCCTCACAAGGTTCCTGTGTTGAAGTTTTGCTATAAGTATGATCTCATTCGTGAACTCCTCTAAACCTTGCCATGACTTTCTCGACAGCCTTTTAACTGCTATTTCCTTCCCATTTGATAGCACACCCTGAAGATATTCCAGTCGAATAGTCTTTTATCTAGGGAAGAAACAAGGTGTGAATTTAAATGTGAAAATTGTGGTGAACGAGAAAAGTAGTGATTACCTTGTAAACAGTGCCAAAGCCACCTTGTCCGAGCATGTTACAGTTGGAGAAGTTGTCTGTAGCCGTCATTATTATGGCTAACTCCATGAACGGCAATTCCTCTGAGCTGACTACATTAATCTCCTCCATTTTCATAGAAGTACTAGTTGGCGCAGCCATGTTAAGTGACTGTTCACGTTGGCTTTTCTCCTCATCTTAAAGCGAAATGAGAGCTTGAATTAGTGATAATTGTACTTATGATCACAGTTTTCTGCTTTTTCAAATTGCAGTAAATCTACCTGTTTCTCTCCTCTTCCTCTGACAATGATGGAGAAGATAGCTGCCAATAGCAATTCCTACTAGGAATGTTGATATGCATGCAACTGCCACCACCGTCCAATATGCCTTCCATCTGTTCCCTGCAAATATGATGTATTCACTGTCAAAGGTCTGTTAATTAACAGAGAGAGAGGATTTTGATATAGACTAATAAGAAACCAGCAGTAAATTATATAAACAAATGTTTCTACACAGAAATGGTCTATAACACTGCAAAATTTATTCGGAAGAACTCATTTCTTTCCACAAAAAGATTCAGTTCCTGAATAACTGGTCAACCCGAATGGCTTACAAATATTCTCGTTCTGGATGTCCCCAAGGATTAATTAAACATAGTTCTGCTAGCAATTTGAACAAAAAAACGAGGCAAAAGGCTGATTATGAACCCTTAGTAAAGATTTGCAGCAAGAAATGGTAAGCAGGGTTTCCGTGGACAAGATTAGCCTGTATTGGGCAATTTAGAAGCTTTTGCTCCAAAGTTAAATGACACCTATAAGGAGAAGTTACCCGTTTATATCAATCAATCTCACCGTTGCGTGAACCGTTTCAAGAGTCAACCATGAACTTTAATTTCAAGTGTGTATTCATCGAAGGCTCAATTGTTGCTTACCTTCTGCTTGTCCATAGAAGGGGTAAGTCTCGAATCTCACATTACCTTATTCTATTAAGATTACTTAATAGAGGGCTTGTTGGCTCTTAGCTCTTTTTGGTAAAGGCCTTATTCTATTACGATTACGTAATAGAGGCCTTGTTGAAGCTAAAGTTTCCGCAGTTTTTTGAGCTTACAGCTACAGTTCCTGCTAAAAACAGTCCCCCCTTGGCGATACCGGCAGCATGCTCCAAGGTCTCCCAAGGACTGGGTAAAACAACTTCTACAGCCATTTGGGGAAATGTCCCTTGTACACTGTACAAGCCCAAAGATCGTCTCAGCTTTGGAAAATTCTCTTTTTCCGGTAGCAAACATGAGACTTGAAGCATCGTGAGCAGCCTTTTCTGAGAGGGTATTCATCAAACTCATAACAGATTGAAAATGGGCTTGGTCTGGCACATCTTTCTCCGCTTCATTCGAGTCTGGATACTTTCCAGTATAAACCTCCAAAGAGAAGAACATCTGGTATGAGTACTGAATTTGGCATAATTCATGCCACATAATTGCATCGTTGCTTTGGCATTCCTCCATGATCTCTTTGCTTACATTCTGAACGCACTTCCGACAAACTTCTGGGGTGACATCTCCTCTACATAACGCTTGGCCATAGACTTGATCAGAACCTTCTCCAATTGAAGTGTTATCAAATCCTTTATTAAGAGAAGTACTATAGGATAGAGAATCAAGAAGGGTCTTGAGGTTGTTCTCAAATGGGCTATTCACACTATAGTTAAAGGTAGGAGAACAATATGCTTCGTGAGGTTCTGCAGTAGCAGGACTAGAGATCATTAAGAGGGTAAGGATTAAGTAAAGTGGCAACATAGGTATCAACGTTAACCTCGTCAATTTAAGCTGGTCTCAGCCAGATACTATAAGTTTCGCAAGCTATGAAATATTCTCAGAAACTGCCGTGCTGGTGCTGAAACTGAGCCTGAGGATATGCATATCCAAGTGTAGAGTTTTAAGAAAAAACCCAAGACGGTTGAATCATCACTAGCCATTGAATACATAAACTAACAGATAGCGACTTATGGTGCTCTAATACACTTAATTTACAGCAAAGTTGCTTTCATTCAAATGCCTACCCGCTTTGCCTTTCGGTTGACTGATAAGCCATCCAAAATAGTAATCAAGAAACGGAGGTTTCCTTCACTTTTAAATATAATTGGATACTGGAATTTTCATAACAAACATTTTGCGGTAATTTAGAATTGTGGCGCACATGGAAAGCTGAGAGGGACTTGTTCAGCAGCCTTTTAGCTGCTGGTCCTAAGTTAACTGCTGATGTTTATTTATATCCATTTTCTGTCAAGTTGCACATCAACTCTCTACGTGAGGTCTAGGATCCATATTATACATGATGAGTTTTTCTTACTTTAAAGTATGCTTTTGGATTGAAAACCAGACTGTAACATGGTATCAGAATTAAGCCCGAGTTAGGCCATGCTTCTTTCGGATCTACAATTTGTTTTTTATTCGGTTTGAACCTTAAAATCACATCATATTCCATGTTACGCATGATACTCAGTAGCTTCTCTTCCTTAAGAGCGTGCTTTTGGGTTAGAAATCAGACTTTTTAAACTTCAAGAATACTATCTTCAGGCCATGCATCATTTAATGTGATAGATGGAAATGCAAGTTTAAGTGAGTCCTGCAAGTTTACAAGGTTTTAGTTTCACCGGCCCGGTGAGTCGCCTCTTAGATGACACTATATGCATTCAACTCGTTCTTAAATTTAAGATTCACTCCAACAAACTATTTTGACAGACTTTGCAGGAGGTGTGTCCCAGAGTGGCGTAGAACAAGGCTCGATTCCCATTGGCAGGAGAAAGTTCTGTCACGCCGCAAGAAAAGACGGCATTCTTTTAACAGCGGGTCAATGATCTCAATCACACAAGACTTTGAAAAAATACAGAAACAAAACTTCAAACAACGTGACCCATCTTGAAGGGAGCTTTGTCAACAAATAAGACTAAACTTAGCTACTAAAATCTACAAGATGTGGGACAATCATGCAAGTGGATAATTCTTTCTTGGAAACTACCTTAGAGCGCAGATTTTTTAAACAGATCAAGAGTATGGTCATTAGGTCTTATACACGTGAATCTTCCAACTAACAAAGCAGGCCGTTCAGGTTGACGAAGAGTTAAAATTACCATAACACGATGACAGGTGAAAATATGTCATGCTTAGATACATCTTCTTGAACACACAGTAGTCCAACATGCATACAAAATTGATGATCGTCCTCGGTGAATCTTCCAACTGAGAAGCTAAGGCAGATTGTTCAGGTTGAGAAAGAGTTACACCATGACATGGTTGGCCTGTCATGCTTCAATGCATCTTCTTGAACACAGAATAGTCCAGCATACATGCATACCAGATATTCATCGAAATTTGCATTCTTATTGCGTCTTCTTGAATACACAGTAGCCCGACATGCATGCATGGATATAAGAATATATGTGGTGACAACTTTCTCTAGTGATAAGAAAAATGTTGTCACTATTGGCTCTGAGTAGCAAAGTTGTCACTAATTGCTTCCAACCATGCATTTATCAAGTGATAAAACTGGTGTCATCGCGGGTTCTTGTCACTAATTCATTGGTGGCAACACCGTTCAGTTGAATGACATGTTTTTACAAGCAAGATAGTGGGATACCAACCTTTTTGTCACTATTCTTACTATCAGTATTATAAAAAACGTGTACGTTTAGGGCATTTAGGGATTTGTGGTTTGGGGGTCTATTTGGAGATTAATTGGCAGTGTATTGAGGTACTAATTGCAAGTATTTGTGTAAGGATGTATCTCTATCTTACCCTATCGTATTCATATATGTAATTACTCTTCCTCTCTCTTTATTATAGCTTTTTGATTTTCCATTTTCTTGCGCATTTGATTGCTAAATTGCAATGCGTTGGTTTGCTTCCCGAATTTCTAGGGTTAGACTTAGGGATCCTAAAATTAACTAACGGCATAAAGCTATTTGGATTGTATAATTGTGGTGACGGCTTGTTCTTTTATGCTCAAATAGTCCAGTAAGGGTCAATTTATAAAATATGTTATAAAATTATAAAAAGTGTATTAACAATACCATATACCATGAGACAATAATAATATTAGCAACTTAAAAATGTATACCTATTCTTGATAAAACTATACAATAGTTGATAAGAGTTATTTTTACTAAAGAAATCTTGTTTTTGGCTATAGAGAAAAACATTAATAACTAATATATATATATATATATATATATATATATATATATATATAAAGCTAAAATCTTTATTTAAAATTGCGACAAGTAAGATTTTTGGGACTCTATCTTTGCGACAAGTAAGGACTTTTTAAGAGTCTTCGATCTCTTTGTGGCACATAAGCTTCAACTTTGCATGTGATAGTCCCCAAATTAGCTGGTCTCTTTATTTATAGTCCAACTCTTTTGAATTAGATATATAAAATTTAAGAAACCTATTTGTTTTGGTATTCTTTTCTTTTCTACTCTATTTAATTCTTTACTATATTTTTTTATTAAAAATTCATAGGTACAATTTATGCAATATTTTTAAACTTTATAAAACTAATAAACTAATTATATATCTTCTAAAACTCTACCTAATCAATATACTCATACATTAGGCCTTAATTTTGATTATTAAAACCTCAAAAGTACTTTTAAATAACAATATAAAATCTAAAAATGTAAAATACGAAAATCATACCCTACTTACTAATTCTTTAGTATGATCATTGGCCCGACTTTTCAATTTAACTTTTTACTATAATTTATTATTAAAAATTCGTAAGTATAATTTATGCAATATTTTTAAACTTTATAAAACTAAAAAATTATTATACACTTTCTAAAACTCTACATACTTCAACTTTGTATGTGGTAGTCTCCTAACTTAATCTGTCTCTTTATTTAGAGTCCAAGATTCAAGAATTCTATTTTTTTTGGTATTTTTTTTCTTTTTCTACTCTATCTAACTCTTTACTTTAATTTATTATTAAAAAAATTCTTAGGTATAATTTATACAATATTTTTAAACTTTATAAAAATAAGAAACTAATTATAAACCTTCTAAAACTCTACCTAATAAATATACTCATACATTAGGCCTTAATTTTGATTTTTAAAACCTCAAAAATATTTTAAAATAACAATATAAAATCTCAAAATGTAAAATACGAAAATCATACCCTACTTACTAATTCTTTAGTATGATCATTGACCCGACTTTTGTAAATCTTATAAAATTAAAAAACCAAATCTACTTCTTTTAGAGCTCTACGTAATCAAAAAAGATTTCATTTTGGATTACTAACTTCTTAAAAACAAATAAAATAAAACCTCGCAAATATAAATAAAATCTCGCAAATGTAAGAAACGAAAATCTTGTATGAAATTAATGATTAATCTTTACAAATTAAAAGATCGATAAGCTTTTCATAGCGTATATTTTCGTCTTTACATTAATTTTTTAGTTATGCAAAATATCATCCTATTTGTTTTGGTATTTTTTTCCTTTTTAATAAAATCTTATTTCTCCATAAGTTTTATTGTAACTTTTGTCTTTTTGCACCAATTTTCTTAAAATTTAGGGTTAATTACTCACGGCACTCCTGAGGTTTACCCTAAATTACACACGGACCCCCCTATTTTTTAAAAATTACACTCCGCTCTCCCAGGTTTGTACCCGCATTTCACGGAGCCCCACAAAATTGACGGGGACCATAACTCCGTCTAAAGATTCTCTGACACCTTTCTTTTTGAATTTTTCATCTCCAAACT